>OY728148.1:151191018-151816018 GCA_963277665.1 Viscum album
GGTGTGTGTTAGAACTCGAGGTTGCGTACAACACACGCTATCGCATTATTCAAAGGGAAACGTACCGTAGAAGCTTGGGGTGTTACATAGTCCAAGGAACATTTTATTAATAACTATATATTCCTTCATATCTATAACTATATGCTCCAAATAGTAAGTCATGAAGATAAGAATTTCCCTTGGATACCACATTTTAATGTACCGGTTCTAGGTGCCACCCAGAGGTGACCCATACCCTATTTGTCACATGGACTCAAGCACATTTCTTTGATGGCCAGAGGTTACCAAGTAGCATTGAGGTCCTTGTGTGTGATAGTGGAGAAAAAATGACTTCATTTATTTATTAACACAACATAAACCACCGTATAATAGTATCAGATGTAGTAATAATAACATGCAATAACAAACTGTGGAAGACTACAACGAGATAAACAACTAGAGCATATATATAAATGATACATGTCACATATGTCTAGGAAATCAGACAAACAATTCACAATTTTGGAATAGAGTATTAAACCAATGTACAAGAAAAAAAGATAATAACTACAATAGAATCACAAGCCTCAACTTTTTCTCATGCTATCATGATCCAAATCAATCATGTACCTAAAGTAGAAGGGTGGTTTCCATTATTATACTTTCAACAATATAATATTTTTGGGCCCAAAAGCATGACTTAAATATGATGTGAGACTAATCCCAGTATGCAACCCCCCATAGATCTGGGCCTAACTATCAGTGAATATATATTGCAGGAAATATGAAAAATGAAGTATTAAACAAATAATTATTCAAAATTAAACAATCCTTCAGTTTCAACTATATTCATATAAATTTATTAAATAAACAACGAAACTGTATCAAGAAACCCTCTGGGATGTTCTGACAATGTATCCTCCCTGGTTCATTTTAAACAAAGACACTATGATGAAGCACTCACCATTAATTCCCCCTGAGGTATTTTAACAATTACTACAAACACTATAGGGAAGCACTCAATGTCCAATCCCCCCTGTGTCTCGCAACGAGGAACTACAAACACTATGAGGGTGAACTCACATCTATCCCCCTATGGTCTCACAATGATAAAAGATAAAGACACTCTGGGGAATCCTTCAACATACATTCCCCATATGGTATAACTATATGATGTTACCACAGCCCTATGTAAGCAATCATACACAAACATTTTTTAGTATTTAAAGTAAATGTAAAGGTACAACTTGGCTAAATAGATACAATGCATAACACAAAATCAAATAATATCACTAAAACCTAAAAATAAAGGTCATGGAAAAAAATCATCCTAATAGGAATAACTAGACCAAACAGTCAAGATAAAATCAAACATTAGAAAACACCTCCACAACAGGGAAAAATAACCCTATTTACAAACAAGATCCCTAACTCAAGCAACCAAGAATTTCAAGCATCAACAAGGTTCAAATCCCTAAACACGCAATAAACCAATAAAGGTTATTGTGCAATTAGGAACATAATATTCAAAGACATACTAAGGAAAGGTTCAAAATGCGTACCTCGACATTTTATGATCAATATAGTTGATCCTCACCCTCTGAATCGACCTAGAACACCATAGATCTATATAAACGTCTAGAAGGTTCTACCAAGAATATCTATATAAAGTAGATAAATAAATATATGAGGATATAGAAGAAGTAATATCTCACCATGGCGATTCCAACACAATCAACAAAGGTTGATTCAGAGTACAGATGTTTGATCGGTGGCTCGAAGAAGAATCAAGATCTTCAGTCACTTCTAGGCGAGATGATAATAGAAGTAGTTGATTTTGTGAATGAGACATGAACCTGGTCCAATTTTTACAATAAAAAGAATAGTACAAGGCATTTAATTTAAAGGTACACAGTGTGTATATTCCCTTACAAGGCCCCTATGTTTGGTGGTGTCACCACATCGTCACACGGTCGTGTACACGATAGTGACTCGACCAGACATGGCCTAGACTCAGTGCCAGAGTACACTGTGTGTACTCATAAAACATTCATTCATCCTATTTTCCTAAAATACTACACAAAATGAATACTCATACCAGAAAAAAGATCAGGTTTATTAAAATTATGACCTTATATTACCCTCTTGTTAATGATCCTATGTTAATATTTTAATTTGGGTAATATTCGCTTTGTTCTTTACTTGTATCTTAATTAGTTATTGGGCAGGTCCTTATACATATATCATGATTATAGAATATAGAACATGATATAAATATCATGTAAATAAATTATTTCTATACTATAATATTTTATATCATAATTATGTACAAAATGGAATAAACTATTCATGGAGATGGTAAGCTGTTCGTACGCATTAACATTGTTTCCATTTTTATTTCCTTACTAAAATAATGTATGGAAATGAAATATGTAAATATATATGTATGTATATATAAATATTTGTTACAAATGAATTATTATATTATATATATCATATATGTTCATTAAAAGAATCCTTAATACATTCCATGTGGTGTGTGAATGAATCGAATCGCTTTGAGGGGGCAGTAGTCCACATATACTCAAACAAGATTATCATATTAACACCAAATGGAATATAAGGAGACATGTTTTATAAAATAAAGAATGAAAATTAAATACATACTAAAAATAATATATTTAATATATAAATATAATACCCATCATAAATCTTCCATGATTTGTGGTTAAGGAGAAATGAACAATTATCATTTTGTGAGACAATTGATTGTTGTGCACAGAAATAGTATGTTCATCATAAATTAGATGGAGGTGTGTCTATGTGTAGGTCATTACCATTGAATAAAAACATTATCATATATTTAGGATTCTATTATTTTCACAGAAAATGGGAATAAATATAGTGTAGTAGTGGGGAATGAAAATAAATGAAATTATCATGAGAGAAGATGTTATATCTTAATCAGGTACAACCTTTTGGTTTGTGCCAAAAGGCTTCCTTGAGAGGGATTCATCCCAAATGAAGGATTCAAGGTCTAAGGGATGATTTTTTTGGTGGCTCATTGGGGAGATATTGGAATATCCTTAGAGTATTTAGTGGTGTGAGGAATGGGTAGAGGTTGTGGCCTTTTATATTGAAGAATACAGAAACACATGGAAATTTTTGTAAACAAATTTTGTGTGCACATCTTCTTACCCAAAAAAGTCATAAAAAATACAATTCACGAATGAAAGGTGTATGGCCAAACTACTTATATTAAATGGTTGTTGGACTTGTGTATATTTCATTTGGGCCCTCAATTTTTAGGTTTAGTTCATAATTAAGTTTAATTTGTCCTTAACTATTGTGATTACTTTTAATCACATTTACTATTCATTTTGGTCAAAATATAACATGGTCCTATTAAAAGATAAATAGTAGAATGAATAAAATGGTGTATGCCATATTTTTAAAATTTACTTCACAAAAGAAGAGAATTAATATTTGTGATAGTCACGCAGACGAGATGAAAAATGGGGTTTTAATGTAGGAAAACGTTCAAAAGTTTGATAAATATATTAAATTAAATTTCAATGAGAAATTGATAATAATGAATTTAATTATATTATCAGTTTTAATATTTAAAAATTTCATCTTTAAACTAATTTATAATATCATTTATCATTAATAATTAATTTGAAAATATCACCGGTTTTAAACGTAAAAAGCATTATTTCTAACTATTCATAAGAAATGACATTTCATAGAAAAATCACAAAAAATCACCCTTCTGATAACTTTTAAATTCAGAAAAAAATGAATTTTATAATATCAAATTAAATTTCTAAATGTTTATAGTATTAAAATTATTATTAGAGGTGGTTCATTCAAGGGAACAATGTTTTTTTAACATTTATGGACTTTAACAAAAATCATGTCTTCCATTATCATTTTATTATATATATATATAAATAAATTATAAGAAATATTTGGAATGTATTTATTATTATTCCTATGAATATTTTTATGGTTATGTTATAATTATCTCTTTTAAATAAATAAATAAATAAATATATATATTTCTAATATAAATTCAGTGTTGCATGCATCATACACCATGTCGGTGTTTCATGTAACTTACACCAAGTTAGTGTTGAATGTAATGTACACCATGAAACTATTTCATGTAAAAGTAAACATTGAAATATTTCATTTGGATATATAAATGAATGTTTAAATTTTAAAAAATAGGTTTTTAAAAACATGAGGTGTTACATAGACCATGGGATTGGTTAACATAAAATGAATAATAGAAAACAAATTATTAATATCGAGGTATTCCATATTATATGTTTAGGTGATATAATTTTTTTATTTTTTGGGAATTGCACCAGAATAACATCTTTATCAGGTCATACATAATATGTTCATCAGGATGCAACAACATATCTCCACAATATATATGTTAGGAATGATGATACATGGATGAGGAAACTCTAAGAGATTCCTCACCAGTATCTGTGGATATATGACAACTCTATTTATTGACACTATCATGTAAGACTATTCAGATGAGGATTTCATATAATTAAGTTCAATCCATGCTCTGATGTAGTGTTGGTTGTCATTGTATTTGATGATGTTGCATGGGGAAGTGAGGTAGCGGTGGTTCTTGTACCTTAGAGATTCTATGGAGTCAGTTGTCTTGTGGGAGGAGTTTAAAAACTAGTTTTGAGCCGAGATTCATTCTTCGGCATTGATGGTGGAAAGTATCCATGAGATTCTTACCGTTTGATAGGTGAGATACAATGTTCAAGTGTTCATGATCTATTTAATGAACCATTTATAATATTCATCAAATCAGTTACCAGATGAGGAGGATAGAGAGAGGCATTTCTAGGAGTCTTTACATCCATATATCCCATAATGGGTTACCTTATTTTTGTTTCAAAAATATATCAAGGTGTTTTATTGAATAGATATCATTCATAGAACATTATCTAGAATTATATCATCAAGATATGGGAGTCATCAAGATTACTCATGAAGTAGAGATGTGGTCTGAGTTTTACATTTGTGAGGATTGAAGGGCTTCTGATCATCTGGGGGTAGGTCCCATCCCTCAATTTGTCATGTTTTTAGGGGTGATGTATCCCATTTATTATCTACGGTATCATACAAATGTTTTACATATAGAGGCTAAGGCCATCATTTTTTAGTTTTCCAGACCTTTTTGAGATGTCATCATGCACCAGTTGTTCTGCTTTAGGTTCCTCCACTGAGGTTGTTATAGCTGATTCTTATACAATAGGTTTCTCTAGTTTCATATCAACATAGAGTATATATGGATGGTATATGAACACCATAGTATTCTACTCATCCTTATAGATCTAAGTGTTTCTATGGAGGATGTCATCACTCCAGCTAGTTTAACCCCACTAGGATTTACAAATAAATGTAATATATAATTTAATTTGTAATTTTCATGCATGGTAGTCACTAAATCGCTGCTTCGAGCTAGTTTTCCACAAGACCTCAAGCACATCTCTTTATATGCCATAGGATTATGTCTAGTAGTTGTGGTATATGGTGGAAATTAGAAGAGACTATACCCCTATATCATAGAGAACAACAAGAAGTAAATAAACCAATATCATACACATCTGAGTAATGTAGAAGAATAAACTAACTAATCCAAAAAGGTGTTGTATTAAAATGAAAATATAGTAAAAGCCTGAAGAACCATGTAATAAAAACAACCATGATCACCCACTAGTCTGATCACACATACATAAATAAACAACTGAAAAGTAAATATAGGAAACACCACTACGAACATTGGGTCGTAACACATACTCAATCTCCAGTACCTAGTGAAGCTTCTTCATCAATACTAGTACACTCTAGACAAGCATCCTGCTAAACCATGCAATCCAGGTTCTCCCATCTATCCATTGTGGATCCATGTTCAACTTGATAAAAAATTGAAGGTATGTATGCACACTGAGGTTCATGTACTAGGTGTGAGAAATAAATCTCAGTAGGTCTCCCTCAACGGTGAACCTACAAACATCAGACACAAGTGAATGCTCTTGAATTATGCATAACCTTGCTGATATATAGAATGAAAACAGAATAAAAATTTATAAGAATCGATCTATAGATCTATCCACTTGATAAACCATACCTTATCAACCAATTCAATAATATATCTGAGCACGTCTCATGGACTATGTATCCAAAAACAACCTATAGGCTCCTTACCCAGGGTAACCAGAACCAACCTGACTATACACAGTACCCATCCTATGATAGTAATTTCCATTGGGATACTAGTCCAATTTATCCAATAACAAGTCCTAATAACTTAACATTATAACATACATAGATAATTAAAATAGATTTTCCCATTACCACATAAAAGTACTACAAAACCTAGACCTTTAATCTGACCTCAATATCATGTACCATAACCACAATGTACAAGGAACCAATCCAACCCAAAACCCATATATATCAAATCAACCATTCCTGGAACATCAGTATAGCCTCTTGACCAAATATATCAAATCAACTATGACTTGAGAATTAGTCCTACATATTAAACACAAATGTAAAGTGTTAATTTGGAATCCATCCCGGTTGGAAAAACATCATTGCCCAATGCCTTGTTTTGGAGAAATTTCACTGATTTATACTATATATGTCTATATCCTTAGTCTGATGCCCACATAGTAGTTTAATCTTAATAGTCCAAACCTCAGTACAAAAACCATAACATCATTGGAGATGAGAGGATTATTCTAACCCAAACCCAAGGATAAGGGGCATAAGTGCAGCCTCTTTATTCCATATATAATTTAATCATTTCCCAATGATTTAGTCTGGTGCACAAACCATGATGTACACTATCAATGTCTTGAGCCTCGGTCTAGCACCAACCTAATAGTCTTCGTCTTGTGCTAGAATGATCATTCCATCACCAAACCATACATATGTGATGTCACATAACTGTACTTGACATTATAACATAGATTCCATGAATCCTCAATCCAACACTAAGACCATAAACAACTATCGACATCAACACAAAGACTTAGTCCAATAATCTCAAATATGGATATCTAGAACCAAACCCATGGATCATTGTTTTCAACTATATCAAATTGCATCATGCAGTAATATGTGTCTCAAACTCAACAATTAAAATCATAATAATAGCTAGATATATGTCCATCTCAACCAGTAACATATTACCCAATTGACACATATATCTTCATGGGTCTCAAGGAACACCCATAACTAAACAGCCTAATCACAAGAAAACACAAAGTGTCATCCTATCAATCAGGCATGAACATGAACCTTTTGATCCACCTACAAACTGATCCACCAACCCATGGATCTATAGAACTAGAAATCATTGAATATAATCATCTCTAAACCCTAGTAACCACTAACTATCAAGCCAAAACCTAGCACGTGAAACATCTTCATTCATACCTTGATGGTATCAAACCGATCCTAGATCTATAAAAATCCCCTAAGGCATCAAAAATCCACCCCGTGTGATAAAGACGTTCTAATACGTCATCCACAACGTAGAATGATCACTTAACTAGATACCTACCCTCCATTGTAACCATCAAGAATATCTCAAACATAACTCAATACCATAATGAAACTCTCCCATAACCACAATCCAATTATGTTAACCTATCTCTAAAAGATCCATCCACCCTAATCCTAAAATGTTGGATCTAAACATCATTTTCTCTAACCATGAGTCACTAGTCACTGATACTCAATGAAAACCAAGATCATACAATATATAATACTCAAATCCTATAATACTGTACTCAACCAAGAGGCCTCATGAAAGACACTATGGTAAACTCATTTCATATCAAACTCTTATCTCAGAACCCTCATCCGAGACTCCTAGATCAAAACCCAACCCACAAAAGGATTCTGAATTGAAAACTCACAAAAATCCTATTTAATTTTATTTTCTAAAAACTCATTTAGATAATCTCTATATCTAAATAATTCCCAACATTGTGATGTACTTATTAAAATGTTCATAATTTACTACTCACATGCCCAATTCTGACTACTATGGCCCAAAATAATAGAAATATCTGTGCTGGAAAATTTATATGGAATGTACTTTAAAGTACATAGATTGTACTCACATACCACATCATTGGAATTTAATTTTACATTGATAGATTGACATGGAGTATTCAAACGTAATACTACAAGACGTGTACTTAATATACACATTGTTTAATTTCCAAAAAATGATTTTCATTTTTTCTTTTCACATGGTTGGATAGATGGCCATGCACCACCACATGACCTGTACTCAGAGTACAGGACGTGTACTTATTAAAACTTATTCTTCCCCACATAGTAAAAATGCATGGTGTGTGTTTAAAGAACCACATTTTTTATTGTTAGGAGTTTTTAATGGAAAATCCATGTATCTACCCTGAAACCCTTGTTTTCCCCCAAACGAGCATAGATCAACCCCATGGGGTATCTAGTAACAATAATAATCCAGTAAAACATTGCAAAAACTAATAAATGGGGATTTGGGACGTAAAACAAAAAAAATTCCAACCTCATTGTGTAAAAACCAAATATTTGGGTTTAAATATGCTCTTAGAAGCTACTAAGCCTTGATCTGGTCTTGATCTACACCAAGGATGATGTCTGGCAGCACCTCACTTCATCCTCCTCTTGGTCCAGGTGTTTCCCATGAGGGAGAACCCTCTTCCCAAATCCCATTTTTCATTTGAACCCCAAAATGGTGGGGGATATTTTAATTAATTTTACTAATTAATTAATTAATTTTTTTATCAATCCCCCATATAACACTCATCCTGAGTCTCGGAACCCAAAGTGAGTGTATATCTCACCTAAGATATAACCACCATTACAAACTTAACTATGGTGTTAGAATATCAAAATGAAGCTTTATTCAAGAGATACATCCACAAAATACCACTCAACCAATTGAATATTTATTTAATTTAATATTAAATATTAAGCCAAAACTCTAGCTTCTAATAATTCCAATGAACTCCTATCATAGGGTAAAAACTATATTCTGGGACTAAAAGAGCCGTCAAAATATTTATCTGAGACCATATGCTTGGGTAAAATAACCCTTTACCCCTAATGGGAACCCTATAACAAAAAATAAAATATATTTAGAATTTATAATTAAAAAAAACATAGGTGTCTACAACCTCCACTATATAAACCTTCTCATCCACGAAAATATGTGGTGGTATTTCAACCACACATCCTGACCCACATTGGTCATCAAAATAAGATCAACATGTTACGTTCTACCAAAATATGTCAGCCAAGTTTTTATGTATAACTTCAATGAGATAGAATACAACCCAAAAAAGGTCAATCCACCACTTTCCATCATTAATAAACCACAAAGATAGAGCCTAACTGCCCCTATACTTCAAAATACATCACATTATCATTTAAAACTCTCTATCAAACTCATGGTGCTGGCACAATTGAACGTAACCCACATCGACATATTTTGATCCACAATTATTCCTATTGTGGATGTCGTCATTCAGAACACATTATCATCCTTCCACAAACAAATCAAACACTGTCCTCACAACATCCTCGATTCTTCGCACACTATGGTCACAACACCATACCTAGTTTGGTTCTTTCCACCATAGAAGTATTCTTATATTTTCCTCATAACCAAGCATCTTTCTCCCCAGATCATTCCCCAATCATTAAAAACCTTGTATGTAGACATGGAACCCATGATACCACCTGAGAAACAAAATGAAACTACTACTATTTCTCATTCCCAACACCCACAAATAGCACCCATGGTATTCGTTAGTATATTACCCGTCACATGGACCTCACTCACCAATGGTGCTTATATGCACCCCACCAAGTGGTTTCAAATACACATCCCCTTGAAGAAAACCTCATAAGAGGCCCCTTATCTACCCGATGAAAAACATATATAACATGGAATAATGATTTTTATCTCTTAGCATACACATGATAATGTCAATTTATTGGGGATGATCACCTATAAACAACATTAAAACTAAGATTTCATCGACAAGTAACATCCAAAAATCATCAATAAAAAATATCCTCGGTCCATCCCAACAACTGATGTAACTATGAACACATGCCTCTGACACCAGAAATAATTTCTCTACCCACTCCCGACCATTATCGTAATTACAACACCTTGAATGTACGCTCCTGTAACTTCTAATCAAAAAACCAAATGATGCACCACATTACCAGTGCATGATTCACTAGGTTTCCTCTATCAAATAACATCTACACACCCTGGTGTAATATAGAAACAAACCCTTATCTAACTAAAATGAGCCACATATCACAAAGACAAATCTCATAAGACAGAACCTAGAATACATGAACATTTTGTTTGCTCTCCATCCAACCGAATCATACTAGGATTAATCCACCAACACAAGCACTTCCTAAAAAGGTACCAGCGCGAACCATCCACCTCAAAACTATCCACTAGTAATAGAAATTTTCACACATGAACCCTATCTTGAAATAAAATGAATCCATCGTGCATATGCATCAAACCCAGTTTCAGCCTTCGTGAAGCAATTTCAAGAGTGAAAAACACACATATATGCCTCGCACAACTGAAGGATATCATAAAATGGTTGAATTCTATCAAGTGTAACCCTAAAATAGAAAGAAACCAGACTCTATAATCTAGCGTCACCATATAACTGACACTAGAATCTCCATCATATCCAATTATTCATGTCCCATATCAATCCACTAGGTTTAACTTCCAAGGTCTAAGTCAACACACAGAAGAACATTACTCATAGGGATTCAAAATGCCTTAGTATCATCATCAGACAACATCAAAAAATCATAAAAGCCATCCCTAGGGGCCCTCACATTAATTCTTACATCTACTATCCAACTACCCTCAAGTAGGGAATTTATACTCTCAAAGAATCGGCACATCATGTCGCTCCTTGGAGGACCCAGACATATTACCAACCTAAAAAAACTATCTACTAGGTGCCAAAATTCATACACACACACAATACTAACACACCATGTTCACTACACCAAATACCCATCAAACTGTACCATCATCCCCCACACTGAGCTACTCATCATAGATCCACAAAACCTACCATCAAAATAAAATGTGTATAATGATACAATATAAGGCCTATAACATGGGGATACATTTTTCTTATCATGATGCATGAGACGCCTCATGCCTCTATATGATAAAAATCAAAACCAACTCACATGACTCTTACTGATAGAGAAGGGCCTAAAATACAACATAAACCATCAAATAAAACAATATTTTCATCGCTTAAAGAAAGAATCATATACAATCATAAAATCAAAAATTTAGATACATAATCGTAGTCCTTAGTGACCTATAATTCCTACCAGAATAGGTGTTCCCAAATCAACAGCCTGGATTCCATAACATGTGGCGATACATTCCAATATCTCATGTCTATAAAACCCAAAATAGTGAAACAAATGGAAATTAAAGCCTCTGGTAGCACATCACAATGTCCCAAAATGGTAGCCACATAATTGGTGCTCTGAGCTAGTTCACCACAAGAAATCATGCATGCCTCCTCATATGCCCAAGGTTTTTATCTATCAAGGGGGTCTAAGGTGGATCTGTGAGGATACTATACTCCCATAACAGATTTCACAAGAAGATGTAAATAACCAAATGTCATACACATCACAGTAATTAAGAATATACATAAACTAAAACATAAAGTTTCTATGAAAAAAATGAAAATGTATTAAATTACTGAATAACCATGTAATACATACAACCATGAATTCTCCCTAGGCTAATCACACATATAGAAATAAACCACTGAAATGTAAAAACAACAGGCCCCACTGCCAACACTAGTATCTATCACATACCTAGTATCTAGTACCCTCTCAAGATTCTCTTGCCCGACCAGTAGTCTACATACAAGTATCCAGCTGAACCATGAAATCGAGGGCCTCCGACCTATCCATTTTACATCCATGTTCAACCTGAAAAAAATAAAATGTATGTAGGAAAAATTAAGGTCACATATAGGGTGTGAGAAATAAATCATTATAGGACACCCGTAACAGTAAAACTATAGAATACCACCATAAGTGCATGCTCATGTAATATGAAAAACCTATATCATATTCAATATGAAAACAAAATATAAATTAACAAATAATGTTCTATTAGTAAATTACCACAATAGAACTTACCTAATTCATCTAATTCCAGAATATCTATGAGCTTAACTCAAGGATCGTATATCCCAAATAACCTATAGGCTACATACCCATGGTAGAAACAACCAACCTGACTATACCAGGAACCCGTCCAATGATAGTCATTTCACCCACAATACAAGTCTATGTCATCCCATACCATGTCCTCATACATAGACATTTTCCCATACATGGATCCTTGAAACATATTTTACCATTTCCACACAAGAGTAATACCAAACCTAGACAATTAGTCTGACTTCTATATCATATACAATAACCATAGTGTATAAGGAACCATTCCAGCCCATAAACCATATATATCAAATCTACCATGCCTGGAACATTAGTCCAGCCTATTAAAAACATATATCAAATCAAACCTGCCTAGATAATTAGTCTGGCATATTAAACATGAATTTAGAGTGTCCGTCCACCTTTTATCCCAGCTAGGAAACCATCAATGCCCCTTTCCATAGTATGGAGCACTATTAACGATGCATACTATTTGTGTCTACAACCTTAGTTTGGAACCATCTCAGTATTATACATTCTATTAGTGGATCCCAATTCAGACAAAAATATCATTGATTTGTCCTAGAGCTTCAATTAGGACCAAAACCAAGGAGAAGGAGAATTAGTCCAACCTCTTTATTTCACATGGAATTCCATTATTTCCCAGAGACTCTTTCTAGTGCACAATAAACAAAGTACACAATCAGTGTCTATAGCCTCAATTTAGAACCATTTCAGTAGTATACTACTTATGCATGAAAAATCTATCCAGCACTAAACCACAAATATGTGATTTTACATAATTATAATCAAAATTATAACAAAACATGCCCAGAATGTCAGTCTATCCCTCAAACCATGAACAACAATCAACATAAACATAAATCCTAAGTCAAATAATCTCAATCTCATATATCCAGAACTATATCCATGGATTATTTCTTTATCTCCATGAGGCACCTCTCCCAGTACAAGTAAACATGTTTTAAAAATCTAACAACATATCTATATCAAATTTTCCCATGGGGTAATACAGATCTCAACTATAGTGAACTAAAACATAACACCAAATATCTATATTTCCATCTCTACCAGTAACAAAAAATCCCATAGACACATACATTATCTTGGGTCCCAAGAACCCCCATTATAAAACAATATAATTACACACTCATGGTTAGGTTCATCCAATTTATTGGTCCAACACATTAACAATTGGATCAACATATAAACTGAGCCATCCCCTCTTGGATAATCATAACTAGAACTCAATAAAATACATCCAATATAAAACCTGGTAACCACTAACTCTAGAGCCAAGCCCTAACCTATGAGACATCCTCATATAGCCTAGATAGTATCCAACCAATCCCTAATCAAGGAAATGCAATGAATGAATCAGAAATCAATCCCATGCCACACATGCATTCCTAACCATCAGTTAAATAATATAATGATCACTTAAATAGAAACATTACCTCTAATGGAATCATTTAGATTTCCTCAAACTCAAATCAACACCATAATTACTCTCTCCCATAACAAAAATTCTATGGTGTCAATCGATCTCTAAGGGATCCATCCACCTCGATCCTCAAATGTATTATCTAATCCCCACTTTCTCTAACCTTGATTCAGTAGTCTCTATTAACAATGACTACCAAAATCATCCCATAAATACTACCCAAATTATATTTTCTCAGAATCAACCAATAGACATCAAGAAAAACACCATTGTATTCTCAAGAGATATCAGACACTATGATCATAACCCTCACCCCAGTATCCCGACTCAAAAACCAACCCACCAAATGTTTTTGAATCTAACCTCTTGGAAGTACTCCTAATAAAACAATTGTCTAAAAAAACATTTATTTTAACTCTATATGTCAAATGTATCCCACCATTTAGATCTATATGAAAAAATTCTTATAATGGACTACTCACATGCCCAATTCTGACTCCAAGACACAAATTCACAAAACCTCTAAGCAGTAAAAAGTACATGGCATGTAATTTAGAGTACACTATGTTTAATCTCTTCCCTCCTCATGTCCATGTACATTCATATGGCTAGACCGACATGGGGTCTACCTATGTAATACCACATGACTTGTACTTTCTAAAAACAATTTTCTAATGTTATTTTTAACAAGGCCTATAAAGACCTAGATTTTCCATAGAAAATATTTTTATTAATTATATGGAATTATTATGAGTATGTAAAAATTAACGGTGCATGATTCCGAGGCCCAGTGTGCCCAATATGAATTTTGGAACATTTTTTAAGGTACGTTCTGTAAAAGCACAAGCAGTGTTTTCTAACTTTTAAACAGGTGCTCAGATTAAAAATCTGAGGGCACTGTTGAATCTGCAACACCAGGATTCACTTTAGGGGGGATTCACTCCAACCGCAGTAGGTAGGGAGAAAAAGATATATTTTGGGACTTTTTAAAATAATAAATAAATTAACTTTGTGATTTGATTTATTTCATTCTTTTCCTCCAACTAAAAAGTGACAACGTTGGACCGACGATGTGTCAAGCCATTAAATGGCTTGAACCTTCATTCCCATGTAGAAACGTCATTGGGAATAATAAAGTATCTAATTAATGAACCCTCATAAATTCTAATAGTGTTAGACATTCTCCCCCTCTCTTATATCTATGGATCTTGGGGAGAGGTGTCGACACTGCTTCACCAAGAAACAAGGTGCTGGTAAAGTTCTAAGACACCAAACATTTGGAGGATGGAGGCAGTTCCAGTGAGCGGTGACATGTGGCACCAAAACCCCGAACTTAAGATCGATGATGGAGCAAAGTCACTGGAGGCAAGTTGTGGGGGATGGTGAAAAACCAACCTGATTTCTCAACTACGTGCATTTCCCCATATTTCTTGGGGTAGGGTTTACTTTTGTTTTTAATTTCAAGAGTTGTAGAGTCCTTTTATCTCCCCCTTGTTGATTACAAGCCAACACGGAGGGCATGGGCCAAACGAACCCGTTCTGAACCCTCTGCCACCTTTCTACCCTTGCATACTCTATGGAAGACCAACGACACTACGACACCGCCTGGATATGATGGAGTAGTGCACCATCATGCGCTGCACGAGGAGGTCATGACACTAATTCAAAAAGATCAGTAGATCAGCCGGCTACGGGGGAGGTGCAGGAAGCCGTCACACACTACCGGTGAGCAAGGGGATGAAACCAAAGCTGCGACAGATGAAGGCAATGGTCGGCACACTGGCCGGCCGCGAGGACAGAGGTAGATAACCTACACCACTGGAAGAACTAGCCATGAAATTTCCACCACAACAGTTGTATGAGGCGGCCGACACACAGGCCAACTGCAGAAGTGGAGGGCGGTGTGACCAGTGCATTTCCGGTGGAGCTGCAGCTCCGACGCCGCTGCAGCGGAAGCCAATGCGACTTTTTTAGTTCACTTAGACACTACTGATTCACGTTCCAAATGGGGTGGGGGGGGGGTGTTCCCATTCTGTGCTATCTAGGGAATACCCCAAAATGGGATGGGCCTCCCACTTGTTGGCCGAACACACCCCCCACCTTGTTGGTCGGGCCATGCCCCCTTGTGGGCCTAGCCGTACCTCAGCCCAGCCTAGTCAATCAGACCCAAACCAAGTCTGGTAGGCCCCGAACGGGTTTGGGTCTATCTGAACTAGGTCGGGGAGGCCCCAAATGGTGTCGGGGAAGCCCAGACCGGGTTAGGGAGGCCCTGAATGGGGTCGGGTCGACATCGAATAGTTCGGCCCAGTTTAGACTGAACCCATGCCCTACGAGACCAGGGCCCATCCAGACCCAGATACACTTAAAGGGCCATATATTGAGAACTTGACATTTGTTTGACGCATCATATATTGTGTTGGAACCCTTAAAACATTGCAGTACTTTGGGTTACTAATTTTTGGAGCTTAGTGGCGGTCGAAGTATGACTTATATCTCGAGAGGTAGATTCTACAGAACTCGAGCGCACCCGGTGTGATAATCACAAGGTAGGCGGTAACATGAATAATGAAAATCAATCCTGTGTGGGTCAACATCTATCGATCTTGTGTGGGTCAGATTCTATCATATCCTTTGTGGTTCTTCCCTTAACGATCTTATGTGGGTCAGCACATACCAATCCTCTGTGGGTCAGATCCTTTGTGGGCCAGTGGGGGTTTGTACCTATCAATCTTGTGTGGGTCAGAAACAATGGATCTTAACTGCAGAATATGATCTAGATTATGAATAATCATGTGTAATTATGTACTTAAGTAATTCCTAGTGCGAGCAGAGTCTTTTTACCTTAGTGGTGTTATATTTGTGGCACTTCTATCTCTGTGGTGTTACCTGTGTTCTACTTATATCTTTGTGGTGTAACCTATGTGGTACTTCTATCTTCGTGGGTTACCTGTGTGGACTTCTTCGTGCATGGTGTTGTCTTCGTGGTGTTACAAGTGTGGTACTTCTGCCTTTTTGGTTTTAACTTTGTGGTATTATTCCCTCATGTATGAGATGAGTATGTCCTTATATATTAGGTATATGTATGGGAATATACCTAAGTAGAGTTGATGTATATTGTTTAGTTCTTTGAGATTAAGGTCTTGCATAGTGGTATTTCCATTGTGAAACTATGGGAGAACTAAGGGGGTCTCTGGGTCCCTATTGAGAATTGTTATACTCACCCCTGCATGGGCTACACCCACACTACGTTGTGTCTTGTTAAAATGAAAGATTCCACTGATCGAGGGTGAGGGATCCAGGACTAGACGGTACTCAGGGTGGACTATTTGGGGTGATGTGACACAAGGACTACTTATCGTGAGCTGTACCTACTGTTTAAGTTGGATCATCGGTGGACGATCCAAGAGCTTTTTTTTCCTTTTCAGTTGTATTAGTAATTTTATGTTTCACTTTTACTTTTTAGATTGGCTTGTATTCTTTCCCATTAACTTTCAACACACTTTTACTACAGCAGGTTACATTGTGGTTTCATCTTGTTGTGATCTTAGACTGTGAGTCTGTATAGGTTAAATAGTCAATGTCTTCCCGTTTTAGGGATACACCTTTCTCGTTCTAGTCGCCAACCCTGGGCCAATAGAAGGAAGGCTTGGGGTAGTCACGATATGTGACCCGGGGGTGGGTCGTGACAAATTGGTATCATAGGAGTTGGTTCAACGAAAAAACTAGGACTATGGTATTTTCTATGTAGTTATAGTGTTATGTTTTTTGTGTGTGGTTTTAAATTTTGGGAGTCCAGTGTCAGTGTGGTGGCCTACGCATCCATACACCAGGACCCTGAATTCTGATTTCCGACTTTGTGCATAGAAAAACTGATTGCATGTATTTTTGGAGAGTTATTATTATCATCTCTTTGAGTTAGCTCACCAGGTATAAATTATTATCTATTTAACACCTATTTTCTTTTAGGATGTCTCCATGTAAATAGCCATCTTGGATTCCCGAGAGAGTACGCGATGATGACCCACTGAGCGATGAGGCCTCGGTGTAGGGC
The DNA here is from genome assembly GCA_963277665.1 of Viscum album. NCBI lineage: Eukaryota > Viridiplantae > Streptophyta > Magnoliopsida > Santalales > Viscaceae > Viscum > Viscum album. The sequence continues at coordinate 151,208,832 of OY728148.1, forward strand.
CCTCTTACAGTGTTAGCAATTTTAGGTGGTGTACTAGAAGAACTACTACCTATTGGGTAACCACTACCACCAGCCCCACTAGTAGAGGGTGCACACTGACTGAGTGAATTTCATGAGTTTCATTGTTAGAGGCCTCCGAGGTTCTGAGGTTAGATGGACTCGTAGGTGGCTAAGGATAGGCTGGAGGCTGTAGTCAATGTTTTCACCTCATTGGGACACTAGGTGACCTTATGTTGAACATAGTATCTAGTATTTTTTAGGTACTAGTAGGGGGATGGTAGAACATGATGCTCCAGATACACGATGAGGTGACCTTAATCTGGGTGGAATTCAAGAGCATTATTAAGGATGATGTCGTCCCTACGACTCTATTCTCAGTGCGTATACAAGAGCTAATGTACTTACAGCAGGGCAACTTGACTGTTACCCAATACTCAGAGAGGTTCACAGATCCATCCTTCTAGTCCACTGACATGGTATGGGAACCTTTAATTAGGGCCCAATTTTTTGATAAGGGTTTCCAATGGGAGACCAGATAATCAATGATATCGCTCAACATTACGGCATAGGATAGGGTGCTAGAGAAAGCACTCTTGGTGGAGGGCTTGCTAGGTGAGTAGACACCAACAAATAGAGACACCACCAGACATCAGATAGTATATTCCTTTGTGGAATGTAGTAGAATGATGATGCCTGGGCCCAAGTGGGCCATTAATTTTGGTGGAGGACCTCAGGTCACAGGGTAGGTGGTGAGGGGCTCACAGGATAGAGAAGGAAAACTAGGGAGCAACAAGTTCTACTCATGCAGTGGGCAGGGTCACATGGCTTGTGACTACCTAACCCACTATATGGATGACCAAAAGAGGAAGAGATATGATCGAGGAGGTACATAGGTAGTAGGTAGACATGGAAGAGGAGCTGGACGTGCAGTAGGTGGTGGGCGGCGATTCGAGGTTCAACAGCCACCACATCCCTATGGTCCACCCATACCAAAAGTAGTAGGAGGCCAGGGATGAGCATAGTTCCAAGCTATTGAGGCCTATGACCACGGTGCTCCAGAGATGATTAGAGGTATGCTCTGTGTCTACTCAACCTTAGTAGTAGTACTTATAGACACAGGTTCCAGTAATTCTTTGGTTTCCATAACCTTCATTTAGAGATCAGAGATTTCAGTGGAGCCGTTGGCTCGATCCTTATGGCTAAAGACTCCTATGAGAGTTGATTCGATGATTACACACTAGTTCTTTCAGTGTGAGATTACACTAGGAGGTGAGATCTTTGGCTGGGATCTTCTAGTAGCGACGTAGGGGCCTTATGATGTCATCTTGGGTATGGAATTGTTATCCATAGTCCAAGATCAGATTGACTATATTAGGAACATAATGTAGTGTGTCCGTGATGATGGGACCATGTTTTCCTTCCCCTGTAAGAAAGGAACCTTTATAGCATAGTATGGACATACCCAGAGGAGGGTACAACCGATCACTCATTAGTTGGAAAGCCTTACCCTCAAAGCAGTTGATGATGAGAGTATGAGAAATCCTGTAGGGGTGGACCATTATGTCGATGTCTTCCCTGATTATGTCTTGGGAATACCTCCATGCAGAGTGGTTGACTTGTACATCGTCCTATACTCTAGGATGGAACCGATATCTACACCATCATATTGGATGGCACTTATGGAGCTTCGTGATTTACTTGTACAGTTGGTGGACGTGTTGAGAAAGGGGTTCATAAGGCCCATCCTATCTCCATGGGAAGCACCGATTTTGTTTGTCCATGAAGGAAGATGTGTGTTTGAGACTCTGTGTGGACTACAGGTTCCTGAACTAGGTGACTGTGAAGAACAAGTACCCACTTTTGAGGATTGATGAACTTTTCGATCAGGTGAATGGAGCTCGTTGGTTTTCAAAGATAGACATCATATTAAGCTATCATCAGCTTATTGTACAAGATGAAGATGGGTAGAAGGAATCCTTCAGATGTCGGTATAGCCCCTATGAGTTCATGGTTATGCCATTCGACCTGCCTAATGCCCATACAGTGATCATGGGACTCATGAACAGTATCATTCAGCTATTCCATGATCGCTTTGTTGTGGTATTTATCGATGACATCTTGATATACTCGGTTATTGAGGAGGAGTATGTCTCTCATCTATAGATAGCTCTAAATATACTCTGAGAACAGAATCTTTATGGTAAGAACTCAAAGTGCCAGTTTTGGATATGAGAGGTCCACTTTCTAAGACATGTTATGTTGAAGGATGGAGTTGTTGTGGATCCATTGATGATAGAAGTTTTAATTTATTGGTAGCCACCCAGAAGTGTGACTGATGTGAGGAGTTTATTAGGGTTATTAAGATAATATGGAAGATTCGTATAATAATTTTCAAGAGTTACGACAACCTTGTTAGCGTTGATGAAGAAGGGACAACCCTTTATCTAGATATATAGATTCCAACAGTGTTTTCAGGAGCAGAGGTAGAGAATGATGAGTTCCTCCATATTGGTAAATACCAGAAGAGGGCATTGGGAACGTGGTGTACTGAAACACATCAAGGACCAGACTAGGATGTGTCCTGATGCAGGAGCAGGCAGTCATCACCTATGGCTCATGGAAATTAAGGAAACATGAGCAGAAATACACTACCCATGACCTGGAGTTAGCAGTTTTGGTCTTCACCTTGAAGATGTGTATACATTACTTGACAGGCTAACATTTTACAGTATACTCTGATCACATGAGTCTCAGGTATATCATATCTCAAAAGGACCTGATCCTAAGATAGTGGTAATGGCTGGATTTCCTCCGGAACTATGAATTTCAGATAGTCTATACTCCTATAAAGGGTAAGGTAATAGTAGATGCACTCAGTAGGAGGTATGCTCTACAGTTGCTGAGTGAGGCGACAAAGAAGCTAGCCACATTTCAGTTATCCTTCATGGATATATATGGTGTAACTTACCTCTAGTCTATGACTCTCACTCCCCCACTCCTTTAGTGAATCAGGGATGCTCATCTTGGGGGACATTGATTGTGAGGCTCAAAGTGCTCAAATATTATTAAGACAACAACATAATAGATTTTATAATGGTAGGAATCATGCCATCCTCTTTATAAAACATACCATGGTACCGTCGGCGCTATGGGAGGAGGAGTTTTTGGAGTTCCATATATCCCCTCTTGTTCTATGTCCTGGTGTAGCGAAGATGTACCAGAACCTCCGACGTCAGTACTTGGGGCCAAGGATGAAGAAATTAATGGAAGAGTTTATTTCCCAATTCCTAATTTTCCTGTAAGTGAAGGCTGAGCATCAGGTTGCCGTTGTCTTAGAAAAACCACTGGAGTTTCTGATGTTAAAGTGGGATGGAATCTCCATGGACATTCTGATAGGGATTCCATGTACGTCTAGGTGACATGATTCCATTTGGGTGATTGTTTAATGACTCACTAAGTAGGCCCATTTATTACCTATTTGAGAGCATGGATCTATATAAGATTTGGGATGCTTCTATGTACAAGATATTGTGTGGCTTCATTGGGTTCCATTGACGACTGTCTTTGACTGTGACACACATTTTACTTCCTGGTTGTGGAATTGATTAATGGGGGATTTCAGGAATGAACTACATTTGAGCACCTCCTTTGATCCTTAGATGGATGATCAGATGGATCAGACCATTCAGAAACTAGAGGACATGCTTCATGCATGCATCCTATATTTTGGCTGTAGTTGAGAGTATCACATTCCATTGGTGGAGTTCGCATACAACAACAAAAATTACACCACCATCGGTATAACACCATTATAATCCTTATATGTTTGAAAATTTAGATCTCCTCTATGCTGGGTAGACCCAGGGAACTCCCCACTTTTGGGTCTAGAGTTGGTACGATCTACCAATGAGAAGGTGCTGATCATCTAGGAGCAAATGAAGACTAAACAGAGCAGATAAAAGTATTATGATAACAGGAGGTGGAGAAATTTGGAGTTCAATGGGGGAGAACATGTCTTCTTATGGGTCACACCTTGATGTAGTTTATAGAGATGTAGTTGAGAAGAAAAGTTAACACTGAGGTTTATCAGAAAATTTCTGATAATTCAGAGGATATGAAAGGTTGCATATTGTTGGGAACTTCCAACACAATGGGAGAGGGTTCACACCCTCTTCCATGTATCCCATATGAGGAGATACGTACATGATCCATCTCACGTCATCGACCATGGTGAGCTAGAATTTGATGATGGGGCAATAATTACAGAGATTCTAGTATAGATTGAGGATCGACAAGAACATGTCATTCGTGGAAGATCGATACACCTGGTGCACATTCGCTGGCAGCACAGGAACCTATAAGAGAGAAGATAGGAGCAGGAGGCCCAAATTCATGCCCTGTACCCCATATGTTTATTTAGTCTTTGTTGTGGCTTTCATAGATAAAATTACCTAAGGTGGGGAGAATTTAAAGAGATAGATATTCCATGTATTCTTTTAAATTATACTGAATTATTACGAGGTTGTGAAAATTGACCGCGTGTGATTCTGAGGCCCAGTGTCGCTGAATGAATTTATGAACCTGTTTTAAGGTACATCCAGTAAACACATGAGCGTTGTTTTTTATCATTCAAATCGGTACTCGTATTAAAAATCGGAGGGCACTGTTCAATACGTAGTGCTGGGATTCAGTTAATGGAGGATTAAGTTCAACTGAAGTAGGTAGGGAGAAAAATATAGATTTTGGGAATTTTTAAAAGAATAAATAAAATAAAATTTTTATTTGATATATTTATTTATTTTCATCCAACAGACAAGTGGCAATGTGGGAATGACGATGTGTCAAACCATTAAATGGATTGACCCTTCAATCCCATGTAATAACATTGTTGGGAATGAGGAAGGTTCCAAATTAATGAACCCTGATAAATTCAATGAGCGTTAGACATCCTCCCATCACCTATTTATATCAGGCTTGGGGAGAGGTTTCGACAATGCTTCACCAAGCCATGAAGTGCTGGTAATGTGCAAAGACGCAAAAATCTTAGAGGATGGAGCTTGTTCCAGCGAGTGGTGACAAGAGACTCCAAAACCCTGAACTGAAGATCCACGATCTAGAAATGTCATTGGAGGCTTGTTGCGGGGGATGGAAAACACCGATCCACTTCCTCAATCGAGGGAGTTGCTCTTAAATTCTTCATGAGGGGTTTACTTTTGGTTTTAATTTAAAGAGTTATATAATCAATTTTCCTCCCTCGTGTTGATTACCACCTAACACAGAGGGTACAGGCCTAAGGAAACCATCATAAAACCTCCACGAACTTTCTACCCTTGTGTTCTCTGTGGATGACCGCGGGTGTAGCGACACCGTCCGACTACAATGGAGGTGGCACGACGTCACACGCCATTAGTGAGGAAGAGGTCATGACCGAAGCCACGACGGATAAAGGTGGTAGTTGGTACAATGACCGACCACGAGGAGTGAAGCGGCTTACCCACGCCACTAGAGGAACTGGCTACGGCTCATCAGACGTGGTGGTCGACACGCCGACTGGGTGCATATATAGACGATGGCGTAACCAGTGTGCCGCCGGTGGAGCTGCGCCACTAACTCTGCAGCAGTGGGACTCATAGAGGGTCCCGTGGTGACCTGGCAGTAGCCTTTGGCGCTGCCACATCACGTTCCTAATGGGGGGGGGGGGGGGTGCTCCCCTCTTATTCCAGCTAAGGCGGACCCCACCATGGGCCGGACTGGTGGGCCATGCCCCCTTGCGGGTCGGGCTTCCTCTTGCGGCCCCTCCCCTTGTAGGCTAGGCGTCACCACCCCCTACTTGTAGGGTAGGCCGCGCCCCCTTGCCGGCCGGGCTGAGCCTATAATGGCCTAGCCGGCTGAGCCCACCATAGACTATCCCAGTCGGGTAGGACCCGGACCCAGGCCCAACAGTACACGGAAACACTTATAGGGCCATATCTTGAGAACCATATATCCTTTTGAAGAACCGTCTGCAGTGCTGGGACCCTTGGAAAAAGACAATCCTTTTAATATACTCCACATTAGTTTTTTGAGATCGTTCGAGTATGGATGATGTGGATTGACCCAAATTCAACTGGGCCCTCAGAACTAAAATGATTATAACTCCCAGATCAAGTGTCCTATTGATGCACCATCTATCAAGTTAGAACCCTAACGACATGGGGGTACTTGGGTTTACTCCTTTGTGAAGCTTAGTGTCTATAGGGTACGACCAATATCTCAAGGTGCATATTTTATGGAACTTGAGTGCACCAGGTGTGAGGAATCTTGTGGTAGGCTCTAACGTGAAGAAAGAACATCAATCCGGTGTGGGTTAGCATCTATAGATCCTCTGTCGGTCAACTTCTATCAGATACTTTGTGGGTCTATGCTCAACAATCCTATGTGGGTAAGTGCATACTGATTATGTGTGGGTCAGATCTTATGCGGGTCCACAGGGGTTAGTACCAATCGATCTTGTGTGGCTCAGCAGCATTGCTTCTTAACAGAATAAGATGATCGAGTTTACGACTAATCATTAGTACTTCTATACTTATGTTATGCTTGGGGTGATATGAGTCTTTTACCTTAATGGTGATAACTTCATGGGGTTAAATGTTTGATACTTCTATATTCATGGTGTTTGTTGTGTGGTACTTTTATCTTCATGGTGTTACGTGTGTGGTACTTCTATCTTTGTGGTGTTACTTGCGTGATACTTCTACCTTTATGGTGCTGTATTCATGGTGTTACTTGTGTTAGTTCTACCTTAACAGTGTTACCTTTGTGGTATTATTCCCTCATGTATTAGATGAGTATATCTTGATAACCTAGTTTTATGTATGGGATAATACCTAAGTAGAGTTGATGTCTATTCCTTAGTGCTTTTATATTGAGGTCTTTCTTTGGGGTATTTTCTTTTGTGAAACTCAGGGAGACCTAAGGGGGTCTCAGGATCACAACTGAGTATCGTTATACTCACCCCTGCATGGGCTATGCCCACACCTTGTTTTGTCTTCTACAGAAGATAGAAATCATTGATCGGGAATGAGAGAGCCAGGACCGGAAGGTACTCAAAGGTGGACAATTTGACGTGACGATGTGCATGGACTACTGATCGTGAGCGGTACCTACCCTTCATGTAGGATCCTCAGTGGATGATCCAGGAGCTATTTTTCCATTTTCAGTTGTACTTGTACTTTTCAGTTGGGCTTGTATCACAGCCCCTTTACTTTCATCACACTTTTACTACAGCAGATTACTTCATAGTTTCTTCTCGTAGTGTTCTTGGACTGTGAGTCAGTACAGGTCAAAAAATGGAATGCCATTTCATTTTAAGGATACACCATTTAGGTTCTAGTTGCTATCCCCTTAACTATGGAAGGTGGGCTTGAGGTAGTCACATCATGGGCACCAGGGGACGGGTTATGATAAGGCCTAAGACATTCCCTTTTACAACTACACAAGATGGACTTAGAGAACATGGAATTTACTTATGAAAATCCTTCTTCCCAAAATAGGAAGAACACATAACATGTGTTCAAAGGACCACACGGTGCGTTTCTGAGATTTCCAATATGAAAATCCATGCAACTCCCCCAAAACCGCATTTTTCCTTAAATGTGAATTGATCAACCCCCATGGGGTCTCTACCAACCCTAATAATGTAGTAAAATATAAAAAAATATATGTGAATTTAGGAAAAAAATAAAATCATCCTACCTCATGGTGAAAACATTGATGCTATGTATTTTAATCAACTCATGGAAGTTCTTGCACCTCAAACTGATCCAGATCTATGCAATGATGATGTACAGCTGCACCTCCCTTCTAATTCCTCATGGTCCAGGTGTTATATATGAGGGAGAACCATGTCACCTTATCCTTTTATTTGTAGCAACCCCAAAAGGGGGGATAAAAAACTAACTAACTAATTAATTAATTAATAAATCTCCCAGTTAATAGCCTTCCATAGTCCTAGAACTCGATGCGATTTTATATATCACCTAGGAAATATCCATGTTCCAGACACAACCATGGTTTCAGAATCTCAATATGATGCTCTTTTGAAAATCAATATCCACCCAAACCACCCAACCAATTTAATATTTAATTAATTAAATACTAAATATGCATCCAGTAATACATCTTCTCAGAATTCCACCAAACTCCCGTCCTAGATTAAAGACCTTGTTCTCTGACCAATGGAGTGGTCGGAAAAATTATCCGAGACCATCTACTATGGAAAATGAAATTTTTATCCCTCATGAACACTTGAGAACAGAAAATCAAAATTCTTCATGAATTTCAAAATCATGAAAACACGGGTCTCTATATAGTCCACACAACACTTAGTCTCTATAAAACAATTGTTTTTATTAAATAATAGTTATAACCTATCCATTAAACATACATTTTCAACATATATCAATTGAATTTTAAAAGATAAACATACACAGTAATGATCAGTAAGTTATTTAGATTTAGATATGATCTACATAAATTTTGGTGAATTGTAACTTAACCATTAGAATAGTAATTTTACCCTTATGAATAGTAATATGACCGTTATGAATTAAAAATAATTAAAATGAATAGTAACATAACAAATGAGACTATAAATAAATTTTAGGCATTTATATATGATTTATTAATATAATTATATCATAGTATAAATAAATAAACATTTTAAAAAAATCATGAACTAAGTGACTGTATCTTTGTATGTCATATATAATTAATTAAACATTCATAATTAATAAAATGATTTAATTTTTTTTTATTAATTGAATGTATTCATATATTAATGATTGGTTTTATTATGATTTTTAGATAATATAATGATACCATAGTAAATTTTTTAGAGGGTTCTAAAACCATTTATTATTTTGAAAATTGTATTTTCCGAGTAAATGATGATTTTATTTTAACATAAAATTTCTCATATTATGTAAATTATTATCATAAAATGGAGTTCATTTTTTAGTTATACATATAAAAATATGGTTTGGGTGACCTTTTGGGATTTTTCTAAAATACATGAATTTATGGTGAATAGTAAAATATGGTAATTTATAGTATTTATACATTATAAGTTAAATACAGTATTCCTAACATAATTAATGATGTAATCACTCACGGATTTAAATAACATGTAAATATTACTATAATTAGTCATATTAATCAACACTATTTATTTTCTGGATTAAAATAATAATATAATAAATAAAATAATGAAAAATCACCCCTCTCCTCCCCTATAAATACCAACCCTCACCAACACATCTTCTCAAACCTCTATGCCATTGAGAATTTTCAAATTTCTATCCAAAACACTTCAAAATACTCATCCCCATGTCTACGATATCTTGTTATTAAAAATTCCAAAACCAATCCCCCTATGGAGGTTCTCATAGTGGTGTATTAAAGATATAAATTTTATTCATTTTCTTTATAATTGCTTTTAATATTCATTTGTTTTTCATTATCACATCATATTATCCATAAGTATGATCATATTAACTCCAGAATCATCTATATACTGGAATGAAATCATGTTAATTAAATATCTTTCATCAAACTCTTTTCTCTATATTATTTATTTTTTAGAAAGAAATCATCATTAATGGGGTGCCAATTTACAAACATTGTGGAAAATGAATTTCCATTCTTTAATTTATACATCAAGGCTCGTAATGAAACCATTTTTATGGTTAATCCAAAATATAATATATGTATTAAAAATATCATTAGTTCTGTATGTAACATATATAAATAATACTAAACTGTAAAATAAAATGAATTCATTGTGATCAACGGATGACGTAATAATGTAAATGAGTATCACTAAATGTATTATATAATAAATCATCATAATACCATATAAAAATGATATATATAAGAATTTAAACTAATAAATTTTCAATAATATCATAATTATTAAATTCTATAGAATTATACTAATTTCTCAAAAACATCCATAATCATATATAAGTATACAGATCATGAAGGCTAAAGAGATGAACGCTCCGGAGAAATAAAATTATATATTATAACTCATGAATAAAGACATAAAGGAACATAATAAAATTATAATAAATTTATTAAATTTAAAAAATATTATGAATAAATTAATTAGTAGTTTTATTTTGAATATCCATGACATTAAGGTCTAGAGAACACATTCATGCATAAGGTAAAGGGGATTCTCATCTCATTTCAATTTTAATGAGATATTCCTTATTCAACAAAATTTCTTGCTTAAGGGGTATTTATACATCTGATTGATGTATCATAGCATGAATTTGTTTATGTTAAATGATTTAAATGCATCATTTTATGATTATTAATTTTGGGGCATATGATTTGATTAATTTCAAAGTGCTAAGGTATTTTTCCCAATCGCCCATTCTCCCTGGGATATCTTTTTTTACCTTTACAAAAATTTAATGCTTCATTATTTTTCTATATTTATTCTACATTATATTTAAATGTTCCAAAATCATATATCTAGATCTCATCATGCTTATTTATTGAGGATATACTTGTTTTAAAAGGATTCCCTTCCTAGATATTCTGGATAAACAATACCGATTGACTGGAACTTCTCGAATTTTACCCAATTATCTTGTAAAATATATAATCTAAATTAAGCCATAATTATTTTACTAAATTCATATTATTTATATTGAAAAACTTTATTGGTACATTTTATATTATATGATAATAAATATGTCATTCTTTTTTATAATATATTTAATGTATCCCTTAAACCGCAATAAAATGTTTCAGTTATAAGGTTTCTTAAAAACCCTTTTTACCAAATTCACCCTTAGTGGGATATCATTTATGTTTGAAATTAAATTTCAATATCAATCTGTATTATTTTATGTGATATAAATGTTTCAAATGCTATTTTTGGGAAAATACAATTCATTTTCGAAAATAACTATTATTTTAATAGAATTAATTGTTTCTCTCCTTTCACATTTACATTTGTGAGATATATAATTTATTCAACAATTATTCCTTGTTTTCTAGGTTTACGTACCTCCATTTGATTTATAATATCAATATTATCATTATTATAATGATATTGTCTGTTATTATGATTTGAATTTTTCATAGTGGTATGGGACACTTTTGAATGTTTAAAAATAAATTCCCTCATAAACTTTTCAATGGTATCTATAACAATGTAGGCAACCATTGTTGAATCATGTACTTCATTGAGGTTTATATCTTATGATACCATCTAACATATGTTTATAAAGGGTTTATGAACATATTTATTATGGATTTCTTATTTGATACCATTTATAGATTTTAGTTAATGTATTCACATATCATAATCATGTTTTTTAATATTAATGTTTATGTTGATTATGTTTCAGCCTTTTCATGGTAGGAAGGTGTTGGAAATAGTATTTTTTGGGAGGGGCACTCTATATCCCCTCAATGAATCATGAGGACTCATTAGAAAAACTATATATGGTTTTGGTCAATGTGTTACCCATTAATTAGATTCTTGGTATGAAACCATGACAAAAATAGATTCTTATCACGAAACTTTAATTTAATATATTCTTGTAATGGGTCCTTGATAATAATATATTCATGGAATAAATAATTGATGGTATGTTTTATTTATCCATATTTATGAATTTTTGACATAATAAAACTAGTAATTGATAGTCATTGTGATTAATCCATTATTAGAATATCTATGGTTTTCAATTATTATAGCATTATTTTGTCATATTTTATTCATTCCATATTATACTCAATATTACTTTTTAATGGTATGTGTACTTATCTATTAATATTTACTATATACACTTACTCAGCATATGTGATTACCCCCTTATTGTGTTTTATTTTTCCCAATGATAAGATGACGTGTATTATGAATGGCCTACAAGGAAAATCTAAGAGTTTTTGTGTGATTATAAAAAAACTAATATATTGTATTTCATTTCATGTTGTAATGTAGTGTTCATATATTCAATATGGTATTCCAACACTATTAAACCATTAAATCCTTCAAGACGAGTCTTCCTTGTTTATATTCCAACTTTATAAATTATGGAATTTTCTCCTTACTACTGGGGTATGGGTATTTATAGTTTGTATCAAAAGAATTTTAGCAGAACCCTTGAAAATTAGATTAAGATAACATAGAGTGTAGATAAAAAAACTTAAGATAGACTATGAGGATAATCATATAAGAAAATCCTAATATTATGGAAATATTTATATTATGTGGTTCTTCCTATGAATACCTCCCTGTCAAGATACTACAAGTGGATGTGGTTCAGGCACAGTTTTTCCTAGTAGTAAAAAATCTGAAAAGGTGTTATAAGCCTAGCTCGAGGTAACCTGCTACACAAAAACATGTATTAATGTGCAGTTGGTGTGTCACTTATAGGGGACATTATTAGGATAATTAACATTTTTATTACAGACTAGTACGAATTGTTTAATAGTAAATATGTCCCTGAAGAAACCAAAATTATGAATTTGAGATTAGTTATTGAAACATTTTAAATTTATGTAATGTGTTTCCTAATATCAAACTTTTTCTTTTCTAATGCGTAATTTAAAATTTCAAGGTACTATTTATTGAAGGAGGGGAGAATTCAACACCCCAAGGATTTAAAAATAAATTTAATATAGAATGTAATGCACACAAAACTGATTCTATCTGAAACAACGCATTCTTATTTAAACATGATAGTCATAAAATATCCATTAAACATTGTTTTTCCACTTCTATAAATTGAATTTCACAAAAAATACCGACACAATTGTGATCAGTAAAATATTTAGATTTTTATAGGGCCAAGTTAATTTTTATTGAATAGTAACTTGACACATTAGAATACTGATGTTACCCTTATGAATAGTAATATAACCATTATTAATAGTAAATAGGATAAATAAATAGTAACATCAACCATGAGTGTGTAAATTAAATTCATTAATTTTATAAATTAATGTATGATATAATTATATGCTAGTATAAGTAATTAATTGGTTTAATATAATTATTAATTTTGATTTGTCTTTTTTAAGTGATATATATGTAATTAAACTTTTATAATTAATAAAATTATTATTTTAAAAATAATTTCCATAAAATTTATTCTTAATTTAATATTTTTTTATATTATTAGTTCAAAATAACTTAATTTGAACTTAGTTAATTATTTAGAGTGCTAAAAAATCAGTTATAAATATAAAAACCTTATTTTTTGATTAATGGATGATTTTATTTTAAAAAATAATTTTACATATAAATAAAATTATTTACACTAAATGGAGTTTATTTTTGACTTATACACATTGAAAAATGTTTAGGGTGAATGTATGTGATATTAATGAATCAATTGAATTTTTGGGGATTCGTAAAATATTGTAATTTACGGTATTTAAACAATATAAGATAAATACACACTCTCTAACCTCAGTAATGATGTAATAACCCATGGGTTGAAATCAGTTGAACTTATTACTATAATTAGTGAAAATAATCAACAATATTTTTTATCTTGATCAAAATAATAAAATAATTAATAAAATATTGAGAAATCACACGTCTCTTCCACTATAAATTCCACCCTCATTACCCTTTCTCCTTAAACCACTAGTCATTTGAGGATTATAATATTTCATCAAAAAACTCTTCCTAAGCCTCTTCCTCACATCTAAAAGCTATTGTTCATAACAAAATACTGAAACTAATCCTCTTAAGGAGGATCCCAATGGGGAATATTAAAGAGAAAAAATCCTCCTCATTTCCCTTTTATTTTCTTTTCAAGTTCTTCTCTTTTATTATTCTGTCCTCTCCTACGTATTCCAAATTACCATGATAAATATAGTAATATATACATACAATAATGATATAATGTTAATGTATTATCCTTCATCAAACTCCATTTTCTCTTTCTCTATAATCTCAACAAATGAAATCATTGTCTATGTTGTGTGGATATAAAACCATTATGGATAACAGATTTCCATTCATCATTTTCTACCTCAACGTTTGTAATGAAACAATTTTCATGGTTAAAATAGACTATCATATAGGTATTAAAGCCTTTATTATATTTATTATGTAACATATTTTCATAATACTAAACTATAAAACAATGATTTTGTTATGATCAATAACCACAATAATAATGTTAACGATTATCACTAAATGTCTTATATAATGATTCATCATCATGAAATATAAAAATGATATATATAACCATTTAAACTAATATATGTTCATTAATTTCATATATTTTTCATTGAATATACACATTCCTCAAGAACCTCTATAATCATATATAAGTTTACTAATTATGAATAATAAGGAAACGAACACTCCCGATAAATAATATTTCACCTTATAACTGAAAAAAGACATAAAAATGTAATAAAATTATTCTGGTTCATATATATTTATAAAAGTATCTTTGTTAATTAATTGATTCATTTAATTTTATTATCTTGGACATTAAGTTCAATTGCAGAACACATTCGGACATAAGGTTTGGGGTTTTCTCATCTCACTTCCATTTTTTTGAGATATTCCCCATTCACCCCTATTTCATGTGTATTGTGTCTATATAATAACAATTGATATATAATATAGTTAATATCCTTATTTTCATGGAATTAAAATTTTCATTTTCTTATTATTAACTTCATGGAAAATGATTTGATTGATTACAATATGGTAAGGGATTCTACTTGAACCCGCGTTTTCTTCTTCAGGTTAGTGTTTCTCTACCATAAATAAAACTTGATGCTTATTTATATATGTATATTTTATCTTTATTCTGTTTAAATATTCCTATATCTTATATCTAGATCATATCATCATTCTTTGATGGGTATATACATTTTATAAAATAATTACACTCTCAATTCTTCCAGATACATAATCCCAATTTATGAGAACATCTTGAATTCTAACCCATTTTTAAAGTGAACTATATTATCTATTTTAGGACTTAATTATTTTTATAAAATGAAAAATTTTATCAAGAAAAACTATTTTTGTTCATTTTTTATGAAATCAAAAATTCCATTCCTCTTTGAAAACTTGTTAAAATTTTCCTTCACTGCCCTAAATTGTTTAATTTTTAATTTTCAATTAAAACAATATTTACATGATTTCACTTCTGGTAGACATTATTTATGATTAAAATATAATTTAAATTTTGATTTCTATCCAATCTAGGATATACATGTTTAAAATCTGATATATGAAAAATAAAATTGATTTTCCATAAGAACTATTCTATCCAAATTCAAAAGGGTTTGTTCATATAACATTTACATCAGTGAGATAAAATCATTTTTTAAAACTTATTACATGTGTGTGTGGTTTATGTTCGTCCCTTTGATATATCATATCAATAGTAAAATTACTTTTCTAATATTATATGTGATTATTATTTTAAAATTTCATAGTGGTATGTGACACATTGGAATGTTTAAAGATTAATTCCCATGAGAAAATTTCAATGGTATCTCCATCTATATATACTACCTCTATTGAATCAAGAACTTTAATGAGTTTTTTCTCTTTTCATACCATCTTCCATATGTTGTCAAAGGGTTAATGATCAGTTTGACTATGTATATTCTATCTGATTCCATTTTTAGATTTTTTTGATGTATTAACATTTCAAATGCATGTTTTTTTCAAATCGATTGTTTATGTTGATTATATTTTACCGTCTTAAAATGAGGAATGTATTGGACATAGTAAATGTTGGGTGGGGCAAGGTATAACTCATTGATTCATTAGTAGGTATCATGAGTCAAACAAGATATGTTTTTGGCTTGGCCCTAACCCATTTATCAGACTCTTGGCATGATCACTTGACAATAATACATTTATGGAATGTAGTATAAATAAAAATAGATTCTTGTAATGATGCCTTAATTGTATGATTTATATGTCAATAATTATTCATTTTGGTTTGTATGAAATAAGTAATTGATAGTTCATGTAATTATTATACTAGTATAACAACAATGGGGTTTTTATTATAAGATTATTTAATCTTATTTTATTCCTTCCATATTATGATGAGGGGTATATTGTAATGGAATGAATAATTTTTTTTTGATATATTGCATACCCTTACTGATCTTCTGAACCCACCCCTTTCATAAAATTTATTTTCCATCAGGATGTGAAGATTTGTATTATGAATTACCTACCCTTAAAATTTAGCAGTTTTTAATTAAAAATAAGTGGATTTATTGTATTTCATTTCATTTTGTAATGTATAGTTCTTGTTTGTAATATAGTTTTTTGAAAAGTACTACACTATTAAGTTCTTCAAGATTCATCTTACATATTTATATTATGATGAAATAAATTAATGCACCATATCCAAGCTACTAGGGTTGGGGTCCATATAGTCAAAGAGTCCATGAAGTAGGTCATGACCAAGTTCATGCTTTAGTGTTTCATCTCAAAGAGAGATAAACATTGATCAAGGTACCCATTTCTTATTATCAACATTTATACATTCATTTTTTAACCTAGAAAAAACAAACTTCTTCATATCAACTTCACTTATCCATGCATTGGGAGATGAGGTGGAGACACAAATAGTTCCCTTGTTGTTGTGTATACCAGTTTGAGGGAGATGTGACATGGTTAATGTTTGTAGAGACTATTGGAGTGTGCATGTGTATCACCACTCTGGAAGAGATTTCCTCTATTTATAGATACAGTTATATTACATCATCTTCGATATGTATTGATTGTATTTTTTGTAGGATATCATGAATTACATCAGGAGGTACGTTGTGTTATTCATTGGTGATAGAGATCCATCATTGTCTAGCAAGAAAAAGCCTCATATGGGTCAGAGGTTTAAGAACCCGAACATTCTTTTCAGCTATGTTTTATTTTTATAGAAGTTTTTGATAAAAATTAGATTTTATGGGAATTTTTTAAATACATACCATGTACTTTATGAGTAAATATTGTGTACTTGGTTAACATGGGTAGCTGGTTGCTGGCCATGTAGTGGCCATGCACATGGCCGTGTGTGGTGAAATAGAGGCTTCCTAAAGAGGAGTATGGAAACAGAAAATACACTGCGTGTACATCCAAATTTCACATTGTGTAAATTTTTTTTCATTAGACGGACCGAGGTCGCATCATATCGACAGAAACATTTTCTTCTCCATAGAGCTTCGTTGCATGATTCCTCCTCTTTATCAAGTTATCATCTATATAATGTTTTATGTGTTTTTTTTGATCTACCATGTTCTTGGGCGATTCACAGCTTGAGTTTCATGTATATTTATCCTACAACACCAAGGTAGGTGGTTTGCGACTTTTTGTTGAAATTCATTGAGTTATATGTGCAATTGTTTCCAATACCCTTGAAGAGGGTATTGTGTGTTTACTGTTTTAGCCCTGTTATTTACCTGCTATGCTGGTATGAATTATTAGAGGTTAATTGAATGTGAATAGGGTAGATTTCTATGCTTTGGAATTATTTTACCATGCATTTTATATTTACAGCCGTTTGGTCCTGTTTTTCCCGTTAGAATTCCTTGATTTTTTCTCTTGCCTAGTATTGTAGGATGGAGTGATTATTTTATCTGACATGCTTTATATTATATAGAGTGTTTATCCATGTAGTTCTTGAGGTTTACATTGGGCTGTGAGAACCTGATGTAGTAGACTACAAGGAGAATTGACCATGTGAGCTTCCTCATTGTGTCTTTATCACTTTTGACTATAAGGGGAATAGACTGTGATAGTTTCCTTAGAGAGTCTTGTTAACTTTTCACTATTAGGGTAATTGACTGTGAGAGCTTCCTCATAGATCCTTTATCACTTTTGACTATAATGGGAATTGACCATGTGAGATTCCTCATAGAGACTTTAACACTTTGGACTATAAGAGGAATTGACTGAGTGAGATTCCTTAGAGAGTCATTGTAGTATCCTTGTTTTGGTTGAACCAGGGGGGTTAGGCTGGGAGTACTACCCAGAGCGTTACCTACTTTGACTAGATATTGTTGATATATGGAATTGATTCCATTAAAACTATGTATTGTTTTCTACTAAGTGCATCCTTGTTTACTGGTTCCTTTTACTTGTTACCTACCATATATTCACTGACTACGAGGCACATATATTGTGGTGGTTGCCTACTAAGATTTGTTCTCACACCCTATTTGGGCCATGCTTTTGGGCCCAAACAGGTTATATTGTTGAAGCTATAGATAAGGGCTAGCACCCTTCTACTTAAGGATTTTGACTGCTTTAGAGCATGAGAGCATGGGACGAAGCATAGGATTGCGATGTTGTGGAGTTATTACTGCCTTTTCTTCGTACTTGGGGTTTGTACTATATTTCAGCATTATGACTTGTTCGACTGCATTTCTAGATACAAGTATCATGAATCATATATATATATGTGTGTGTGTGCTCTAATTTTTTCTTTCATCAGTCTTTTATTGTTACAATTGTTTAGTATGTTTACTATTTTTGCTATTGTATATATGTTTACTTCTATTGTGTTACACTTCCAATGAGGGAAAATTTTCCCCACTATCACACCCAAATCCCTCGCTACAAGTCAGTAGCCTCTGGCTTTTGGGGGAATGAGTTTGAGGCCATGTGACCAACCGTGTATGGGGAACCTCTAGGCGGCTTCCAGAACCAGGAAATTACAAAGTGGTATCAGAGGGATTATTTTCTTCTTGACTTACTATTGGGAGCCTATAGTTAGTGATAGGATGAAAATAGGTACTGGGTAATAATCTATTCCAGGGAGTATCTAACCTGTCTATAAGGAAAATCCAATCTACCTCGTTTATTGCTAGTTTTCTGGTTTTGAAATTATTACAGTTTATTTGATTCCACCCTGAGTGATTCACTTGTTTTGTGCTGGTATTGTCGATGATATTGAGGTTCTATTTTTGTTGCAACCTGATGAGATGAGTGTATGCCATCCCATGCATCATATAATCACTTTAGAGAAATCACATGTCATGCATTATTTACATGCCATTTATGTTGTATTAGAAGTTTCATGTTGTTGTGATAAATATTGTGCTAGATATGCATGTTGTTGTGATAGATTCCTTGATAAAAATACCTACTGTTTTATAGGGTATTTTTTGTGTATGTTTTTTTTAAATGAACACCAAACATTTTTTATTAAGGTGTTATGGGCCCTCATGTATCTGAAATTGGTGGTTCATTTCTTTGTTTTCCTTGTTATAACATGTATAAGATGAGAAACTTTGATTTTCATGGAGTATGGGCCCTCAATGATTGGAATTTGGAACCTTATTGTTCATTTTAGTGTTTTCTAGGTTCCGGAGTAGTTTCTGAGGCTTACTATCTAGACAAACCCAGAATACACACCGTGTAAAGTTGAATACATACCATGTGTCCTTCTGTTAAGGATGAAATGATTTTTTTTATGTTCACTGTGTGTACCATATGTACACACCCTGTAGTCTCTAATCGTGTCATAGACCATGTGGGCAGAGACACAGGATAGGGATATCTTTGGGTGAACACACCATGTGCCATCTATACATGTCGTTCTGGGTTGACCTCATGTCCACCCATGTGACTAACAACACAGATGGATAAAAACATAATCAATACAAGTTGTGTTAGTCTGGAACACACCATGTAATTTAGTCCCAGGAATCTGGCTATGTTACTAACAACAGGGGTCGATGGAAATTTTTTAATGCACGTCGTGTCTATCTAGACCACACCATATAGTGTGAGCCATGCATCCGGCCGTGTCACTAACTACACAGGTCGGTGAATATCATCTATTACATGCTGTGTTTGCAAAGAAAATGACATGCAGTCTTGTTCTAGTAGAACCTTGTATCTTAGTCATGTAGAAGGACTTGGGCATGGGATGATAAGTCATGTACACACCATGTGTTAGGACAACACGCCGTGTCTGTGGGGTGTTACACGACCTCGGTTGGATGAAGTACACGCCCATGTGAAAGGATTAAGGGAACGTGTTGTGTATCCATGTTTGGGTTACATTAATGCTTTATTCCTCTTGTTCCCTTCTTTTACTTCTATGTTTTCAGTCCCAATTAATCCCGATCTTTGGTGTGCTCTTGACCTTGCAGATTCATGACACCAAGACATCCTCCAGTTGTCATCCAGTTATAGGGCAGTGATCAGACACCGGATACGGATGATTAGGGACTGCTGGTAGATCCTCCAATTGTGACAAATGCATAGTTCAGGGTGGGATTTCTGAGGATGATGTAGACCTTCCAGGGAGTGTCACTTCCAGCCCCGTCGATGGCAGGGCTGACACGGGTTTTCCAGTAGCAACATCCCCCCACCTTTATAGGGGAAAAATGACATTAGGTTGTAGAGTCATGGCTAGAAGCCATGATGACGATCTTAGAGAATCTAAAGATTCCTCCAGATATGAGGGTGAATATCACTACGTACAAGTTTCGAGACTCTTCCAATAGGTGGTGGGATGTTATCTCATGGGCAGGACGCGAGCATGTCATGGCTTGGTTTGAGTTT
This sequence comes from Viscum album, assembly GCA_963277665.1. Taxonomy (NCBI): domain Eukaryota; kingdom Viridiplantae; phylum Streptophyta; class Magnoliopsida; order Santalales; family Viscaceae; genus Viscum; species Viscum album. Next base: position 151,229,413 of record OY728148.1, read on the forward strand.
TAGAATATCTTCTATGACTAATTCTACCTATAGACGTTACAGAATGATCGAGCCTAAGAGTTTATGAGTTTGGAGTAGGGTAATTTTTCTGGTTTTGAGTATTCCACTCACTTCACCAAGCATCAGTTCTTTACACACTTTCTATGGGGTAATGAGTTTTTCCTTGAATGGAACATTGAGGACGGTCTAAGGAAGGATATCCAATCATAGGTGAACATCTTCTGGTTGACTTCGATATATTCTATAGCCAATTAAGAACTGATCACCAAGTGCAATATGAGGGATTCTGGAGCACTGAGCCAGGGCAGTTTGGCATCTAGAGTTAGTTATCTGCCAGCTAATAGCAGGAAGTGCCCTAGGGAGTCTGCACATAGATATCTGAGTAGCTAGGATGCATCTTCTGTTAGCCAGGTGGTATGCTACCAGTGCGGGAGGAGTGGGCATATGAGGCCACATTGACAGAGGGACCCATTGGAGTGCCGATATTGTGGTAAGATGTGTAATCTTCAGCGTTTCTGACAGTTCTTTTCACCAGCAACTGGTGATAGAGTTTCTTCAATGACTCCTCATTCCAGATCAGTACCACCAGTTTTCCATCAGTCTAGGAATTGGAGTTCTTCCATCAATTTAGGCTGAGGTGGAGGTTGTGGCCATGGTATCCAGTTTCCCGGTTTTCAGCGACAACAGGGTGGATCAGCTCAGAGTGGTCAGGCTGGGTCACAGGGTCACGGTGCAGTTCTGACTTTTGTTGTAGAGTAGACCCAGTATGAGAAGGACTTCAGACCCTCTATAGTTCGCGGTATGATCTTAGAATCCTCAGTTTTCTCTTCTTCTCTTTTTGATACAGGGGCTTCCCATAGATTTATATCTATTTCTATTGTGGAGAGCATTGGGATCTACATCTTTCCTTCGGCCGATATATTGATGCTATATACTCCATTGGGGACTAGTACATCTAGTGTGCGTCTATGTAAGGAGTTCCCTCTAGTGGTTGGTGGGTGTCACTTTTTATGGGAACTCTATGTTCTAGAGATTAAGAGCTTTGATGACATTCTAAGAATAGAAAGGTTAGTTCCATTCAAGGAAAATGTCGACTATTATCATCATAGGGTGAGTTTTACATCACCAGAGGGCGGATCATTTCTTCATAAGGGAGAATGGGATGTCTAGGTGAGTAGAGAAAGATCTGAGCATCATGGGATAGGAGGAGTTACAACCCAGATCGTGAGTATTTATCTGGATGACTAGGGGACTTCACAGATTGACATTCCTCCATTGGTGGATCATTTCAGGGACATCTTTCCAAAGGAATTTTCAGGTTTCCCTCTAGAGAATTAGTTATATTTTTTGATTGAGTTTGTTCCAAGAGAAAAACTAGTGTCCATTCCTCTTTATAGGATGGCTACACTAGAGATACAAGATCTCAAGAAGCAGTTGGAGGAGTTGCAGGAAAATGGTTTCATCAGGCCCAGTACTTCTCCTTGGGGTTCACATGTCCAGTTTGCAAAAAATGAGGATGGTTCCCTTAGGATTTGTGTGGATTATCGGATGCTGAACTAGTTGATGGTCAAGAACCTCTATCCATGGCCATGTATCAATTATCTCTTTGACTAGCTTCAAGGAGCCCATGTGTTCTCAAAGATTTACTGGAGATTTGGTTATCATTAGTTGCATGTTAGACCATATGATAGACCTCTTACTGCCTTCCAGAGTAGGTATGGTCTATACGAGTATGTGGTTATGTCGTTCTGTCTCACGAACACGCCTGTAACTTTCATTCCTCTGATGAACTGAGTGTACCATCCATAATTAAATTCATTTGTGGTGGTTTTTGTGGATGATATCTTGGAGTACTCTCAAACTCTACACAACCATTCTACCCTTCATGAGATCGTTTTGACCACACTGAGTGAGCATCAGTTATATTCTATGCTCTCAAAATGACACTTTTGGTTGGACCCGATTCACTTCATGGGACATGTTATCTCATAGATAGGAGTATTAGTAGACCTAGATAAAGTGAGACTAGAAGTTTATTGTGAGAAGACGAAGAAAATCCGTGAGGTGCAGAGTTTTATTGGGCTGTCTGGATACTATAGATGTTTCATACAAGACTTTTCACCCGTAGTAGCTCCATGGACGGGTCTGACTAAGAAGGGTGAAAAGTTCTGGTGGTCAGATTCCTGTGAGTCATCATTTTAGAAGTTAGAAGGTAGGTTTACTTCATCACCAATACACATATTTCCATAGCCGGAAAAGAATTATAATTCTTATTATGATGCATCAGGTATCTGGATTGGATTAGTTCTTATGCAAGGGGTATGAGTCATTGTATACGGGTCTCGACAGTTGAGTCCACATGAGAGGAATTACTCGACGAACGATCTTGAGTTGGATGCAGCTGTTCATACTTTACACTGTTGGAGTAACTACCTATTGGGAGAGCATTTTGTGGTTTTAAACCACCATAAAATCCTCAAGAAAATATTCACTCAGCATGACCTGAACATTAGACAACACAGGTGGGTTGAGTACCATCAGTATTTTGACACTAGGAATTACTATACAACTGAGAAAGGCAACACCATGACTGATTCATTGAGTTGGAGGACTCAGATACAGGCATTTCAGGAGGCCAAAAATGATTGGATACTTATGGATCTATTCTCTGAGATGTAATTGGAGTGAAAAACAGACAGGAGAAAATGTTTCTTTCTTCGGTAGATCTTACCTCTACTCTTCTTGATCTAGTGCAAATGAGGAAGCTATAAGATTCTAAAGGCGTATTCCTATAGGAAACTATGTTAGGATATGACCCTATTCTTGGATGGACCATAGGCGAGGATGAGATCTTTCATTTCCAGGGGCGCATATGGGTTTTAGATGACATACGCGAGGATCTAATTGGGGAATTTCATTCCTTAGTTTGTTCAATTCATCCTGGTGTCACCAAGATGTATCGTGATCTACACTATCATTATTGGTGACCAGGTATGGAGAGAGATGTTTCCTACTTCTTCATGAGGTTTTACATCTATCAGCAGGTGAAGGAGGAGTTTCAACGACTAGTAGGGCTTTTGCAGCTGTTACCCATTCCCGAGTGGAAGTGGAATGATGTCATAATGGATTTCGTGACAGGGTTTCCGAGGTCACCTCGAGGGAATGATACATTTTGGGTTGTCATTGACAGACTCACAAAGGTTGCTCACTTCTTTCTGATCATGGAGACTTTCAATGTTGATGAGATAGGATGGTTGAACATATGATATATGGTATGTTTACATGGAGTTCCACAGTCCATTCTTTCAGAAAGAGATGCATGTTTTATTTCTCGGGTCTTGCTGGGGATTTAGAATGCTTTGGGTACACAGTTATGTATGAGTACAGCATACCATCCCCTGATAGATGGCCAATCTGATCATACAATCCACGTGCTTGAGGACATTCTTCGTGCATTTATTCATGATTTTTGAGGTTCTTGGGAGATGCACAAACCTCTTATGGAGCTTTCTTATAATAATTGTTTTCAAGAAACTATTCAGATGGAAATTTATGAGGCATTGTATGGTAGGCCATGTCAATCACCCTTATGTTGGCTAGAGGCAGGAGATGCAGCTATGTTTGGACCTCGTGTTGTCTAGGAGACCATAGGGTAGATGGAGTTGATTTAGAAGAGGATGACTATTTCACAATCTCAACAGAAATCTTATGCTGATCAGCAGAGACGACCTCTGGATTTTGAGTTTGGGGATCATGTTTTCCAACGTTTCACACAGAGGTTGCAGCACATGAAGATTAATAGATAGGGTAATCTTTCACCATGGTATGTCGGGCCGTTTGAGATTTTGGGGAGATTTGGGCCGGTTGCCTATTTGTTGCAGTTACCTTAGATGTATTAGTCTATTCACAACATCTTCCATGTTTTTCATCATCGACATTACTTCTCAGACCCGTCTCATGTATTTTAACCTGAGGAGGATGAGTTGGAAGTGGATGCATCTTTTGACAAGAATCCTATCCGGGTTTTCGACCGAAGTACGAAGGTTCTTCAGGGCTGTTCTGTTCCTCTAGTACGAGTTCTATGGTATCACGAGCAAGTACAAGATGAGACTTAGGAGAGGGAGGCGGATGTACAATCATAGTGTCCAGAGCAGTTCAGGGTTACTTCTTCTACACCGCCTTGCTAGGGAAATTCGGGGATTAATTTTTTAAGTGGGGAAGGTTGTAAGAACCCATGCCTTATTTTCAGGTATGTTTACTTTTTTTGGTCGTTTTTGAAAAAAAATAAGATTTTATGTTAATTTTTTATGTACATATTGTGTACTTTATGAGTACATGCCGTGTACTTTATGAGTACACGCTGTGTAATTTTTTAGTACACTATGTGTAATTTATGAGTACATAATGTGTAATTTGTTATTACGAGTAGCCAGGTGCTGGTCGTGTAGCATCCATGCACATGGCTGTGTGTGGTGACCGAGAGACCACCTACATTAGAGTAAAGAAACAACAAGTACACGCCATGTAATTCCAAAGTACATGACGTGTACTTTTTTTCATTAAATGGACTGGGGTGGCGTCTTATCTACAGAAACGTCTTCTTATCCACCAAATGCGACCTAGAGCATCCATACGGTGTGGATATTCCCCGATCCCCCGATCGAGCACCTGTTCTCCAAATCGACCACCATCAATTGGGATGGAATCACCTCAGAAAGCTCTTCCTTCTTCTAGATATTTGTTTGTTGATTACACTTATTTCTCATGTTATTATCAGTTGAATGATTTGATCATTTTTTAGATCTATTGTGTTCTTGGGAAATTCATGGCATGAAGTTCATGTATATAGATCTTAAAACACCAAGGTAGGTGGTTTTTTCCTTTCTAATGAATGTCTTTCAGATATATGTGAAATTGTTTCCAATACCCTTGAACATGGTATTGCATGTTTACCGATTTAGCCCTGTTATTTTCCTGTTATGCTGGTTTGTGGGAGTATAGGTCAATTGAATGTGAATAGGGTTGATTGATATTCTTTGGAAGTGTTTTTCCATGGATTTATTATTTATGACTGTTTGGTCTTGTTTAGCTCGTTAGGGGTCCTTGATGTTTTTCAATGCCCTGTATTATAGGATGGAGTGATTATTTTATTTGACAGGCTTGATATGATGTAGAATATTTATCCATGTAGTTATTCTGGATTACTTTGGCCGTATTGCATTTCAATGCTCGTTTGACTTACAGAGGGCCATGAGAACCTGGTGTAGTAGACTAAAAAGAGAATTTACCATGTGAGATTCTTCAAAGAGTCTTAATCACTTTTGACTATAAGGGGAATTGACTATGAGAGCTTCCACATATAGTCTTTATCCATTTTAACTATAAGGGGAATTGACTGGGAGAGATTCCTCATAGGGTCTTTATAACTTTTGACTATATGGGGAATTGACCATGTGATATTTCTCAGAGAGTCTTTAACGCTTTGAAATATAAGGGGAATTGGCTAATAGAGCTTCCTCAGAGAGTCATTGTAGTATACTTGTTTTGGTTTAACAAGAGGGGCCAGGTTAAGAGTACTGCCGAGAGGTTACCTATTTTGATTAGCTGTTGTTGATATATTGAACTGATTGCATTGAAGCTTTAGATTTCTTACTGCTAAGTACTTCTTTGTATACTTCTTGTTACATGCCATATATTCCCTGTCTGTTAGGCATAGATCATGTGGTGATTTCCTACTGAAATTTATTCTCACACCCTATTTGGGCCATGCTTTTGGGCCCAAACAGATTATATTGCTACAGGTATAGATAAGTGAAAGCACCCTTTTACTTCAAGATTTTGACTACTTTGGAGCTGTAGACCATGGGACCAAACTTAGGCTTGCGATGCTGTGGAGCTGTTACTTCTTTTTCTTTGTACTTGAGTTTTGTACTGTATTTCTGCATTGTGACTAGTTTGGATAATTTCCTAGACAGATGTATCAAGCATCATATATATATGTGTGCTCCATTTGTTTCTTTCATCTAGCTTCCACTATTACTGTTGTTTAGTATGATTACTACTTCCGCTATTGTATATCTGTTTACTTCCACTGTGTAACTTTTCCAAGAGATCATAATTTCCCCACTATCACATCCAAGGTCCTCGTTGCTAGTTGGCAGCCTTTGGTGTTCAGGGAAATGCTCTTGAAGCCATGTGACCAACTGGGTACGGGGCACATCTGGGCAGCTTTCGGAACCAATACGTTACAAGAGGCATAATCTATTATTTTCTTATATTATGGATAAGATGATACAACATTCATTAGAGGTTCAACAATCGGTGTTTCCTAGTTCTGTTTAAGAGTACATTGATGTCTTTGCAGAGGATGTTGTAATGTTATCCCCTCAATGATATATCGATTTCTAGATCAAGATACAACCATGTGTGTCTCCTATCTTGATGTCACCATATAACATGGATCCTTATGAGTTGATAGAGATAAATATTAACATCAATGGTATGTTTTTATGTGGTTTTGTTTTGATGAGCGTTTCACAGTTTGGTGCACCAATTTTCTTGTTGAAGAATGATGATGGAAATTTTTTGGATGTGTATCGATTAACATCACTTGAACCATGTGACCGTGAAGAACCACTAACCCCTTCCATTAATTAAAAATATTATTGATCAATTAATGGGTGTAAGTTTTTTATTGATGATCGATTAATGGTTAGGATATTATCATATTCATGTAAAAGATGAGGATATCCAAAAGATTGCTTCCCATTTTCATCATGGTAATTATAGGTTTTTTGTGTCAAAGTTTTGTGTGATTAATGATCTTGTTGTGTTCATGGTGTTAATGAAAAATATGTATCAGGTATTCTTGTATATGCTTGTGTTGGTTTCAATAGACAAATACCTTGTGTACTTCACTTCTATGGGGGATCATGCAGAGCATCTGTGTGTTGTTTTGTGAGTTCTTCATATTCTTGGAAATATTCCAAAGTGTGTGTATGGGGATTGGATTTTTTTGGGAATGTTATATCCCATCATATAGTAGCTATAGATCCAACGATGATTGAAGTGGTTGCATCATAGAGATCCTACTAGATAGTGGCACAGGTGCAAATCTTCCTTTAAAAAATAGGCTATTATAAGATGTTCATAGACAATATCTCTAAATTTTAGACTCCTCTAACGGTTTTGAATAGAATGGATCATGTTTTCCTCAGGAAGGATTGGTTTTAAAAATATTTTGAGTACTTAGAGGATATGATGGTAAGTGATGTAGTTCACTGTATTGAAATATAAGGAATTTAGTTTTTAATGCATGATGTGTTGGACATGAGTGTGTTTTAATGCATCATAGATCTGTAATTTTGTATGGGTATCATTACAGACAACCCCATGATAAAAATAGGACATCCAAGATATTGAATTATATGTAGTGTTATTTTCACTAATTTGGCAGAGATGTTACCTCATTAGAAAACACTTTTTGGTCTTCACTAATCATAAGATCCTGGGGTATGTTCTCTCCCAATATGACATGACCAAGTGCACACATATTTGGATTGTGTTACTACATGATTACAACCTCAAAATTTCTTATATAACTAAAAGGTGAATTTTTACAATGAGTATGGTGTTGTGAAGGGATGTAGTATGGGAATCTTGTGATTCTTTGAGTGTGATGGAAGAACATTCATCACTGAACTAAGATACGGGAGAAGTTTGTAGGAAGAAGATTCATTTTTAGATGACTATAAAGTCATCTATGGTGAAATAAGTGGAAGAGTCCATGTTGGGGGATCTTGAGGATCTGTTCTGGAGAGACAATTTTATCTATGGTGAGGCCATTGATGGTCAATTGGAATATAAACAAACAAAATTATTATTTCTAAAATGTATTTTTAATTCATTTGAGATGTGTGAATTGTTTCTCATATAGCTCCATAGATCATATTTTGTGGTACATCATGTCATGAAAAGAATATACCCACCATTGAAAGTATAGTTTTGGTGGCAACAATTGATGTGTGTAGTTACAAGGTATGTTTCTCCATGTTTTCCCCACTCGATGGTGAAGGTTTTGCATCATATGCTAGGTAGTTTATTTCATCTATTAGATGTTACTTAGTGTACATCAGAAGAAATATAGACTAAATTTTTACCGGTTTACCTAGAGATCATGGAGGATAATATGATATAAAGGTGTTAGTGGAACAATTGATGTAATCAACCCACTTTATAGCAATCAAGGAGTTATGATCATTGTAGGCATTGTCTAAGAAATATCTGGAGGAGGTGGTGAGACACTATGGGGTTATGAGGAATATCATTTTTTATTGATATATTTGTTTTACCTTCATGGATTGGAGTGGTCTCATACATTGTCTAGGTTATCAGTTATGCCTTAGAACTACAATCTCTTAGTAGATGGATGGACATAGAGAGATGAAAATCTAAAATCCTGATGAACTGATTCACTCTTGTGTATGAGGTTTTAGAGGTCCATGTACATGGCACCTGCTCTAGGTATAAATTGATTACAATAATAGTTTTCACTCAACCATTTGTATGAATTAGATTGAAGCCTTGTATGGATGAAATTTTCATTCTCCTTTGTGATGAAATGGGGCCAGAGAGTCAGCAAATCATTGGCCAGAAATGGTCCAGAATACCACATATGTGGTGAAGGTAATTCCTGAGAGGATGAAAGTGGCCCATGACTATCACAAATCATTTGATGATCATAGGAGGAGACCTATGGAGTTTGATGCTAGGGTATCATGTTTCTCTGTAGGTGAAATCCTATCATGGTCAGTGATAGTTTGGTTATGCGAGTAAGATTTATCCTTGGGTTTTTGGCCCATTCGAGGTGTTAGATAATGTTGGAGTTATGGAAAATCAGATTTAACTTACCCTATAAATGAGATGGATACACAATAGTTTCAACATGGCACATATTTTTCTGTAACTTTTTTAAGACTCTCATATCATCTTTTGGGTTACGATAAATGTTTATAGTGAAGTGACCTTTATGGAGTGAATTATAGAGATCCCTGACCACTGGGAGAAAGTGTTGAGTTGGAATTATATACCCTTGGTTCACGTCTTGTGGAGGCATAGTGAAGTGGATAAAGTACATGAGAGCATGGGTCGTAGTTACACACGGAGTACAGTAACCTGTTTGATGTTTAGCTCTTCCCTTGTAACATTGACCCTTTTCTAGTGGAAAAATATTTATGGTATTGTAACATTTTCCATTTTATAGTGTAAAAGGTTTATGGTAGATGAGATGGATTTATATAATTTTTTATTGTGGCTCACACTTATTGAGAGGTATCTCCCCTAGGAGAGTTGTTAGGATATGGGTTTGAATATATCATGGTTTCACATTTTTTCATTAGTGTGGTGGTTATGATTCTATGGAGGAAAAAGAATATATAGGTATCTCATGGCCTGGTTGTATCGATGACACTTTTCATCTTCATATTTTCGTTGGGTTTTTATCTTCGAGAATGAGAATGTTTTGAGATGTGTCTAATTTATAGGACCATATGCACATAGATCGACCTTTTTCTTATTTAAAATGATTTTGATTCATATAATTGGATCATCTAAATTTCATAGGAGTTCTACTACTAAAATCTAGAAGTATATAGATTTCACACCATGTAATGTTAAACAATTTAAAAGTGGTGTTCATGATTTTTTAAATTCAGTGTGTTAAAAATTAAAATGTAATGCTTTTTTCATTGAAAACTAAACCCTAAGGATTATAGAATGTGAAAAGGGAATACACATCATGTAAATAACCAATGTTGTACATTTTATAACGACTTTTTCAATATGTTTTTTCAAAAACCCTATAGATGTAAAACTTCCCTTATTTTTCAAGCACCCAAAGAATGCCTTATAAGAATTTTTGATATTCCTTTAATGTGAATCGATCATCGGGATTTGGTTTTTGATCCATGGAAATATTTGGTGATCCATGGTATGTTTTACCTCTATTCTTTCATTTTTGTTGAACAGATTCCTCTTGTTACTCATTTCTAAGTGATGGTGCTTCATATCCATGATTCTAGAAAAGTATTGTCGGTTTTTTGGGAAATTTATATCATGATGTCCTCATGTGGATGCATTTATTAGGGGGGGAGGTGATTAGGATTCATATTTTCCTTATGTTCTCATGAAAAAAATATTTAAACCCCTTTTAGGGTAGTGGATTCGATTATTATATTTTTATTTCTATTAATGCATAGATATAGCCTGATTTTCCCTTGAATCATAGTAAAATTGACAAAATATTTACTTGAACCATATTAAAGATTTGGTATCAATAACAGGGAGATGTTGTTATATTTACCATGATGGCTAGTTGCCTTTAGATTTTCAAGATAGTGTGATATATATATTCCATTCATGGAACATAATTTTTTACTTGATTAAAGTTGGTAAACAACAAAAAATATAGAATTAATTGATAATTAATAGGCCAAATGATTAATGTTCCATGTTTAATGAAAATGGTGTGTTTTAATATAAATGATGGTATAATGTATAAACGAATTGGCCTTAAATGTATTAATGGATATGAATAATTATGTGACAAAGGTTGATTTTTTTATAATAGAATTAAAGGAATGTTAAATAAAACTTTTAATTAGTTTTTAAAACTTATGATAGCTTTCTCCATTGGTTTTCTGAAGATGGAAGATGTGAATACTGAATAGGTTCATTCAAGATGGAATAGAAATCAGTTGAGTGCTAAAATATAACACCTTTGTAGGAAAAGAGTTACCTGATTTTTTTAAGGTCCATGTGCCTTGTGATTTGAATTTATGATATCTCATTTCATGTGATTCATGTATGCCTTGGTTTAGGGCCAAGAGCCCATTTGCAATGTTTGTTTGTTCTGCTTATCATGTGACATGATTTGGGGAATGTGGAACTATGTTGGATGTTGTGGTATTTGAGGGTAAGTGTCCTAGATGTGACTTTATCTTATGATGGAAGAGCCTAGAGGGCTGTTTTGGTTATGAGGAAGTGAGGATTGATTATTTTGGATCAGTTGACTCTTTTGATTGTAGGATGCATTGGGATATGAATGTGGGTGTTAAGGGGGACACCATGGATGATAAAAGCAGTTTAAGCTAAGATTACCCATTGATATAAAAGATTAATTCTTGTTTGAATCTGTTGTTTGGATGATGATCAGGTAGTTTGTTTATCTGGTTTCCATTCCCTAATACTAGAGGTTGATATAGGTTGTTGATTGTATACCTTTTTCGGTTGCTTGTGATGTTTTCCTAGAGTACCTGGTAGTATGTAAAGTGATGATTTTAATTAAAAAATAAATGTTTAACAGATGGGTTTTTACCTTTTTGGGATGCAATGTGAAAGTTATAATCTATAGAAGCAATGGACTCAGTTTTATTATTCATTAATGGTATGGAACATTGCTGTGATGAGAATGTAATGTAATGTTGAAAAAGAAAATGGTTACATAATGGTTATAGAACTATTTAACATAATATATAACTAATGAAAAATTATAAATTTATTTAAAATATTTCTTTAAATTATTACATTCTTATAGGATATATGGTCATAGTGGTGGAAGCCAAGAGTCTAAGAAATGTTAGATGATGTTGAGGTTGAGACTATTTTATGCCCATTATGTGTCTCTGTGCTATATTATATCATGTAAATTTTTTGTTTTAAACACTACTCCACCATTTAGATTCAGGAAATTGAATCCCTGGGGATTCTGAGCTGCATGGGGTGTTTTCCTCATTATCCCACTGGGAGGACAGATAGTCGACCAGACCATTTGGCCCTAATATATTTTCATGGTAGTTACTTGTGATAGTATTCATAGAGGTTAGTATTTCCAATATATGTGTTTAATGTTTTTTGATGGATTGTGGTTATTTCACAAACAAGTATTCATGATATATTTTTCTAAGGAAAACTATACGTACAGAATGTATAGGCTCAAAGGGAATTAATATCCTTACTATGTGAATGGGTTTTCATGGATTGAGGTATAATTACCAAAGTATGATACATGTTATACTAGTTTCGGTGGCAGACATAATCTACCTAGTTAAATTTGGTTATATTGATATTATGGTGTGTTCCATGAGAGGCATGTTATGATGCTTCTCCTAGGTGTCTATTGGCTTGCTAATTTTTAGAGATATGCATAGGACATGTGATGTTGGTGTAGAGCATCAAAACTATGGGGAAGCAGTAACAGATTACCCTTGATATTAATTATTATATTATACACTAGTCAATGAGATACTTGTAGAGTGTATTCACAATTATGGTGGTAACATTGTATAAATGATTAGGTGATGGGTTAGATTCACTTGTTGTTCAATGTGATTATCAAGCATTCATAACCTTTTTCATGATAGGCCAGGAAAAGGTTTCTAATAGTTATACTATAATACACACAATACATATATATCAAAATTTTTCAGTTCATTTGAATTATTATATAGATTAGGCTATTTATTACTGGCTTGGGGTTTATCATGAGCTATTTGGGTTTGGTGGTCATGGTTGCCTTTACTTTTCATTCGGTACTTTCATTTTTCCCTATAGTTGTAGATGTTCTTGCATGTTATTAATTATGTGCAATTAGGATATCAATTATATATAAGGGTTAGTTTTATTTATTTGGTGTTTGTCTTATATTTTTATTTTTCTTTTGTTTTTAGAGGGTAATGGCTATCAAATATGTTTTTACTATGTGCTCGATGCAAGTGGCCATCCCAAGGCCTACTATGGGGGGGGGGGGAATCGGGTGTCACTATCAATTTTATCCCATTTATGGACCAATAGGTGTACAAATTGTTGGGAGGGGTCAGGAAATTATGAAACCATTTTAAAAATCCATTTCCCATTTTAAATATAACACACTTATTATAATTGTTTGAACTGAATGATCCCAAAATGACCAATATGAACTATACCATATTAGTAGATGATAATAAGTATGAAAATACAAGATATTAGTTAGAAAATGAATGATAAATATTTTATGAATCATGTACATATATAAAATATTTTAATCATTTAGGAATGTAGTGGATGTAAATGTCTATTCATAATTAATATAAGGGTTCTCTTAAATAATTTTTTGTTATTTGGGTTGTATTACTTCTACTAAGACTATGTTACGTGATGAATTGGTATTTTTATGATAACTAATTATTTTATGTTTTGTTTTACCATGGTTAATAATGATATAAATTTTATAAACTTAACAAATTACTTAATTAATTTTCACTTATGTTTTATAATTATTGTAATAATTTTACATATCATGTTTCCATTTTTGGAACATGTTTCATATTGCACACTAATGTTTCTTTTATATGGTGTAATTACTCATAAATATCATTGAATTATTGTAACATATCATGTAATTTCATAATATTTCCTTCTATTGGTATCAAAACAATTCCCTATGTGTTTATATTTTAATATCACTTTTAATATAGAGTTCTTTTCAAGGATATTAATTTGGAGAAATATATGACATTTAATTATTCAAGATAATATATTCTCTTATTATGTTTTTGATAGGATTAATTAAATTATTCCCTTTGTTCCCTCTTGGGTACTCAAAACCACTGATAATTTGGTTATAATATAATTCAACCTTATTTCTAAATACATGTTAGCAAAAATTCTCTTATATATCAAAATTTGTTGTCCTAGTTAAGGAAACTGTCCCCTATAAATTATTTATTTCATGGTCTCATCATATAAATAATTTTATTAACATTTTAAATATTAAATAAACTAATTAAAAAATATTTATAACTATATATAATACATTGAGATAAAAAATTTATTATATCATTCATGGATATAGTTGTTTCACTTTATAAAGGATCATGGTTTAAATATTCTAATGAAATGAATGAAATAATAATAAAAATTATGATCACTATATAAAAATAATTAGGTCAATATTATTTAATCCATCATTATATCAATAAATTGGAGGATTCTTTATAAAATGAATCATATCACATTGTGTATGAGGTAGTTTACACATACACATAATAGACAATTAATTTTCCATTATATAGAAATGAGGGGGAAATTATTTCCAAATAATCTGAATAATATATTCCTATATTAATGAAACTATATTAATAATTTTATGATGTATAGAATATTTTTACATAAATATAAAAGAAGAATAAATATTTTAATGGGCTTGGGTAAGAGGATGATTAATTTTTTTAGAGCCCTATGTTGGGTTTCCCATTAATCCATCTATGGATGGATATTGGGTACACAACGGATTATGAGGAAAAAAAATTATAGGATGATATGATGTTTTTTGGAAGTGTTTGGCCAATATAGATGCCTCAAAATTTTCTAATATGGGATGGAAGAAAGTAACATTTATAAGTTAGTGGAGGGATACACATGTAATGGTTTAACAATGAAAATATTATAAATTAATTTTCATGTGAATGTGGAACCAAATGTCAATAAATTTTTATTGATGTTGTTATTAGGTTTAAATATAATCCAATAATAATATTTTTACAATTCCAATTTGTATTATTATCCTTATTAGTATAACCCCTTAATAATTCTATTTAAACCCATCTAATTTAACTAAAATTTACATTTTCTGAAAAGAAAATATGACTAATAAATATAATTAACTAATTAAAAAATATTAACTATGTTGGTTACTAATTTGGATTCCATTATACATGATCAATTTTAAAATTTTATAATGTATTTATTTTCATTTATCTTCAAAAAATGTAATGAAATACATTCTTATAAAAAATATTTGTGTAATACAATAAATGATTTAGAGGAACATATAATATAATTTTGATTAAAATGAAATTAATCATATTTTGATAATAAAATGATAATTATATTTCATTAAAATAATTTTTAAAATGTTTAAATACCTAAATAAATCTTATAAAGTATATAAAATATTTATTTGAAATCAAACATTACTATGATTTCCATAATGTTAACCACATATTTATACGTAGAATATTATATTTTTATGTAAAATATATTACTTATTAATTATATATATTTTTTATCATGATTTTTTCATAATCACTCATGTTTTCTAATATCATTATAATATCATAAAAATTATAAATTTTTTAAAAAATTAATTTTCATTAAACAAACATAAATGAAAAATATATGAAAATTATAAAATAATAATTTCAAATAATTTTGACATAATTAATTAAAAATATATATTAATTTTATAAATATAAATTTAAAAATTTTAGAATTTATGTTATAAATACATTATTTAATATTTTGATATGTATTCATTTTAATATATAATTATAATGGAATGTTTACATACAATAATTGATACTCTGGTGTCACATGATCACAACTTATGAAATTTGAACTAAAAAACAAGAACAATATAATCTCTTGGAAATATATTGGTAGTTATTAATCATTATATATTAATGATTCTAGTCCACCTATTTTATCATATTATTTTTCTAATTTACTTTTTCTATCTAAGTAATGGAATTCAATAACATATATTATGTATTGAAAATAATATAGATAGGCCCTTCATTATAAGATAAATTACTTTCCAATTCTATATTCTCAATGGTGACAACATGAATCATGTATGGATTATTCTTACCCTAAAATATATTATAGGAATCATCATGAAAATCAGATCAGTTAGGTTTCATTACCCAATGGTTTTCTATACTTCAAATGGCCTCTAAAATTTCAAAATCCTTATTATACCATGGAATTAGTTTCTATTTGTTAGTAAACATTATAAAAAAATTCCATGAGGAAACCTTAAATAGAACATGATATCCCAAGTGAAATTATAAATTCATTTATCATTTATTGATAAAATTTTCTTTTTCTATATTGAGATATGATAATATGATTTATTATGGCCTTTAATTTGAAAATTTTCCCAACCATATGATCTATGCCTACTTCCTTCTATTCACCACCATTGTCCCAAAAATTTTGAGTGTGAAACCTATTTATATGAAATTAATCCTATAAAACCACATGAATTCCAGAATTAAATCTGTTATAATCTTTAATTTCCAAAACATTTATATAATAATATAACATAAAGTGAAATTCAAAATAGGATGACATAAATATATATTTTAATTTTGTAATTTTCAATTCAGATAGTCCACTACTTTGAGCTTGATAGGTGGTGGAAAAAAATAGTTGAGTGAGAAGATACCTATGAATAATGTTCCCTAGTTTTATGGAAACTATGGAAAATTATTAGAAACAATAGAAGGACGTTCAACGATAATTCTGACAACATCATTAATATATATCCATGTATTGTGATCTATAATTAGATATTACCTTCTAAAAAAGAAATGTGCAGACTTGGTATGCATATTTATATAACCCATTTGAATTTATTAGTACTAAGTGACATATTAAATCCTTAATAAATTTATATAGTAATATATTCTCATTTCCAAATGGGAATATGTAGAGGTCTCATGAATATTTCATGATATTTTATTTTTTACAATATAATGAACCTAAGGATTATTGATTAACTTAAAAGGGGAATTTTTTTTGTTGTTTTGTTTTATAAATTACTAATTAGTAAAACATTATCCCTACTAATAGTTGAAGCTTATTTATTATAAAAATTTATTAACATCATATGATTGAAATTTTTGGAATTTAAACTATGAAAAAAATATTTAAAAGGATAGACCTCATTGTGAGAACCTACATACTCTCCTCATCCCAACCATTATTCTAGGGAAATTCAGTATAATAAATAAGTGAATACAACAAAAAATTAGAATCCCATTATACTTATCTATATAATGATATGATTAAATATAATAAATCTCATTAATCATGAAACATTTATAATGAAATATGACCCATAGATGATACAGAAAATTGAAACATTCTTCCCCATTAATGTTTATCTTGGAACTCAGTATGATATGCATGCATCCAATGGGACTAAATTTGATGAAATCCATTCAATGAATATTTAATGAAAAAAATTCTTTTACCAAACCTATTTTCAATCAGATAAATAATCTCATAACATCATAAAAATTATAATGAAAACACCATCTGATTAATAATTTTAGTTTCTCATCTATCTGGTATTTTAAACATTACAACGTCTGATTGTAAAAAAAGTTATATTGAAAATAAATTAACCAAAATATAACATCATTAAAAAACTAACAATGAAATTTTTTCATCATGGGAATATTTATTTTGTAACGAGTTAAAAGTAAAATGTATTTATATACACTTTCTATATGTTATCGAGCAATATTTATGGTGGGAAACCTAAAATGGTTTCTTTCTCAACAAAATTCACAATTTTGAATTTATCTGATATTCAATAATCAATTTACTAATTCTAATACCTTATCTATTCCTTTGGAATTATATCGAATCTTCATGAATTCCCAAAAAATATCTTATTCTAAAATTAACATAATTTAAAAAATTATAATTTTTTTCCAAAAATTTTCAACACATTTTTTGTCTGAAACTAATCTATCAAGAATTATTTCATCGATCTAGTTCTTATGAACCCATGAAATACGAAATGCTGATTTAGTACAATCAATGCTTCTCAATTCAAGCATTGGAAACAACATTTTTCTTATTAAAATACAAAAAATCCATCATTAAATTAAATTTATTATGAAGGAATCATCAAATAGAAATAAATAATTATATATTCAATCATTTACCGCATTCTTGTCCCACTTTTATATTTTTTAACCCACTGATGTTAAAAAACTCACACAACAGATAAAGGAAACAATCCCCAATCTCTTTATCCATTCCTACTGAATATGGTTGACTACATTGTGGAAAATTCTTAATAAAATTGTTTATTACATCATAAATATATAGTATAAACATAAATAATAAGAATTTTTCTTTCTACAATGAATCTATAATCACAAATACATATAGTATCTTAGTAATATTGCAAATCATTTGTTTTCCCATATAATATTTATTATAGACTTTATATCCACCTTTATTTTCCAAAAATATAAAACTATGATTCAATCTATCACTTGGTATTTTTTTCTAATTGTTCATAACAATGAAAAAACACAGAAAATACAAATTTAGTGATTCCAAAAAATACAATATATACAAGATTGAATCTTATGATTCTTATCAATTCTATTTGATCACAATTATCTTGTTATTTCTACCTTGTGTTTGGTACAATACATAAAATGGTCCTTGACACCAAATAATACATTCTTATTGAATATTCATTTTAGAAAATTTTCAATTATATATACCATATGAAAATAAATCATAATATTTTCTAGAATATTTTTTTTCTAATGAACAAATTTTTAAAATTATAGAATTGTACCGAATATATATTCTAGTTACTCTATCTATTAACTATATTCACATCTACATCTAAATATTTATCTACAGAACCATGTTTTCATGACAACTAAAACTCATCAATTATTATAATAAAAAATGAATTAAGAAATTATTACATGAATTTTTTTCGAAGTACATAATATTTTTGTCATCATCTGATTTGATTTGGAATCTTCTTCAACTTCTCAACATTCCTAACGTATGGAATTTACAATGTTCTTAATTTATAGAAAAACTGTAAGATTTCATAAAAAAATTAAATTGAAACATCACAAAAGGATCTTAAGTCTTTAGTTTTTTATCTTCTGATAACACCCGTTAAAAACTTTTTGAAGTCATCATTTCCAACATACCAACTAGTTCAAATCTTATTTTAGAAAAAAGTAAAAAATTTCATTGATTAAAAAATTTCGTCCCTCCACAAAAGATATTTTCTAAACACAACAATCATATAAAAATTAATGTTTTTATTTAATTTAATCCTTTGGTGAAAGGAATATTTATTTCCATGTTGTAAGAAATTATCAATTACATATCCTTAATTTGAGTTTTAATTTTATCCATCGTTATATGGAATCAAAATATTCAGATCCATTTATGTAAGAAAAATAATTCCCTCCCCCTTTCCGGATAAATTTTTATATATTCTACCCCATCTTCAATATAGTCTAAATCATGGTGGAGGAATTTCATTAGAACAGTAAAATTTTATTTTTGGTGGATGAACATAAATTTTCAGCTCTAAATCCACAAATATTTATTGTGTACATTCTTCTATGAAAACATATAAATATATTATATTGAAAAAAATATTCCAACAACACATCAACAACAAAAACATTATATTTAATGAAATGATAAATTATATCGACAATATGAAGTCGTGATTATTTTATACGATTTTTTTAAAGATCAATGGAATTGGGATTGTGACATGTTATCTTAAATGTTTTTAAAAATTAATCATCAAAAATCATTATTCAAGTATTAATCCACAACATTTGATTACAAGAATATATAGCTACAATATATTTTGATTCTTCAGTAGTTAATGTTACTAAACATTATTGATGGCTATTCCAAAACACGAAACATTCTACTAAGTTAATCGATCAACATAGAATTGAATTTATATCATTATAATATTCATACCAATAATTATCTATTTAACCATAAATGTTTATATCAGAACATTTTTTGTACAATAGTTCATGTTACATTATTTCATTAAAATATCTTATATTCTATTCTTGGACTATATATGTGATTCATTTAGATCACTTTGATATGTGGAACACTAATTCAACACATGACCAATATTAGATGATGAAGTTGTTAGATAATAATAAACTATTATAAATTTAAAAAATAAATTCTAACGAACATTTTTTCATGCATTATATTTAATCATATTTTTTTCCATCTGAAATAGGAGTAGAAACCTCTTAGGATTCTGAAATAACAAAAATATTGTAATAATTTTTGGGAGTAATTTTCAGGATAAGGGAAAATGTATTTTTCCTTAGGTGGAACATGTAATAATAGGAAGAAAGTTAATTTCCCCCCATTGAATATTCAAAATTTTCCTTCATTCCATTAGAAAACTCATTACATACATTTTCATTATCCTCAGTAAAAATTTTATCATCCATATAAACATATATAATTATGGTGATAGACTCTAGTTATTTCCAATATATGTTTCTTTTAACCATCCATCTAATTTTTTTTGAAAAATACAATAAAACATTAATTTTTGTGTAACCATAATCTGTAACTTGTTTCAACCAATACAAGGATTTTTTTTTCAATTTAAAAACCTTATATCCATATTAATCATGTTGAAGATACATAGTTTTCTAAAAGTAAATTTCTTTTTTAATATCAGAATTATGGAATGATTTTGTTCCATCCTTATGATTTAAAATTTCACATCAGTGTATAAAAATTGAAAAAAAAAACATTATAATATTTTATAATCTTGAAATAGTGGGAATGTTTTTTTTTAATTTACACCTTACACATTATCATATACATTAAAAACTCTTCATTATTTATTTATTGAATCATATATGTTCTCATACATGTACTCGATATAAACCCATGTTTTTATAGTAAGAGTCTTATATACTAGCCATGTAACATGTTACAACATTTCATTTTTCACAATATTATCCAACACATCGTTCATTACATCCAACCATTATTTTTATTTTACATATTCAAAAACTAAATCTCATTTATTCTATGAAATGGTTGATATCTTTTTTAAATCTCAAACTTATTCATGTCGAAATAAATGATTTCTGATTCCTAATAATATTTTCATTTTCATCTTGTTTATATATGGTAGGAAAATTCAATGTTTTCATCTACATTCACATTACTCATCATACTATTCTTCTGAGCCTCAATATTTTTATTTTGGATCACATTCACATCAATTATAATTCTTTATATTTTCATCCCTAATAGTTTTAATAACCCTTTCTATGTAATTTTTATTATTAATAACATTATCATCATAGGAATATACCATAATTTTTAAACATATTTTTTAACATTTTTACCTCTTTTAATTTGGGGAATATTTATTTAATGTTATATCCTCAAAATTTTCATCAAAATTTCTATGATCACAATGTTTGATTTTTTGTAAATATGGACTTATAATATACATGAAATATTTCCCTGGTGGTTTTTTATAAAAAATTTCAAATGAAATCATGTTTGATTCTGACCATATAAAATATTATTTGTTTACATTTACAATAGTTCTATCACCTTCTCTGTAGAAGAAATATTAGTTTTTTATTCTACTAACATTATTTTTCCCACATCCACTAGAATTATTTGTTACGTATCCCCTTCTACATTTTGTTGCAGGATGTACAGAGAACTATAATTAGGGATTATTCCATTCAATTTAAAAAACTATTACAAAGAATAACATCTATACTATGTACAATTATATGTAATCAATTTCATTATATAACCAACCATTTAACTCTGATAGTCACTTATAAATGTTCATATCATTTCTATAGTCTCCAACATGTGTTCTTTAAAGAAGATGTTTTACATATGAGTAAAAACATAATTAAAGTAGGTAATGTAAAAATATTTTTTTTATTAATTTATCATTACATAAAAAACATTGAATGATTATTTTCTAGGAGATAAGTAGACTGGATACTAACATTCATAGGGCCTTTTCAAGTCATTTTACTTATATTCTATGTTTTGAAAAAATTATTTTACTCCTTTTAAATGAAATAAATTTCATAAAATAATATATAGTTATTTTTATTCATTTGTTTTTAACCATTATTTCTATTTCTATGATGTCACAAATTGTTTTAATCTTCAAAAATTTGGTAACATGATTCATAATTTTATCCTATTTGTTATAAATTTTCCCTAGTTCCCACTCAATTATAGACAACTCTTCTATATTTCACTCTTTTTATTATACATGAATCTCTTCTATATATAAATTTTTTCCCATCATTAAAAAAATTTCATACAAAAAATAATTTGATTTTTGGTACATCAACTAATAGTTCTTCTCTTGTTTTAATACATTTTCTTCAATCTTATCCATTTATATTCGAATTGTTTTTATGTATATATCATTCCCAGAGGATGATTATCTTCCTTATCACTTATAAAATATATTTATTTTTTTCAAATATCCCACCATGTGTGATGAAAAACCACTATCAAGAATAAAAATTTTCTACCTTTTATAGCCTTTTATTGCTATCTCAAAACAAATTTTTTGCTCAACATTCCCCACCCGAACAACCTTTTCTTTTCAAGTATACGAAAAAATTCTTTGAATTTTTATCTTACGTTCATTCAAATTCGACTCAACCTAGTCAAATCATAAATAATATTCTTATACACAAAAATATTTTTTTTATTAGATATTTTTTAACATATTTATATTTCGTCAATATATATTTTTCTATTTAAGGATGGCATAAAATTATACTAACACAATTCCTACCAGTTTATTAATACATTCTTTCTAGAAGTTAAATATTATTCCAGTTGTTTTAATCCACATGTCAATTTTTTCCAAAAAAAAACAATGAAATAATGTTTTTCTATGGGAGAATTCTATTTCATTGTATGCTTTTTTTAATATTCATAGCTTATTTATTATCTGACCTTATCTAGGCATGAACGATTATTCTTATAATTATAATTTTCAAATTTTAGTAGTGTGAGTCTTTTTTCAAAACTCTTACCTACCTTGGAATTAAAAAAACATTTCCTCTCTCCTAAAATTTTACAAAAATAAGGTGAATCACTATTTTTTAAAGGTGTATATTTCACTTGATTCATAGAATTTTATTTTCATGTTTCTTCTGATGATCCAACTTTTAATTATGAAGCCATGATAAAATTTTCATTATAATTTCTTAAGTAAGTTTTAACCTCAATGAGTCTAGAATTATTTTTATTAATGTCACATACATTAGATACCAAATTATTACTAAAAACATTATACATCATTCCCTATTATAAAATTAAATGTTTTTGGAGATTATCTACTAGATATATTTTTCTTCACATTTTTCAAAATCCTTTCATCCTTTAATAACTTTTTGAATCTATTTGATCTAAATTTTTGTATCTTTTTTAGAGTTTGGTTTTTCTCAATACAAGAAACTTCTTTCTATATGACTTGATACAATCTATAATACTATTTACCGACATATACACTATTTTATGAAATATAATTTTTATTTACATTCTCAATCAAGGATCTGAATCATTTTGAACATTCCTCTTTTGATTAATTTTCGTTTAAAGTGTTAGATACTATTTTTTGGCTTAGAATACATATTTAATTTATAGTCTTCATCTTAGTTCTATTAGTGTGTCTATTTTTATCCGTGTAGATTTTTCCAATCAATTTGAAAAGCATTATTTCTTCTTAACAACCATTAAATTCATAAACTATGATTTTGTGGGAATTTATATAAAAATGTATAATTCCACAACAATCAAAACATTTGATAGATTTTTCTCCACCACAAATAAATTTTCCACTTTGATTATTCTTGGTAATTAGATAAATTATTTTTTTGTTTAACTCATTATAGTCCTTGTATTTAGTATCACCTAGAATAAAACATCTGCATCTTGAGCTTTCATCTTAATCAAATATGTAAAAACCATAATGGAATTGATCATATTTTTGAATGATGTAGATATTATAATTTCATATGAAATAAGAAGTATATTTAATTAATCATATGAAACATATTATTTATCTTTTAATGTATATATTTTTGAGGCAACCTTATTGGGAGTGTTTCTAATAAGATTCATAATAATTATAGAATCATCCATTGCATCTCTGAAACCAATGATGTTGCAACCAATTTCATTTTCTATAGTGAATTTCTAATCAATATTATGTTATCTCTCATTATTATGTATTCAAACATATAAAACCTGATTTGTCACTTCACTTACTCAACATTAGAAATTCCATTGAAGATACATTATATCATGTAAAACATTCTAATTTGGTGTTTTTTACCCATCACCATCGTATAAAGATTTTGTGGAATAGATATAAGAATGTAATTTATATCTTATACAGAAACAAAAAAAATTTCTTTTGTACAAAAAAGTTCATAGAGGTTTCATTATCAATGTTTGGGAAACCACCATAAAGTATTAATAAAATCCATACCATGTTAAGAAATATACATGAAAATTTATTTCAAACCATGATAATTTTCTTTAAAATGTTGGAAAACATATAATATTGATATAATTATGAATAAACATGAAAAGTATATAATACATAATCCTTCATATAATACCACAAGAAATCTCTACATAGCCTTGAATCAATCACAGAGGTGGGGGTGAATCAGGGATTGTCTATTACAAATTTCAAATAAAAGAAATTTAACACCAAAATATTTCTAGAATATATTCCATATCAACATTTATTAAACTTTTATACATGAAAATATTTATATTTAATTATGTAAAACTATAATTTCAATATTCTATCTTAGTTTGAGAACCCACATCTTTTTCATAATGACTCACATGGGTCTATGGAAGATCACAATAATATATAATTAAATATATTTTGTATTTAACTCCCACTAGAAACAATATTTTTGGTCATAATAATGATTATTATATCACCCATAAGGTTGCAATTGTTTCTCATTGAAATTGATCTATAAAAGAACATCTGAATTTGAATCACTCTACTCCACAGAGGATCATCCAAAAATTATATTCTTTGTGAAAACATCTCAGGTTCCTTTTTCTAGTGACCTTAATAATATGAACTTTTAATCAGAACTCACCTTTTAAAACCATTTACATCTCTCATTAGAAGTCCCATAACCCCAAAAAATTATGTATAATACTATGCCTGATAAGAAATGTCTATTTATCCTATCTGTTTCCATTTGAACATTTGGATGTCCAATATTATTAAATAAAATTATGTTTGGAATACTTCTAGATAAAACTCAAAATAAATTTGAAAATAACTTTGACAAAAAATATACAGAACATCAACTTCATGCACATGTGAATTGTAAAAGATACAATGTACTAATTCACTCTTATTTATTTTTCATCTAGAAATTAAATTGGTGGGGAACCAATAATATGTTTCCAATAAAAAAATTATTACATAAAAATTTATCAAATATTTATTCTTCATTTGAGTATATATCAGAACTTATCAACTCTAATTGATCCTCCTCAAATCATTGTGAATTTTAAAAAAAATCATCATTATCACCTTTACTCAAATTATAAAAATAAAATTTCTACCAAAAATTATTTCTCGAATATGATTATGTGGGAATTATCAATCCATATCTATCATCAATTATTTTCTTCCCTTGACTAATATGAAATATAAAAAATTGATTCTAACTTGTAAATATTTCTCACATAATATATTGGAATAAAATTATCTTATAAAAAAACTTAATAACATTCATTAAATATTATTTTTAATAAAATTATTGATGAAATTATTTTCTTATCCATATCTTCAAAAAATAACAACTATGAACATTATATTTCCTCAGTCACATATTCTATACACACAAATTTTTTAAAAACCTCTAAAAACAAATGATGAAAATATTTTGTAGTGTATTTCTCTAAGAATAATAAATATAGTTGACATTATTATTTGAAAAAAAAATCAGTTTCATGTTCAATTTCAATCTAGTAAAAGATTCTACAAATAATCCTTTTTGTTCTTTTAGGGGATCTATAAGCTATACTATATTTGGTCACTATGTAATCCATTATATGATATTTTTTGTTTTGTAAAATGGTTCCTAATTAAAAACATGATCTCCCCTTTATTATTTTATTATAAATTCAAATATTATTATTTTAGTTCCATTCCTTTTATTCTTAATTTTTTAAAACATAAAAAAATATTAACCAAAACAAAATATATTTAAATGAATTACATGTATAAGTAATTATATGAAGTTATTCATCTCTATACCATATGATATCCATAATATTGTTATGAAAGTCTGATGATATTATTTTAAGTCCATTTCATCCAATTCTCATTCACATTATCTCAGGCAATATATAAGTCGTTTCTTTTATATGGTTATTCTGATGGATTTTCTGAAACATATATTTCTAGTTTTACGAGCATCGGAAAAACCAAAATTCATGTTTTTTTGGAAACATTCGTGTCCACCAAAATGGATCCATAAATATAATCATTATCCATTACATCTTCTCTTATATATCTATTAAGTAATTTCATTAGGAGATACATTTGAATCTGTACACTCAGAACCTATATGCACATGGAACCAAATCCTTTATTTCATAAAAAATCATACATCCCAAAATTCAATAATGATGGTAAGTATCATTTAATAATAGATTTGGTATTTTCAATTTTTTTTGTTTTTGGAAACATACCAACTACCATAAAATCCAATCATTACAAAAATTATTCTTTTCCAACAACACCAAAAACATTAATAATTTCATTTACATGCACACAAAAATAAAAAAATTAAACAACAAGAACCTCTTTTATAAAAACATTCATTAATATATTTTTTATTTTTCATCCGAAACAAATAATATATAGAATAAAAAATCACAATGTATTATCACATTACATGTTGAAGAATTAAAATTTTTGATACAGATTCTAAAATATCACATATTATATTATACCACCAACTATGTTACATTAATTGCTAATAAATTTTATTTCTATCAAAGAGTGTGGATAAATTTTATATTTGACCATCATCTAATAATTATCTTTTTAGATATAAGATA
The DNA here is from genome assembly GCA_963277665.1 of Viscum album. NCBI lineage: Eukaryota > Viridiplantae > Streptophyta > Magnoliopsida > Santalales > Viscaceae > Viscum > Viscum album. Next base: position 151,256,197 of record OY728148.1, read on the forward strand.
ATGTAACAAAGAACTTATTTCCACATGTAATTATAACATATTCATAGAAGAATTCAGTAAATATAAAATAATTTATGACATTGATTCTATTTTCAATTATATTTCCATCAGGATGTGAAAATTTAATTTCATCTAATTTGGATGGGTTGGAAATAATTTTGATCATATGTGATGTTTCCCCAACCATAAATATTAACATGAAAAAAATTACTAAATAAATGAAAATTTAATCTTTATTAATCTCCATTTTTGGAAAAAACACAATACTAATTTCAAATAAATTCACCATGAAACCTCTTTTTTTTTTCTGGTGGTGGTAGTTTATTGGGAAATCCTAAACCTTGAGTAGTTCAAACCATTGAATATTCCTCATACTGAACACTTTCGGTGAGAAAATATATTTTAAAATTTTGTTTCATATATATTTATATCATTCTATATAATTGTATTTCCTCAACACTAGGGAACATTATGGTTTCCAAATCAAGAACATTATTTAGATATTTCTTTTCATCAAAAATTTACATTCTTGATTCATAAGACAACACTCAACCATTATACATAATAGAACATAAAATTACCTTTAGTAATTCATCACAATATATCAAAATTCAATTCAACATAATCATTAATTTCAATAAACATTAATTTTAACCATATCATATTGATTTAATGAAAACACTAAATATATTCCTCTTACCATATTAATATTAACTATTTATTTTTCCATAAGAGTAATTTTTTATCCATTTGAAAAAAATATTTTACAATCCATTAATAGTGACATTATAATCCCTATTAAATATGTAACATTTTTATATTATTTTGTGTTGGTGATTACATTAATTCGCTTTAATTTGATTAATGAACTTATATTTCTTCCATAAAGACAAAATGGGCAAGGGAAAAAATTTACTAGACTAAAAATTGAAAATTTAAATTATCTTAATATAATATCTATTATCTACGATTCATAACAATCATTCAAAAATTAGTATTATACCCATAATTAATTTTAAGGTATGAAATTGTATCATCAATTAACCACACAATGTAATTATAAAGATATTCAAAGAATACTATTTTCCTTAGATTATTAAATAGTTTGGGTGATTTAAAAAACATAATGGTTATTAATATAATTTCATTATTTTTATACCTCCTATGGAAGTGATTCATTGGAATGTATTTATTAATTATAAGATGGTGATTATATGAAGAAAAATGTTAAATTTTTAAATAATATTGAGATCATTGGTGTTGAAAATACATTTCCACAATGTAGGGTATATGAATCCTCTTATTTTTTTGTAATGGTGTTTCTTTCACTATAATTAATGCACAATCTTCTAGACCCATCATTATAATTTTCAAAAAGAACAAAGGCTCACCATGGTGAAATAGTCGTTTCTATAAATACCATATAAAAAAAACTTTTAATTATTTCTTTACTTCCACTAATTAAACTAATGAGATCCTATATAGAGACAATAACATATTGTTTACAATAGGAAGAGATAAAAGGAAAACAAATCCAGATGACTAGGTGAATGTCTATGTAGTTATTATCGTAATATGTCAATTTAATACTTAAAACATATATATCCTTTATTTAAATGATAACATTTACATTTATTGACTTCTATGCTCTTCATCTCCACAAATACCATTAATGGGATCTACTAGAGTTTGATATTGGAATGTTTCAGATAATATAGTATCCCATATAAAGACACGAGATTCTAGACAACCATTTGAAATCATAATCTCTTTATCTTGATAATTATTTTATTTCATTATAATTTGAATTCCAAACCATTACTAAGATTATATTACTTTCAACCAAATGTCTAATATTAAGGTATGAATATAGATATTTTCTATGCCTCATAAGTGGAACTGACTAACTTATAATATTTTTTATTTTATTTGCATGTAGAGTATATTTTAATATGTCCACTAATATGGTGATATGGGAATATCAAATTTAATAGCAAACATGGTTTATTAAATGATTGTGATGAACATTAATCATATAAAGTATTAGATAAAATTGAGTCTTTATCCAAAATAACTTCCACTATATTTATAAGAAACTCAACCTCACGTATATTGTTCACATAATATGTTCCTTACACCCCTCTTGTTTATGTTCCTAAATGTATAGTGTAAGTTAATTTTATCATAGAAAATAAATCTGTTAATTTAATATTGATTTTGGTTCTTAAAAACCATTTATATCTTCTATGTTTAGTAAAAAAACAGACAATTACATAGAAACATATAAAGGGATATGTTGATAAGTACACAGAATGTAAATCCAATTATCACATGGATAGGTCACTATAACATGGTTTTGACACATATAAATACCTTATTTTTAGACATATTTATTATACATATGATTTAATATAATATAATACTTTTAATATTATATATTTTAAACTATAATGAAAAAATTGGCGAGATAATGAGACTATAAATTGTGATAAAGATATTGAATCCATTTTTTTACGAGATATGATGATATATTTTGTATAATTTCTATAACAACATGTAGAAGATATTCTGAATGATATTCCTATATATAAAGAGGATAAAAAATTCTGAAAGACAAATAAAACCCTATAATAGAAAATATAAATGTTTTTAATTAATATATTGATGTGTTTCCTAATGTAAAACATGGAAATACACCAGAGCATGAGGTTGAGTTTTGAATTAATCTATTCTATAATAGAAATATATTTCATTGAATCCATATATTATTTAAATAATTGTAATATTTAGATCGAATAAACAACAAAATGTGTTGTGTGATATGGTGTTTATACTCCTTTTTGTTTCTCAATGTGGAGTCCATAGTATTTTTTTAAGAACAAATATGGATATATAATGATTTATATTAACGATATGTAAATATTTTATGTTACTATAAATAAAATATTTCCATCACCACATATTTCTATATTATTTTGTAAAATTTCGTGGTGAAATATATATTTCAAATATGTAAAGATAAAATATATTTTAAAGAAAACATTTGGAAAGAGTTGTGTAAAAATTAATTTATAATAATGAGCTTTAAATTTAATAATAAACCATTTATATTTATGGAAACGGTGGAGAAATATTCAAGGTTTATCCTGATAATTTCATTGTGGTATTTATTGATGATTTCATAATTCACAATAAAATTACTGATGTGTATACGAGTAATTTTAGAATCAATAATAAGATTTTTATAGAATATCTTTTATATGAAAATTTATCAAATGTTAATTATATATTCATAAATTTATTTTCACATATATATTTTATATATAGATTCAATAACTTTTAATACATAAATGAAAAGTTCTATGATTTAATTGATAATAATAGTGAATATTACAGAGGTTTTTATCCTCCTTTGATTAACATTTCACAATCAATTATTTTTTGAAAACATTTCATGATTAGAAAAACCTTTAAATGATTTTACACATAAAGGGGTTGGGATTATATGTAATGGAGATTGAAAATAATGTTTTTATAAATTAATAGAAGACCAGTAAATATAATGTTATTTACATTACCATCAAGAATTGATGGATTCGTTATATACATAATGATTTATCAATAAAAGTACATGGACATGACATTATCAATAATGATTGAGTTATTAACTAGAAATAAGGGAAAATAATAATTCAATAATATAATTAACCAACCCTTTATAATGTGTCATTATCTATAATCTATGTTTTAACTATATAAAGTAATTACAATTATAGTAAATGATGTTAAACATATATTCATAATAAAAAAATAATAAACAATCTCACAAATTGTTAAAATCATTCGAGGAAAAAATATTAAAAAATGTTCATAAGACATCTATAAAAATAACTCAGATGTTATTATATGATTATATCCCTATTAATTAATTAAAATAATCATATAATGTTTTTGACATATGAATATATATTTAATGGTTAATTTTAATAATTCTATGAATGAATGAGAAAAATATGCTTTTCATTTTATATACTCTAAAAACAAATCTCATAATTTTTTAATATATAAATTAACTTGGAAATAAAAACTTCTTCATATAAATCATGAATAAAATTATAGAACATTCATTAAGTTAGGAAAATCCATCCATGCCCTAGATGATGAAAAGGATAATTTTTTCACAACTTTTGAAGAATCCTAATGTTATTTATATAGATAATTCAAAAATGATTACTTTTAATACTATATATAATGTAGAATTTTTGTAAAATGTACCTTAAAAATATTTGAATATTTAATAATAATGTTCATGAAACATTTGGGGATTGTGTTCATATAGGAAAATTAATTTAATGGAAAAAAATGAAGGATTAATAGGAAAATTATTTACATCATGTTCACACTCATTTATTAAATTTATAAACTCAAGAATAATAAAATTAATTTAGTTTAATAATTTCATTAAAATATTTTTTATTTTAATTTAATTATATTTAATTTTTTTATATCAATAAATATAATGACTTTTTTATTAATAAGTTTGTTATATGTAGATAGATGGTTTGAGGACCCTCTTGTCATAATCCAAAAATAACATCGGTATGATGGAAATGGTTATAGGGGATATGGTATAATCAACTAAATAATGTTTTTATTGAAATATTAATAATTTTTATAACATAAATACAATTTTATAACACATATGGAAGACATAAATTTGTAACAAATAACATCGTTTCCTGGAGGAGGTTGTCTTAAAGAACACACCAGTGATTTATAATTTCATAATGGGTTGAATATTAATATGGTATTTCATATATTATCATTTTCAAATATTAATTATTTATCAACTATAATATATATTCATTTAATACATCATAATAAGAAACCATGTTATACAATGATAAAAACTAGACCCATCTTTTTTTTAAGGTGGTAATGTACACCTATGCAAGGGTAACACTATCATTTATTATTGAGTGAAAGGTTAAAAAGTTATGTATTATTTTATATACTTATAATAAATATTATTTCTTGAATATCATATATATTATTTTAATCAATAATAATAACCATCCTTGTGAGGTAGTGATGAAAAATGAGACAAATTGTTGATGGATGTCTTACACCACACATATGCATTACTGTTGTTTTCATGTCACATTAGAATGTAAAGGATATTAATATGTTTTTTTTTCAAAAAACACAATTAAATTTGAATATATTTAATATGTAGACATTATTCTATTAGCATGGAAAGGAATGAAATTTTTTAGGTAGAAGAAAAAATTAAATGACAGAAATCAGTTATGAATTATTCTTATTCTTTATATGTACTCTATTGTCTTAAAATTTAATCCTTCATAGGATGGTATTAGGGGAAGATAGTAAGATATAGGGATTGTAGCAATATTATAAAAAGTATCTTTTTAGATCATGGTAGATATTAATGTCAAATAATTATGACCTCTTTAAAAAATGTCATACCAAAATAGGTAAACTTTCTACAAAATACACTATCTACATAATATCTTAAGAGATATAGATGCATTTTGGGGGTTATAATGTTAATTTATGATTAAATTATTTTTCAAATTAATTTATTATATAAATTACATTAGTTAAATTTTACTAAATAGTCAAAAAATTAATTCTTATTGAAAAATAATCAATTAAAATGCTAACAATTCCCCTAGTCAATAACTAATGAAAAAATATCATAAGAAATATAGATTAATAAGGTTTATGGTATCAATATATAATATAATTATAAAATTTTCAGATTCATCCAAGTATATTTAAATAAATTATAATTCTTTTAAACGATGAATGTTAAATTTCATGAGGAAAATAAGTTTTTTATTTAATGGAATATGTTGTAAATCTAAACATTTCATGAAAATTAGAACAAATAAAATCTTTCAAATGATCTATGGAATGATATAATGGAATTAATAAAAAATAATTGTAAATAAAGTGAGAAATGTGATTCAAAAAGATAATGATAAAAAAGAATATTGAGTTCACAACTTTTTAAAAAAAGTTACATATTTGGAAAATGATAAAAAGACATATTATAAATATTTATTTCAAATTACTGCATTGATAAATATGAATTTATTTAGAAACTGATTAATAATAAAAAAATTTATTAACAAAAGTTTATGGAAAATGTTTAAATATTGGAACTGTATTCGTAACTAATTAGAATAAAAAATTTGTTGTCAATAAAAACATTTTTTCATACATTATAATATAAAGCGAGAAAAAAATTAATGGAAAACAACTAATTTATAGAACTAATAATAGCTTAAGAATAAAAATAATATATTTCTATGATTGATCATATAATTTGGTAATCAGAAATTTATGAATAAATAACCACAATAAAATTAGATATTTTTAGAAAAAACATTGATCACACGTCTTACTTGGTTAGTGAGCACTATAAACTCCTATATAATAAGAGAGTATTAATTTTCCATTAGATTAATAATTTTTTTTGGATTATTACATTTTCAATTTCATTTTAATTTTATTTTGGCTTAAAATGTTTGTAAATTGTTTATGTTCAAATTGGAAATTTTGTGGTCCTTCGGTTAATTCCCACAAAATAACAACAATCTATAGATAATTTTCAAAGAGGTATTGATTCCTTTATATAATTAATATTAATAGTGAGATAATTATCTTAATTAAATAATAAATTCAATATAATTATTATCCCTAATTTTAATAATTGAAAATTTAAAAAAATCACTCTGTGGTGGAGGTACTTCCCATGTACATACAAGTGACATTATAATTTTCATAATAGGTGGATGAATAAAAAGGTATATGATATAACATAATTTATTATTAATTTCATTATAAATATAACCTATATTCACTATATCTATATATATATAGACATCCCTGTATGAGGTGATGAAATGAAAGCAACACCTCTAGGTGAAAATGGTTGGTCGTACGCATGCATGAGTAATGTTTTTATATTATATAGTATAAAAGAGAGTTAAAAATGAATTTAAATCTATAATTATAAAATATAAATAAATATATTTTACTATAGTCAATTTCTTGGGATGTATAAAAATTATTTATATGATGTAGAATAGGAAAAAATCATTGGATGAGTGTGTAAAGCCGATTTCCAGTTCTTAGAGAGATGTTATTTGTTTTACTACATAAGCCTACAGAAGGTTGTTTGATGAGAATAATTTTTTTTGCAGAATGAAGGTAGTGGATTATAATATGGTTTTTTGGATATATATAATCTATGATACAAGGGTTATTGATTGTGAATAATGGGGGATAAGTGGACACCTTTTGTATATGTGGGGATGGATATGCAAGAAATTTTATAAATGATTGAAAAAATATATAGCTATTTTTTTGGGAAAGTGGCCCAAAATGTTCAGGAATTTATATTTTAGAACAAATAATTCTTAAATATATTCATCTAATAATATTTTAAATATATATATATTTTTGTTTTCCCTTATCTTAGTATAACCCATGGTAAACCATTTTACAATTAACCTGGGTAACTAATTTTTATTATTTTTATTATACGTATTGACTGAAAATTTTGTAGAATTTATTCAATAAAATTATTTTTAAGGATAAAAAATATAATATACATTTTATAGTATTCAATTTGAAAAAAAATTGAAATTTTACTATGTTATATGTTCTGGAAATGCAAAAACAATTTCTTTTAAAAATGAATATTTTAATAATACAAATGATATTTATGTAAAAAATTTATAATTTATTAAAACATAATTTATTGGAATAAATCTTTAAAAATAATAATTATTTGAATTTAAAATGAAATATAAACTAATGTAACCAGTTAAATTAATGATTAAATCATAATAATTAAAATGATTTTGTTTGATAAAAAATAGTAGTAATATTTAAAAAATAATAAGATTATATTTAAAATTTCAAAATTCATTTTTTATGAGTTATATAACATCATAAATATATATTTACTCAATTAATTGTTTTATATATTTATACTTATTATTATATATTTATAATTTCTTTAATTTGGTAGACGTTTAAAAAATTTTGTTTGGCACTCTTCCCTTAAAAGTAATTTTTTTGAATAATCTAAAAAACACACTGTAAAATATTTTTACATTTTAAAATAGTATATTTATTATTTTCATTACATTAAATTTATATAATTCCTAAATATGCTTCTAAATTGCATTCTGAATAAATTTATTTGTATTACGATACTTTTTCATTGGAAATAAAAGCATAGATACTATAACTGAAGCTAATGTATTTCATTATAAACTAATTCCAAAAATTAGTATATAAAATTTATATTATTTCATGAAATGAATATATATCTATTGTTACTCATTAAAATTTCATCAGGCCCCCCTATTCCATATTCATCACACACTTTTCAATAATAACATTACCATTCGAGTAGTCCGGTTCCTTGACACATTCTCGGTAGTGTGATAAATCTAGATATTTATTCACATTAATAAACTTTATATTGAACATATTTTTTATATATAGTGAAGTTTAAGAATAATTTTTGGAATATACATCCACACTAATGGGATATATATCATGTGATGCACATTATACAGGCTAAGATGCATTGAAAAATTGTAATCTATAACACCAATTCTATCTTGTATTTAAAAATATTCGATGTTCCTAATATATAGTTTCCCTATCAAGAAATATAATATATAATAGTTATATAGATACACCATAATGAAAAAATTATACCCCACATTAGATTATACATTAATCCTTCAATTAATGTAATCAAATAGTTTTCATAAATTAATTTATGTTTAAATAATTGTTCATTATATTTCTTTTTATAATTTTATCCCTAATGAGATCAGGGTCATCATAATTCCATTAACATGATTTTTTCAATTGAGATAGAGTATGGATCCAATTTCCATAAAATTATTTATATTGTACCATTTTAATACTTTCACAAAAGTATTATTATATTAAAATTATGAAAAAGATAAATTATGATCTTATATACCATGATACTAAATTTAATTGGACCTAAACATATTTTCGTATTACTGATTAGTCATTTTAGATGATCCATTATCATGAATATGTTATGTGGTGTGCCAATATAGTGAGGTTTTAGGAGACTTGTAAACAATATTTAATAATATCAATGTAGACAATTGATCATGATTAGATAAAATTTAAATTAGAACACCCAGAAGTCTAATAAAATCATTAACATAGATCTTTATATGGAACCTAAGGGATATACCTTCCCCTATAGAAATGAAATTTGTGGACATGGTGAGGGGATAAAAAAACAAAATTTTGAATCATTATTGGTATGATTCATTGGCTATCCCAAGAAAATTTCTATAGTAATATAATCCTATTTCGACACATGAATAAATAAAGGTTTCATGATTCCTTATGATTCAATCACTCAACCTTTACATAATGAAAAATTAAACATCATTATATGTACATCTCAAGTTACCATGTCAATATAACCCAAAAACACATTCCTTCAAATCTTGATTCATTTTTTTTATACTAGGGTATATAAATAAATTTGGGAAGAGAGATTTAAGATTGTAAAATTCAACAAGATATTTATAACATAGATTTTGAGATGTCGAAGAGGTGGAAAACCAGTCACATCCCATCCAAAGGAAAAACATATTCTTATGAAATGAAAATAAATCAATTATGTATGATCACAAAATCGAAATTTTGATTGGAAAATAATTCCACATATCAAATAATATGAAGATTAATATATGATAACATATACTGAAAATAGAAATTATCTATTAAGGTATGATTTTGGAAACGTACTCGTAATTAAGAGAATTAAATTTGAAAAAACATGGTTTAGAAACATTTATCTAATATTTTTTTATTAGCTGTAACATTAATGTTACTTATCATATATATCTATAATTACAAATATGTTAAGGTATATTATAATTTTTTGTTAAAAAATTTAAACTGAGTTCATGAATTTTTTGGAATAGGGGAGTAATTTATCTCCAAAATATTTTAATATTTAATTCTCATTTAAATATATATTTATTTTGATAGAGTGTACAAAATGACACACCTCTCTTAAAATAACAATGATAAACAACAGAACTATAATATTCAAATATAAATATAATGAAGTTGTAATTCAATAATGGGTATTAATAATGGTAATCACATTATAAAAATGTGTTGAAAGGATAAATTTATTCAAATATATTGATTAGTTATTTTAAATTATATAACCAATTTAGAATCATAATAATATTAAACAATAATGGAAAATCAAATCTATGTATAAAAAGGTAAATTTTCCAACAAATAGAGGCCTTCTATATATTTTTATTTTATATTAAAAGATGAATTTATGAATTTAACAAAATTTATTTCATGAAATGAAAATAAATTTTTTTATCTATATATCAAATATATATTAGGGTGAATTTTTTGGATTTTTCTAAAAAGATTGATTTATGATGGAATATTTCAACAACATGATTTTTATAGAAAATGATATTTAATTGAAATTATTTTCAATGACAATGACAATTTTAGTTTTATTTCAACATTAATTGTTTTACAATTATTAAAAATAAATAAATAAATTCAAAATCAATCAAAAGTATATATAATTTTAGTATATATTCAAAATTATACATAAATATAGTTTTTTTAAAAAAATTCTTTTCAATTGATGAACATATAATTAAATTAGTAATTACCACATAAGAAAAATAAATTAAAAAATCTAATCCATTTTTAGGATTCATAATATTAAAATTATGTTATAAGCCCAATTTTCTTTTTTCATAATGAATACCAACCATGAAATATATTTATCACTAATTTAAAGCATAATATAGGGTAAAAGCGTTAAATTTTGAAAAGATATAATATATAATTAAGTATCATAAAAAATGACTATAATAGGTTATTAAATATCATAGTTGAAATTATCCACAATAATGGTTAATTATGGATCATCATGATTGAAATTGAATTCCGTTTTAAATAAAAAATATTATATTTGAAAAAAAATGTCTTTGTCTTATTATATTATCTTGATAATTTTATGGATACAATTACAATATTTAAGGATATACATTTTAACATTTATGATAAGTAATTTATATTTATATTTATATTTATTTTCAATTTTTGGTAATTATTTAATAAACAAGAATTATTTTTCATCAATGATGTAGAGCATGTTATGTATTTTAAAAATAAATGTAAATGGAAATAAATTTTAAAATTTATGTATTTTTGATAACCTATATTGTTTAAAACAATTTATTCATCAAAATTATTGTTATTAATGTTTTAAAATTATTAAGTTATAACTGCATCGACATATGAGAGTCTTAGTAATTGAATTTTTTGAATAGTTATAATGGTCATCATAATGATAAGTATTGATAAATAATGTCACATAAAATGATTTAATAATACCATATTACCTATAAATATTCATGTGGAGAGTAAAATGGTATATAATGCTATATATTTTACATTTTAAACCTGAATTATAATTTACTATAATTATTTTTGACCATTCAGTATTCTATATTTAAGAAAACACCATTGCATTTTAACCATAAAAGAACGTAATGTCACACATCAAAAGGCATAGATTAGTTAAATTTTTAATGTAATATTTTGTAATCCATACCCACCGATCCAAATCCATTTCCTTAACTAATTGGATTAATATAATATCACTTCTATAAATTCCATAATCTGTATTAAAAATTAGTGTTTCAAATATCTTGGTACGGGTTTCAAAGCCTCTTTCAGATTTTATAAATATGATAAATTCACTTGAATCCATAAATGAAATTAAACTATATTGATTTAATTATTTTATTTATATTTTATTTAAATATTTTTGACAAAATAATTTTGGGGGAATTCTTGTTACATATTAACAAAAATTCATCACTAAGTAGTTATTATATCAAAATGAAGGTTTTTTAAAGTTGGTATATTCATTTAAGTTCTTATCTTACTTTGTATTCAATAAATTTAACCAAAAAATTATAAAAAATAAATTAATATATATTTTCAATTTTCTTTTATTACACTCACATGTTTTTTATGTTTGATTTTTTTAATACATTAAAGGATCACACTATGGTAGTTAAACACAAGGGATGTGAATGTTGTTATTTTAATGAATTTATTTTTTAATGGGTATTAATAAATAATGATTATAGAATTTATTTTAAAACAAAAATATAGTTAAATATATTACAACTTATATAATATTAATGTATCATTTATAATAATGATTCTAAATTTAAACAAATATGGTTATTTTGAAACATATAAAATAGGCTTCTTGAAGATGGATTTGGATTTGTTTATAATATGATGAAAAATTGAACTTTGAAACCTATATAATGTTATAAAACATATAAATTTACTATTTTGGATTTTATAAAACCATTTTACATTAAATAGTGAAAACTATAAATATACCGTACATATATTGGGATTATGAACTCAATGAATAAAATGAATGATGTGAACTATACATGATTTATTAATGGAATTAAATTTTATATAAACAGATATAATTAGTTTAAAAAAAAGAAATATGTTCTAAATCAAATATATAGAAAATATAATATTTTTTTATTTGATGCATTTGGATGTACATGGGATGTCCAGTCTCAAGGTCAGGGGTTTCCTAAATCAATTTCTTTTCTTTGGGTAAAATTACTTCTTCATTGTGTATGTTATTAAAAGACTTTGTTATTAATGTAAAAGTATTTTTTATGATATATTTAACTATTATTAATCCATTATATAATTTTTTTAGGATAATCAATTCATTGATTAATTCTCAAATCAATGTTATGATCTTGTTATGTGTTTCCCACCTCTAATATCATTTTTGATAAATGTATCATTTTGTGCACTATTGCTTCCACTATATGGTGTAAATAATACCCAATGGATATATTTTTATATAATATTTGATGAAATTTATGTAATTTTATAAAACAAATCATTTTATAATTATCTATTTCCATTGATATGAATATTACCAATGCCATAATGGATTTTTTTCTATAACACTTTTAATCATGATTGTGTATTCTTGAATATTTTTTTGGGGAATTATGTTTTTGTCTCCCTTGAATCCCATGTATTTTATTTTGATATATGTTTTCAATGGTCTATAATTATTCTTTATATATTCCAACACATTGGTACTCAAATCCATTTAACAAGTGTTTATAAGGAAATATAACGATAATTATCCATTTTTTGTAACCATCACATTCCATATACATTTTCATTATTTTTTATAATGTTATTTTAAATTAATCAATTCTATATAAAAAAATATGGATCTCTGATTTTTTATTGAAAATTTATAATTTTTAAAAAACTAGTTGTTAACCACATTAATTACATTATTGTGGAAAGAATATATATTAATTTTTTTTAATATGAGTGGATTTTCCACTCATCATGGACTATCTTACAGATTTAAATTTTCATCACAATTTTGATGGTGTAATATATAAATTTATTATCCCAGTATTCTATAAGTTTTTTAATGGATAATTTTATTATTTTATTAAATGTTTTGAAATGGAAAATCACACTTTTTATAAAAATTATTTAATCCAATTTTAATTTTCATACTCAATTATAGTTTATTTTATTGACTCTTTTATTGAAAAGTATTTTTTAAATAATTTATTAATGGACTATTTTACACCATAAAAAATGGTTTTTATATGATTTATAGCTTCTATTTTGAAAAAGTTTTAAGAGAAATATTTTTAAAATGTATCTCTTCTATTTCACTCTATATATTCTAATGAAGTTTTCTTTAGTGAAACAAATCATTTCTAATGAGTTTATGGCCATATAAATTTCCACTTTATACATTATCAAGGATTTTTTAAAACTAATTTATGGATTTCTGATAACTAAAAAATCATGACACAAATAATTGTAGACACAAAATTTAATATAAATATTTTTTATGTGATTTTAAAAAAGATTGATAATTTAATAATTCAGATAAAATTGAAAATATATATACAATTTTGTTCTATATTTTTGAATATGGATTCTTATGGGAGGAACAACACTTACTAGGGAAGTATTAATATTAATATTAATATTTTTCTATTCAATATTTTTTTTTTATTTTGAATATGCTGATTATTTGTGGAAGGGTTATTAATTTAGATAATATGATGAATGTTGTAGACATAGTATATTACATGTGGGTCTAGACATTTGATAACAATTTGATTCATTATTACATCTCAAGAGACATGGTATCTTGGGAATTTAGTGTATGTAATACCTAATGAAATTTAATTCATTGGAATGTGGCCTTGATGGTATGATTATGATTTCTAAATTTTGAATTCTATCATTATGACAGATGTTTTTGTTAGGAATGTGATTAGTTATATTGTCATATCACCAATGGATAATTTACCCATTCATTATTGTTAGTTATATAGAATATTGATTATTGATCATCTCTTTCATTTTTAACCCCATATGTATTTTTATATTCTATTATATGATTTTTATTATTTGGTATTAGAGATATCCCTTTTTAATATTTCCACTCCATAGATTTTGAAGAATATTTTATGATATTTTGGGTATAGCGGAAATAATTTCAATTAGACAAGAAATATACTGTATTTTTTATATAATGAAATTAATAATTATCTAAATTGATAATCATAAAATATTCTTGACTAATAGAGTTACTAAATCATTTAATTGATTTTTAAATTATAGAAGGTCCAAATTGGGTAACTTGAGATGATATCAAAATAAGTATAAAAATAATATTCTGGTATTTCAGGATGAGGTTGAATAGGATTTGGCTACTATAGTTTTATTTGATAATATATTTGATAACTTTCAAGTTTGTAATGTTATCAAATGTGTATATTTTAAGATTTTTATGTAACATTATAGGATACTAATTCTAATTTTTTCCATATACTGAAAGGAATAGATACACATTTGATGTCTTCAGTAATAGAAAAAGTAGGATAATAAATTATTTTTTGGGGTGAAATTCATTGTGGTTGAATAAGGATAATTATGTAGTGTATACATAACCCACAGGAAAAAATTTTCATTTACTATGAGATTCATTTGGATAGAATGCAGTTATACATGGAATAAAATCTAATTGGTAAACCTAACCTTTAGGTTTAATGTGATCCCTTATGTTGAGGTAATTTTTCATAAAACGTTTTTATATTTTTCTGGGTAAATTAAATTTATTTCATAGATAAATTTGATAAATGATTAAGTGATGATTCATTGATAAGTTTTTTATAGTGATTTTAAACTATGTATATTATATTTAAACAAAATTATATGAATCATTATATATTTAAAATTATTTGATAATATTGTATTGTATTAAAAATTTGTTGATATTGTATAATAAAAAATGATTCAATTAATAATCATCCATATAAAAATATCAGGTACACACATTGTTAATTATTCCATAATTAATAGGAATTATATTATTATTTATAAACACCACGAATCCTATTTATATAAAATGTGGTTCTTTCACAATATAGATTAATGAATATATGAGTATGTCAATACTAGAAATGATTTAGAATACTTACATATAAAATATTGAAAATCTACATGAATATAGACATCAATTAATTATAAATGAAGTAATTTAAGTGAATAAATTTCCTTTGGATAATAGAGTTGAAATTGGGAACAAATATTTTAAAAATAAATTTTCATCATTTTTCAATAATATTACCAAAAAAGTTATTGGTCGCTTACAAAAATCTTATCATTATGATACAATATGAATTTTCAAATGTAATTTGTAAAATAGTTTACAATAATGGAATATTCAAAATAATAATTACATTGGTGATAAAATTTTTAGTGGAATGTAAACATGAATATGTGGATTGAAATAACATTTCAAATTATTAAAGAAATATTAGAAATTTCAAATGAAATTTTATTAGAATTATTTTAGTAGATATTATAACAGAAATACATTGAGACATGTAAAATAATCTAAATAATTGTACTGGTTAATGTTAGTGGAAAAATCCAATCTAGTATAAAATTATTAGAACATTTTATTTCCCCATTTTTAAAAGAGTTCCCATAATGAATTATATATAATTGGTTAAAAATATAACATTATTAAATTTATATATAAATTAATAGTGAATAGATATTGAAATTAGAAAATCATTAATTAATAAAATAATAACTACATAAAAAAACTATGCACATAGAAAATAATGGTTGTGATCTATGATAGAGAAATAACCATAGATAATCATATAAACAAATGAATTTTGGATTTGGTGATACAATGTGTTAGGGGGTGGGAATGAGATTAATTTTTTTAAAACCTATAAATAACATGATAATAAAAAATAAATTATTTTTTAGAGAATTATAGAACATAATTCTCAAATATAATGATGAATCATAAGTAGTCTTTTTTAAAAGTTATATCGAGACATATACCCTTAAGACATTAGTAACATTAGAATCAATGTACGTGGAATGTCATAATATGATATGGTTAAACAAATAATATTAATTATATCTCATATTATTTCATTATTTATTCATGGGTAGCAAGTACACCGTAAATATAATATAGATTGTTCAATGTGAAAATTGTTTCAATGTGAAAATTTTTATTAAATAAGAAATAAAAATAATAGTAACATTAAAATTAAAATAAATAAACAAATTTATCATGTTTATCAAATGTAAAATGCAATAAAAAAGTGGAAAAATAATATAAAATTTTATAAGGAGATTACAAAAATAATATTGACATGAAATAGTCAATGAAAAATTAATATATCCCAATTAAATGAAATTGTTTTATGAACCACTTTACCTTGAGTCCTAACTTGAATCATACATCAACTACTATATAGAAAAAATTACTAATATAGTTGATTATGAAATTAATTAATTTTTATTCCTATACTTCTCTATATTTGTATATGAAATTGAGAATTCATAGTAATTTTGAAAATATCCTTACTAGGTGGGTTAAATTTTGGTTTGATGTTTGGAAGACAATTTCAATGGATTTTAAGTACTCAAATAATATATTATAGACATGTAATGGGTCTCATATGAGTGATTTGTTTTTCATGGGGATGAATAGATAGTACACTAATGTGGTTGGGGTTGTAGTTTAAATCCATCAAATAACCAGTGGGTGAATATTGGCTAGTAGCTGGCTTGTTATGTATCACTAGTATCCCTCCAGGTGTCATAGGCATGTGGATGAACGTACACTATCTAGATCGTGGATTTAGGAAGAGGGGTTATATCTATCATGGAGCCACTAAGTTGCAGTATTCCTAGTACATGATAAATTGTTTGATATTTAAAAGGGGAAATTAATTTCTCACCAACGTGTTCATGAGGGTAAGTCCCCTTCTATATCCATGATTCCATGATTGTAGATATAGAGAAATCTCAAAATCATTACCCCAAAAGTATCATGTTCATGAACCATTTAGTGAACATTTTAGGATAAAATCAGGGTAAGATTTCCATCCACATCACATGTTCATCTTTAATCACCTCTCATGATAAGTTGATAATGTTTGGGATTGGAGATTTATAATGTTTTCATCAGAGCATCGTGGAATCATAATATTCCTTTAAGTCATTCAAAATGACCAAAAAGAGGACAAACTGATATGACATCCACAATCTATCATTAATTGTGTTTCATTCATCCATTAAACTCTTGTTTTATTTATAATTTATCAATTAAATTATATATAATTATTTATGGTAAATAGTTTCAGAACATTGGGGGTTTCCCTAGGTTTTGGATGGGTGTACGGTACAAACCATGCATAGTATATTGGCTTCTGTTCTAATCATATGGGATTTCATGATGTGGTTTTGATATTTTTCATCTTTGAATAATTTCGTAATTATTTTTTGGAAAATATAAATAGATATCTACAGTGGTTTGGAATGATATATGGGCTATTATGTAGATGAAAGCATGGGATGGTAATTTTTTGACATTCCTTAATTTGGATAGACCTCATTGAAGCTTGTTGTCCTTAAAAATTTAAAAATAAAGAATTATTTTTTATAAAAGATTCCTTAATTTACCTATAGTTTTTCCTTATTATTATGTGGTAAATTCTAAAATAATTTCACACCTTAGGGAAAGTGTTGTTTCATTGTGATGTTTGTCTTACTATAAAAAGGTATCGATGATGTAACTGGCCATGACTCAGAATCAGTTTGGGATACATTTTAGAAACTTTTTATATTTTATTCTATTTATAATTTTTATATATTATTTTCCGATAGTAGAACTATAATAGTATTTTTTCCCTATTCATTTTTTCCATGTGATACCATGTTCATTTTTCCTACACCAATTAGGATATGGTGATTATTTTGGATTTCATATTCAATTCAAGTTTTTTCGACAAATATTAAACTCTAACATGAAGGGTATAGTATCCCCACTATAACCATATACCATCTACACTTATTTATATCCTCTGTTGTGTGGGGTGGCATGCCTGAGGATATATAGAACCCTCAAACTAGGGAATTATTATAGTGGATTACTATTTTAATGATTAAATTTTGTGATCATAAATGTATCATATTTTGAATTACAATATTGGGATTACATATTTTATAAAAAATTATTTTTTGGAATTAGTGATGCGGTTTTTTCTAGGATATACATAGACTAAATTTGGGGGGAAACCATGCTTCTTGGAGAAGGTACATTCTATTCTTGTAATTACATTGTTATTTTTTGTTTTATTTGTTAATCTTGACTGATTCAATTTGATTTCTTTATTATTTAAATTTATTATTTTATCTCTTTGGAAGGTATGAAATGATTAAATATGTTAATTCAGAAATTATTTCATACATATAAGGGCTTGCATAACATGAATCATGCTAGGGTCATAGAATTATTATGTTGAATGCATACATCCTAGGATTTATAAAAGCCTTATATTATATCTTTCCAATTAAAAACTAACTATTCATAAAATTATATTTTTAATTTAATTTTTGAACATATATATACTAGGTGTTTTTATATATATGAAAATTGTGGCATCTGATTAGGAAAATTAAGGAATGATAAATTTATTTAATGTATGACAAAAATGGCATTCTAAATGATGGTCTTAGTTAAATAAAATTATTCTAATAATCCTATCATCCATATTCTCTTATAACCTAATAATGGTATTTTATTTAACCATGTCTTGGAATGTGATACATTATAAAGAATGTTAATCAATGGAACATCAAAAAATAGAATTATATTGTTAATAAATTTTTTTTAATAAAGACATCATTAATTTAATAAGATATTAATAAATCACATTTGTTAATTAATGTAAAAAAAAATTTAAGGCCTTTTAAATAATGTATATCATTAAATAAATATGAAATGAGAATCATTGAACATGAGTGGTGAGTGGGGCTCATGGTAGTGTACGATTTTGGCCATGTATATAGGGTATGGACCCTATTTAGTGGTTGTTTGGTAGTTTGAGAGTGAGATTTAGTTTTGATACTATTTTGGAATTTATTTTCCTACATTTTCAATAGATCCCATTGTTTGGATATTAATATTGACATGGAATATAGAGACCATCCTTTCTAATTCCATATTATAAAAATAAATCTATAGAAAAATATTACATTAATGTCATTAATGGGCCTATTAAGGTTTAAAATCATTAAAACTGGGTGAAAAATAAATTAATTATACAAGGAAAAAATATGAATAAAAATTATTTAATTCTTTTAAGACACAATATTTTTCTTAAATCAAATTTTAACTCCATACATGTTATTTTTTTGACATCCATGAATAGAAAAGGGTGATCCTAAACCCTTGTAGGTTATAAAAAAATAAAATGTGACATAATAAAACACGATGGATATAAAATTTGGAATAATAATAGATATTAATCATAAGAACATTATAAATAAAATTAAAATAATTCTATAATATAAAAATGATTCACTTATAAGAATATCACCATGTTTCATTCTGACAGTGTCATAAAACATTTTATTATTTGTATTCACAATGAAATATTAAACATGCAATCCAAGTAGATTTATTATAATACCATATGATTAGAGATGAAAGTGGTTCCTTAAAATATGTATATTTTTTTCTCTAATATAAATTATAAATCATTTAATCAACACACCATATAGAATAATTTTGGGACATCCCCACATGAGTTCCACTTAATGGTTCTAGAGACTTAGTTGGACACATGCACTCATGTACACCTACAAGTACACTAGAGGCAGCAGAATTGTATTAAGAGAATAGTTTCTGTGAGTAGGAAGAGTATTTTATCAGTCATAGTAGAGAAAAAAATATATAAAATAATAAAACTATTAGATACTAATAGTTAAAGAATTTTAATGGTTAAAAAATTGTAATAGAAATTAAGCATAGAAATACATCAATAATATTCATATCAAAAGAAGAAAATTATCATATATACAAAGTGTGAAGATGTATTTTCAGTTCTATTAAAAAAAATGAAAATTGGTATATAAGGAAGTTGGTTTATATAAAAATACATGACATACGAATGAAAAAAATACTATAAACTATCCATGCATCCCAAGAACTAGCCCGACCATCTGCAATAATTAATCATCATAACGTGAGATATGAAGTCAGGTTTCTAAGCTGTGACACTCACCCTTTTCAATGCATATTATCATACAATATACCCAGGTACCAATGAGGTCCTATATATGGTGTGAGATAAATATGTTTCTTCCACTACCAACGACACATATACAATCCACACTATGAATATAATCTTTGTAGTGTGATGGCATATATAAATGTAATTTAACCCCAAAAATAGTAATTCATACCGTATTTATCCTTATCTAGTAATGTCTATTAAATTAGATGATTTAATTAATTAATTTATGTCATGATTTTATAGATAAATTAAATTAATTTGTCAATATCACTAAAATAAAGCATAATAAAAATGAAAGATGATAAGAGGTGAAACCATGGAATGTGTTATCTCATGGATCATCTATATCATATAAATAACACACATTGTATATCCCTTAAGGGGGACTGAGTGTAATACAATGGGTGATAACCAAGGTCTTCCATTGTAAATGATTGTCATTGAGTCCATAAAGCTCATCCATAGTAACTTTATAATAATAATGACTGAACCCAATGGGATAAGACTCTAGAAAAACAAGTCTAAGGACATCATACTCCATCCAAGGAGTGTATTAGAGGCATCCTAATATCAAAAATGATTGTGAAGGTATCCTAAAACATCATTAATGTAATTCTATAATAGACAAGCACCATACTCCAATGTTGGAATCTATGTTTGAAACAAATTCCTTGAATTGAAATTGCATACAATGAGCGATGAAGACATTAACCTGAGAATTAAAGGATTATTGAAATTTGAATCTTCTTGTAAAGATAAAAATTCACATATAATGTAGACACCTTATACATAAATCATATACAAATTAGGCCATGTAAAATGTCTTCCATTTTATAAATCATCGGGTCAAATCCAGTACTATTCATTATCATGATATGGTATATCAATGACAAGAAAATATTTTTTAATTTAATCACATAATCATCCATATGTTTAATTTTATTCTATTTTAATAAAAAAACAAGGATAATGTGGACATTAAATCCATTTCAATTCAATTATAATTATATTGTTCTAGATAGATAGATAGATATATATATACACATTCCATTAAAAATTAACTATTAATTTTATTTTATTTAAACACATATCTCTCAAGGGTAATGTTATAATAAGATATAATAAACATGTTCAAGCCATTTTCAATTAATAATACATCTTAATTTAATTAGACTTTCATTTTTTTGAGTCAAGAAAACATTCCCATTCATTATACCAAATAATTATAACAACGTACATGAAGTCATTATGTGGAAAGAACACTACTTGGGTGGAAGGTTTTTTGGTCTCAAACTCCAATAACAAGAAGAACATGTACATAATGATCTCTATAATTCCAGAAAAATGAATATAATAAAGGCATATGAATTTTTAGAACCCATCATTTGTTAAACCATATTTTGAAATAATGATACAGTATAAATGATGGGAAACTTTGAGAAAAGTTTAAAAACACATACCTTATTAATTTAGAACTCTTATTATCTTGTATGATACATTAATTTGGAATAGAAGAGAATAAAATGATATAATATATGATTACACCAAAAAAAAAGAAATTTGAGAGTTCACCAATATAACATAATTTCAAAGAAGAAAAATAATGAACTGAACCTATCAACTAATGAACATTGCATTAGAAATCCTAGGAGATTATTATATCTTCAATCAGAGTTTGAATAGTGATGAAATCTAATAACCTAGCTAATTCTATGTAGGGAGATCTATCCTATTGTGAGAGATCCATTTTCACTAGAAATTGGAAAATTGGATGAGGGGTTTTAGTTTTAATGATTTTAAGATAGAATTGGTCATTTAACCAAAAAATAATTGGTCCCTGGATTTGGCTACATGATTGTAAAAATCAGACATTAACCATAAACACTACACTACCACAAGACGAAACTCACTAGGGTTGGACACACTGTTCGAAAAACCATTCACCAATAATTTTATATGGATGTGATTAAAATTTATATCAATATACATGGGCGTGTGGACCTAGGTGTTTAGGGTAAATAGTGAACCCTTATATTCCTTTTGAAACAACACACAAGATTAGAAAAATTCAAGTGGAATGGGGGGATAGTTTTTACTAACAATGACACCCGATAATTTCTTCCATTGGCCTGGGTCTCAAACACACAACATTCCCCAGACACCCCTGAAATATTTTTGAACTCATAGGGAATCTATAATCGGTAAATGGTAATGATTCAGATGGAAAATTTAATGTATAAAAATTATTTAGAAAAGTATGATTCATACATTCTTCCAAATATAGTGATAATCAACCTAGTGTTGAACTTCAAGAGTGGTATAATTATATCTTTGTATAACACATTACTCTTAGAACATATGCTGGACCCCAGATCCCATATTTCTTCTTCTACATGACTATGATACCATAACACCAAAAATAAATGGACATGTCATACTTAGAGAGTCTACATGATCCTTGTACCAAATCTTATGGGATACTCCTAAAATTAAGATTCAACATCTAAATTAATCTCATGAGGATCAAAATTATGACACATGTCTGCATGATAATGGAGACGCTGGGAAATGTGAAATAAGTCATGCATGAAAAAATTGCCTTATGTTAATAAAACCTAATACACTAAAAATATTACTCTTATTATATTCTCAAGATTCCAAAAATAATGTGATAAAAGGTTCCCCTTCAAATGTATCAATCCATGGTAATGTATGGGTGATACCATAAGAAAAGACAACCCCGAACCTCAAACTCTAGAGGTCATTAGTAGCGATCAACCTAACATATTTTTGTCAATAATGAGTAGTAGATATAATCTTTCTAATTTTATAATCCTTCTCAACACTATCCTACATAATATGGGGAAATTATAGCACTGCCACTCATCACTGTAGCCAATGTATTGGTAACCTGAATGACCTACCGTACAAGGCCTCATATAGAGAGTTCTAAGTCATCTTATGATAGCTATTATTGTAGAAAAACTCAATGAGAAGGATATTATTCTCCCATGAACCACAAAAATCAAGGAAACAATCTCTTAGAATGTCATCTTACACATTAATTATTTGTTTCAACTAGCTATCAGTCCGAGGGTTAAACGATGTGATTATAAGCTTCTGTGTACTCGTTTCTCTCTAAAACCCCTTCCAGGATATCAAAGTAAAATGAGAGTCCCTATATTGAATGATATTATGAGGGAAACCATTTTTACATATGATCTTAAGAACATATAGTATTATCTAAACATCGTATTTGAAATTCTACCAAATATGTAAGAAGTGGGATACATTAGTCATT
This sequence comes from Viscum album, assembly GCA_963277665.1. NCBI lineage: Eukaryota > Viridiplantae > Streptophyta > Magnoliopsida > Santalales > Viscaceae > Viscum > Viscum album. The sequence continues at coordinate 151,280,320 of OY728148.1, forward strand.
TGAACATTACCTAGAGGAACCATGTCAATACCCCAAGTCATCATCTATAAGAAGACTAAAAATTCCATCATTACATTATCTTATTTTTTTGTTGACTGGTAATTGTTGTAACAAGCTAGAAGGCCAATAATTTTCAGCCTATACCTTTTGAAATTTAAAACACCTATTAGTAAAACAACCTATCTATTGTATCACCCGTGAAAATCAATTATGGCTATGAATATCAAGGAACATGTTTGATATTACACAATTAAATGACCACTGAGAAGAATTATATTATCTCATCATCTCCCCTCCCATATCTATAGAAAACCGATAATTTCATTGTACACATAGGATGTGTTATCTATAAAAAGAATTATTGGGAGGTAGTCCCTCACATAAAATACTCAATCATAGGACGAAATCCTCATAATATGGATACTCTATACTCATCACCATATCTAGGAGTAAAAATGAAACTTATAAGGATGTAATAAAAACAATATTTTTAATCACATGAAACTCCATATGCATCTCAGAAAAGAGGGGAATAAAATTTCATTCATCTCTTGACTAAAGTACAATATGTTTCTAAGTATTCAAAACTTGTGCATCATCTAACACATTTCCCCTTCAAGGAAAATAAGATATCTCATAGTTGATGGACATAAGGTATTTGACCAAAATTCAACTATGGTGATTTATTTTTCACAACATAAAGATATATTGGAGGACATTGTGGCCCATATAAAACACAATGAGCTCATCCATTAGATATTGTAGCCATTATTGTATGTATTGTACAAGAAATTATAGTTTAAGGACATGAGTCAGGTAATTTAAATTGTGATGTTTCATCTAGAGAGAGATATATGAAATGAACCTATACCCTTGAATAATCTATTCACTCATCTCGATGCATACCAAATCTCATAAAATAGTATTGAAAATGCTAGGCTCTAGAATAATTAGAATCACCGTTGAGGTATCCCTTTCATTCAGATTTTGAAAGGAATTATTTCAATATTATGAAAACAATAACAGAAAACCATCATTTGTAAGACTAGTAAGTAGTGATTTATGGATGATTAGTCTTATTTGAAATTCTATTAATATATATATAAGTCAAACGACACTATATATCAAAAATAATTCATGGGGTGCAACTAGGAAACCAAATCATTCACATTCTCTAGGTCCACAAATAAACTTGATTATAATATAATATAACCAAAAAAGAGAACATTCTCAATAAAAAGTTCCACATAGAAATATTGTTACTTATAAAACACTATCTTTGTGTATTTCATGTCACGCCTCGTCTCTCAGGGCTAGTGTCGTGACTAACCCAAGCCACCTTTAACAGTCCAAGCATTGCTGACTAGAACCAGAAAGGCATATTCACAAAATTGAAGGCCTTTACATTAAACATGTACACACACGGATAGGGAAAACTCCACAAACCCAACCACAAATCAAAAAATGAGTAATAAAACTAGCACAAAGTACCAATGCTGAGAGTATAGTGTGTAAACAGAATGTAATGGTGCCAGAATAACAGCCCAACTGAAAATAAAGTATAGAAAAATAAGTGAATGATATAGTGGCCAACCAAAAAGGATCCTACCTGAAGGGTATGTATAGATATCTGTCGGATGTCATTATAGAAAACCATGTTTAACGATCCACATTTGAGAACCATCTATTCATGTCATCCCAAATTCCCACTCAAAGTTGTCTGCCTTCTTCATAAGACCCAAAAGGTGTGGGAAAATCCCGTGCAGGGGTGAGTATAAAAATACATGGTAAGAACATCGAGACACCCAAATCACTATCAGTAATCCATGAAAAAATTCACCACAAATTAATTACCAGAAAGGTAATACAACAAAAATGATCGCAAACACATAACACAATGTAAATGATGTGGCCCACCCAAGGTATAACTAAGTATGGAATTAATGATGATTTGTCATAAAGATAGATCATCTTATTCTATCAAGAGGTTCTTCTGCTGAACCACACAGGGTCTCTAGTTGCAGACCCACACAGGTTCGTGGGGTGGTGACACACACATGATTGCTGGGTACCAACACACACATGGACTCTAGGTGTTGACTCACACATGATCGATTGGTGATGACCCACACAAGATCACTAGAAGATTAATCACATAGGATATTTAGGTGATTACCCACAGAGGATATATACGAGCTTAACCACACAAGATCTCTAGGTGCTGACCCATACAATATCATTATTTATTCTTTACGTTGCAACAAACCAGTAGATTCCCGCACTTAGAAAACATGTTTCATGTACGATCTTCTCCTCATACCATTGGTCATACATCAACCACCAGGAAGTCCCTCATAGAGTAACCCCAAAATATTGTCTCATCGTAAGGGTACCAATGCAATAGACAATGCATCGAACTAACACCCAGTTTGTAAGATATGGGTTTTTTGTAAAAAGCCACCAGTTGGATTCGAGTACGATCCAACAAATCCTTATGAAAACATCCACCAAAAATCATTTAGAGTATATCAGAAAGACCTCCTCATCTTAAGGGTCTCAATACCCATGACGGCAGGCCAATCATATTCCCGGTTTGAGAGGTACATGCATTTTAGTAAACAGGGGTTGGTTGTGTCTGGGCCCGGTCTGATCCAATCAGAACGAAATGACCAACATGGCCCTGGGGTCCCACATACCCTAGTTTAACTCCACCGACTCGAACTAACCCAGTTCAAGCTTGGATCGGTCTAGTCTAGCCAGACCAGTGGGACATGCCCAATGGGCCTTGCTAGACCCAGCAGGGTCTGACCGAGGTTCTAGGCCTCCAGGTCACCAAATAATCCGGTCTAGTCTGGATCAAAATAATGGGGTAGGTCTGGCCTATTGGCTAGAGGTTCAGCCCACTAGCACGAAGCTAGGCCCATGCGGTGCTATCCGGTGGTGCGTCATCTGGCCGGGACATGGACGACTCCTGTGATCAGCCTCGGTTGGCCCTGTGGACGTGTGGGGCCCTCCTTCTACAGTTGATCCATCGCGGGTCACTGAGCCACCTTGCCAGCCTGAATGCAGGTCGTCACTCCATGTGGGTGCCTCATCTCCCTGATGCCACCGTGTCTCCCCACTACTGCCGTAGTGCACTAACGGACCCGCCGTGGTAACTGGGGTATTGTAACCATGGTTGGCAATCTACATGGAGGCATTTTGATATAGAATCATGATGAATCAAGGTTAATTAGTTATACTTGGTTACCTGACTCAATAAATATCAATAGTAAAACATTTCAAAAATGCATGAAACTAGTGCATTCGTGTACCGAGTTGAAAAACATAATATAGGGTACTAGTGTATGGATATTTCTTCTGATGCACCAGAACTAGACTCCACACACTGAAATACAAAGTCAATACACTTATCACTATTTCCCCCACTGATAATACAAACCATTAGTTCTTCTAGTAGGATTGAACACCCTCTAATACCACTTTTTCATGACTCTTCCCCAAAGCGCCATGCTGTGACTACCCAAATCCCTCCATTCATAGGCATGGGGCTTGTGACTAGCAGTAGAAATTCATATCCAACAATGGATAAGAATTTATTTTAAACACGGAAATAATCAGATAAGGAGAACCCCACAATGCTAATCAAGAAATAATGAAGAGTAATACACCCCCCACAATTTACCACCATTTAGTGTCAAGTGTGTCAACTGAATGTAATGGGGCTAGAATAAAAGCCCCACTAAAAGGAAAGTACATCAAAAGAATTACAATCTATAGAGGTCGTCCGAAAAGGATCCTATATAAAGGGAATGTACAACAATTTTTTGGATGTCAGTGAAACATATCACGTCAATAAATCAAGCTCCAAGAAGTGTCTAGCCCTTAATTCTGAAAGTCGTAGTCAAATATGTTTATTTTCTACAAAAGACACAACATGTGTAGGTGAAACACATGAATCTGTGAGTAAAATAATGCCCAGTAGGTAACTCAAGACCCCCAAAGGTCTCTCATAAATCCAATAAAAAAACACCACAATGGACATACCACCGAGGTAATACCACCCAACAAGATCACAAACACATAGCACAATGTGAAAGATTCCACTCACACCGGGTTTAACATAGTTACAAAATTAAATATGTTAGTTATAATGCTAGATCACATTATTCAATAAATAGGCTCTTCTACTAACCCACACATGGTTCTTTGGTGAAGAGCCACATAGGTTCACTGGGTGGTGACCCAAACAGGATCACAAGGTAATGACACACACCTGATCGCATGGTGATGACTCACAAAGGATTGTTCTGTACTAACACACATAGGATCGATAGGTGCCGAACCACCTTTGATTCCTAGGTGATGACCCAATCTATATGGCTAGGTGATGACCCACACATGATCAGTAGGTGTTAACCCACACATGATCACTATTTGTTTTTATGTTAATCCAACCACTAGATTCCTACACTTAGAAAACTTGATTCATGGGGGATCCCCTTATCAAGACATCGATCGTACATCAACCACCATGAAGTCCCACATAGTGTAACCACAAAGGGATGTCTTGTACCATCCCATGAATCTGTGTTTCATGTAATGGTGAATTTTATATTTTATGTTACCCATTAATCGAACAAACTAGTTTCTTATGGAAAAGTAATAATAAAATTTTAGTGAAATAGAGTAAACTCACAAAATTAAAGAAAAAATATTTAATCAAATGGGAACACCATAGTACTTTCAATAAACCAATATCAAATAAGAAATTAAGCAAACCAAAGATAACAATAAAAAACCCTATTAAGATTACATGATGACCACTCAAAACAACGAGAACCCCGAGAAGACGATAGGTGTCCTTAGTATCCAACATAAAGAACATAAGAATGGATGAAGAAAACTCACCCACACTAAGCACTAATGGGATGACTTGAACCATCTTCTCCTTCTTATTCCTCTTCAATCACTTTAAGCTTACGACACCCCATGTCTTGGATTTATAGGGCACCGACCTGACCGTTACCTCAAGTAGCTGTTGGAAACTCAACGACTATAATTATAGTTGTTAGTCCTATAAGGTTTTAACTAAAGAACAATTAAGTACAAATTCAAAATATGAATTGAAAAATCATAAGATGAAACCCCAAATATAATAGGATGCTTCGTGTTACATTTAGGTTTTGAGAAAAATAATAAGTAATTCAAAAACACTTTGCAAATAATACAATTTTAATGTGAATAAGTTCATTCCTTAAACAATGTTACAAATAATATATAATATCCCCAAATAAAATTATATTTATAATTTAAGCTAAGCATTTATATAAGGGTTATCAATTGAGTTACTAAATTTTCCTTTAAATGATCATATGAAAATTTAATGTTCATATACATTTGTTTTCTAGAAGACAAAATCTAATATGTGCACTTCGACCATATGGAATAATAAAAGCCATGTTTTAAAAGAAAACTTTAAATATAGTAATAATACCTTAAAAACATCATGTTTTAATGTTAGTGTCTGTAAAAAGTTTTCCCACACGGGCCAGCCCTTTGTAGGCCAGGCCATGGGAGGTAGCTTACTCAATGTGGTCGAGCCTGGGCCTCAACCAAAGCCTGGGATAGCCCGAGCTCGAGCATAGGTAACTCGAAGTGCGATCATGAGCGCTTTTGTGTGCAGCGTGGTGGTGTGCACGCGGTGTGCATGGGTGCACGCAGAAGCATGGGTGCGCGCAGTGCACGCGCTTGAGTAGGCCGAGGCCTACGGGAGGCAGATGCTGCTGTATAAGGCCTCCGGTGTGTGTATTGTGTTATTACCAGCACTGCAGGAGGCCAAAGCTAATAAGGGAGCTCGACACACCCCACAGATTCAATGTGGGAACCAATTTTTCTGCTGAAATGAGATCGTGGCTATTGGTCCTCTCATCGCGTGATCTCGACCGTCGAATCGATCCTGGGTTCGACCCTCAAATGAACTTGGCATAACACCACATTTATGTGGACGATCTAATCAACCTAGGATCTAATCTTTGCCATTCAAGATTTTTTTTTTAAAAATGCAGCATCGTTTCTGTGCCGTCCGATCAACCGCAAACTTAATCTAAGCCGTCAATCAATTTTATAAACCGTAGGCATACACCAGTAGTTAGATCATGATTGGCTCGATCTGGGCCATCCATTTTCCATTGGTTTTCTTCCTTCATGGCGTTGGAACCTTCTCTCTGACGTTCCTAGATACACTAGCCTTCACTACATTTTTATCACCATTTTTTACACCTTTCAGCCACTAGACCCTCCACCTTCACTCGGGTTTCACAATGGGTCACTTTCCCTGTGTTTTTTAATTTTATGTGGCCACAGATCCATTCCCCATTAATTATAGATATCGTTTATAAAAACCTATCTGTAGAATTTACAAGACCTCCTGACTCCTTTTTCAAGCTTTTAGGGAACCCCCACTCTTCCTCTTAGACCTCCAGCACCTTCCCTAGCTCCCCATCAAGTTCCTTCCAGTCCAAACTCTCCTCCTCCTTTTATGTAAGGGTATTTTTCCACTTATTTTTATACACTATGTATAATCAGATATACTATATGTTTATATATATAGATATATATTAGTACTAAAATATCCCCTTCCCTCGTTAAATAGGGTGTTTGGGTTTGGTAGGATATTCATTAAATGGTATATGGGTTTGATCTCTTTTGGTGTTTATTTTACAATCTGTATTATACATTCTATATATGTATATATATAATTTTAAAGTGTTTATATATATGTACACCTCAAATCCTCTATTTTGAAGGCTTCCAAGGGGATTGTTCTTATTTTATGTACTCAAGTAATTTATGTAAGTTTAGTTTTGAAAGGTTTTTATTTATGAAAAACCCACTATATACTATAAGTATTTTCGATTGTTTAAGTATTTATATATATATAAACCCAATAAAAATGTATTTTTTTTATGATTTCTGAATAATCCAGTATATTATTCTAAGAATTATATACTTATAAAGGATATCTTTAATCTACTTTTCACATACAAATCCTTTTTTGTAAAACATTGTGTGTCTATATATATATAACTATGTACTTATGTATTTCAATACAAATCAATTTTGGTTTTTAGGATATGAATACTCATCTTTGAAAAATATTTTAGATTCCAACTAGGTTTTGGGTTTAAGTGTAATTATGTGATAGTATAAAACCATATTTTTTATATATAATTATGTACATATGGTTACAGGAATAATAAACCTTATATGTTTTTGGGTTTCAATCAAATAAAAGATAAATGGTTGGTGGTATTCAGACCTTAATAATTTAATGGAACTTGTGTAATTTGTGTCAAAACCCATATATACACTTTGTGTATATATGGTTATGAATGTATATATTTATAAGTTTAATTTCCAAAACCTTAATTTCAAGTAATAACTATCAGGACATAGTTAATGTTTTGATACATGTATGGTTTTAGTGTTTTCCAATCCTATATGTGTTTTACTATACACCAATGAACTTGCTTAATTAGATAAGTTATTCTAACATGTACCCTCGATATAATTAATTTTTTAAAATAATGTTCTTCAGCCTGTTTTAAAGTAAAGGAATAAGAATTTATGGGTTTATGTTAACATGTAGTAAGCATTTATTATTTAATGTTAATAATGTTTCATTGATTATTAGTGGTAAATCTGGTTATGATTAAGTTGCATGTTCAAAGTCAGGTTTATCACAATAAATAATGTCAAGTATTTTTAAGTATTCCATTTCCATGATATAATAATTTTAAAGAGTCATCATTTATCACCTCTTGGGGAAAACCCTAATCATCCATCATTTAATGTGTTATCTTAAGTTCAAATAATGTTTACCATAATATGCATGCCTTTGATTATTTATTACCATATTTTCAAGGTTATGTCATGTATTTGCAGACTAAATGTATAATGGTTTCATTATTCATTTTTACTTATTATTGTACATAATGCACGCATATGACATACCATGTTAATGAATTAAGAACTAAATTACCCAAAGTGGTATGGGACCCCTTGTATTATGAGAAATAAAAATTAAATATTCAAAGTGGCATGGGACACCTTGAATATTAGACCATTTTGACATATGAAAAATTTATTGGACTTCCGGGTTAGGGACCAGGTTAAAGAAAGCCCTCCAGGTTGGGGACTGGTTAAAGTAATCCCCCCAGGTTAGAGACTGGTAAACGTTAGCCCTCTAGGTTGGAGACCGGTAAAAGTAATCCCCTCGATGCATTGATAGTTCTCAAGATAGTAAGAGTGGGTTATTACACCTAGGTCATGGCATAAGGCCTTGACACAGAGACGATGAGACCATTAGTATACATTTTCTCATTATGTTTTAGTATATGACCAACCATGTGATTATATCAACTTGAGGAATATACTTGGTTAAAGAACCATAACCTATGAGTATGAGATTAATGTGCACATGGAATATAATGAGACAGTGATGATGTATGACCAGTTCACCTTTCCATTGTTTTAATGAAAATCTTAGCATTAGTTTTATCAAGTTGTATTGTTCATTTTTATAAGTCGTAGGGAAATTGTTTATACACAACTCAGATAATGTTCATTCACTATAGTACTTGCATACCTTGTATGTTATGCCTATTTTACTTGGTATAATTCATGCATTTTTATACAAGCATGCTTACTTTGTTCATCTAGTGGAATTCAGCTAAATGTTCGATTACTTATGTATGAAGTGATTTAACGGTATTATAATAACCTTTCAAATGTTTTGTTGTTTTCCATTATGAAATTATTTTATGTAAGTGAAATTATTTTTTGAAATTAGTTTTTCAGATTCTATATTACATATTTTTCAAACCCTTTACTGAGTATTTCAATTCTCACCCTACATTTTAAATGAAAAACTTTCGAGTATCATTCATGATGTTTCAGAATGCAGCTGGTTTTCCTAGAACCTAAACCTCACGATCCTCTGTAGCATGAGACATGATGTGATGAATGTAAATGTAATGTAATAGTTATTGTGCATCGTGTCTCATGGGAACCGGCTATGGGAACTTGGGGGACAAGTCTTAAATTTGGTATCAGAGGATAGGTCCATAAAATTTTGGAAAATCAGGTAGTATAAACATATAGCTACGACTAATCCTTACTAAACAATTATACTGTAACTTTTAGATGTAAGATGAAAATGTTCCTACCAATCTAATGTCACTCCCCACTGAGGCTCTAGAGACCATTGTGACTCTATCTAGCCGAGAGAACTTTATTAATTATGCCCATATCCACATGTCATGAAAGCACCTGTACGATGTGTCCAATTCACATCGGGTGCTTAGTCTACACCGGGGGTTAGGAATGGATTACCTCCTTATGATGATGACCCAATTCCCCTCATATTCATGTCGGGGAAGGTACCATGAGATAATTTTTTGAGTATTCACAGTAGGTGAGGACTTTGGAACTATGATCCTAGACCCTTTTCAGGAAGCAGCTACTGCCAGTGACCTCTGTGCGGCCTATCTTTGTCAGATTTTGAACTATGGCTTCTGGGGGCAGTTGTTGGACTTTAGGATGTTAGAAGATGAATCCACCCCACTATCTTACATGTAAAAAGTGTATTTAGATGTACCCCAAATTCATACCCCTCATGCCACACTCAGGATATGTCACTGGTGTCTCCATGGGTTTAACCTTGAATGCTCATCCCGTGTTTGTTTTGAGGAGATAAAGAGTTTTTCTTCCCTATGTGGAGTTCTTGTAGTGGATCATTAAGAAAACTCAAGCACTGATGTATAAAATTAAGTGTTATTGAAATTTTATCTGTTTTAATTTCATTTCTTTACTTTATCTAAACTTTCAAAATGGTTTCTCACGAATATGTTTTCATATGGATGGAAAAACAAATATCTCACCTCTACCCAATACAATTTTGGAAGATATCATAATCAGGACGTGCAATGTGGATTATCCTTCTTTCCTCATCCTATGAGGATCATGTCAACACATGTTTGATTTGTCTAACAGCCATGAAATCCTTCGTTCCTATCAAGGTATTGACCATGTCTTCCATCGCATTGCCATTACCCAACTCCCCTATTATAGGCGAAGGGGGAGATACTTCGAGGGTCTGTTTCAATGTTTCACTCTGGCACATAATTTTTTTTCCAGAGCATGTTTCCTAGTGGCTGCCAAAGATGGGAACCTCAGAGCAGCCTTTATGTTCTAGATTCTAAACCTCAGTATATTTAATCGCATCATTCCAATGGAATATCTTGACCATGATATAGTCTGGCAGAGCACCAGAGAATATGTCCATTCGGACATCCCTGAATTTATTACCGCTCGAGCCTCCATATGGATTCCTGTGTGTAGACTGCATGAGAAGGAGGTCAAAACGTATTTCTCGAGGTATATGTGTGCCAGTGAGGCAGAGAAACTGAGTACCAACCTGGGTATTCCTTTGACCGTGCCAAATCTCCCATTTTGGTGATGTTGATCGTCTGTGGAATTTATTTTCCAGTTTATGAGTAAACTTGCGAGGATGTAATTCTTTGTAGGGAGGATAATGTAACATCCCAATAATCTTTGTTTCATGTAATGGTGAATTTTATATTTCATGTTACCCATTAATTAAACAAACTAGTTTCTTATGGAAAAGTAATAATAAACTTTTAATGAAATATAGTAAACACACAAAATGAACGAAAGACTCTTTATTCAAATGGGAACACCATAGTAATTACAGTACACTAAGATCAAACAAGAAATTAAGCTAACAAAAGATACCAATTAAAAAACCTATTAAGATTACAGGAAGACCACTCAAAACAACGAGAACCCCGAGAAGATGATAGGGGTCCTCAGTATCCATCCTAACGAGTATAAGAATGGAAGAATCCACCGTGGACACACTAAGAACTAAAGGGATGACTTGAACCATCTTCTCCTTCTTCTTCTTATTCAATCACATTAATCTTAAGAAACCCCAATTCTTGGTTTTATAGGTCACCTACTCGACTGTTACCTCAAGTAGTCATTAGAAACTCATTGACTATAATTATTACTGTTAGTCCTATAAGGTTTTAACTAAAGAACAATTCATTAGAAATTCACAATATGAATTGAAAAATTATAATATAAACCCCCAACTATGATAGGATGATTCGTGTTACATTTTGGTTTTGAGAAAAATGATAAGTAATTCAAAAACACTTTGAAAATAATTCAATTTTATTATGAATAGGTTCATCTCTTAAAATTTTTTACAAATAATATTTAATATCACCAAATCAAATTATATTTCTAATTTAAACTATGTCTTTATATAAGGGTTTTCATATGAGTTACTAAATTTAAATTTATAATGATCATGTGAAAATTTCATGTTCATATATATTTGTTTTCTAGAAAACAAAATCTAATATGTGCACTTTGACTGTAAGCCATAATACAAGACATGTTTTAAAATAAATCTTTCTAATGAGTAATACTACCTTTAAAACATCATGTTTCGAAGTTATTTTCTATAAAAAATTGGCCCACTTGGGCCAACCCTTTGTAGGTCGGGCCATGGGAGGAAGCTCACTCAAGGGGGCCGAGCCTGGCCCTCAGCCAAAGCCTGATCCAGCCTGAGCTCAGTCATAGGTAACTCAATGTGTGCACAGGAGTGCTTGTGTGTGTAGCACGAGGGTGTTCATGTTGTGTGAATGGGAGCATGCAGGAGTGCTGGGCTGTGCAGTGCACCCGCTTGGGAAGGCTGAGGCCTGCTAGAGGTAGAGGCCCATGTATAAGGCCTTCTATGTGTGAGAGGTGTTATTACCAGCACTATAGGAGGCCGAAGCTTATAAGGGATCCCGACGCGCCCCACAGATTTGATGTGGGAACCAGTTTCTAGGCCAAAATGAGATTGTGGCCGTTGTTCCTCTCATCGCGCGATCTCGGACGTCGAATCATTCCCGGGTTTGACCCTCAAATGACCGCGGCATAACATCACATTTATGTGGACCTTCTGATCAACCTAGGATCTAATAGTGTCCATTTGATAATTTTTATTAAAAATTCCACGTCGGTTCTGTGCCGTTTGATCAACCGCAGACATAATCTGAGCCATCCATCAATTTTATAAACCGCTTGCGTACACCAGCCATTAGATCAAGATCAGCCTGATCTTGGCTGTCTGTTTTCCATTGGTTTTCATCCTCTACGGTGATATCACCTTCTCCTCGACGTGCATAGATATAGTAGCCTTGACCACATTTTTATCACCATTTTTCTAAACCATTCGGCCACTAGACCCTCTACTTTCACTCAGTTTCCACAACGAGTCTCGTTCATGGTTTTTTTTATTACAAGTGGCCATGGATCATTTCATCATTAATTATATATATATAGTTTATAAAAACCTATCCATATCATTCACAAGATCTCCTGGTTCCTTGCTCAAGATTTCAGCGAACCCCCACTCTTCCTCCTAGACCTCCAATGCCTTCCCATGCTCCCCAACAAGCACCTTCCAGTCTGAACTCTCCTCCTTTTCTGTAAGGGGACTTTTCCACTTATTTTTATACACTATGTATAATCAGATACACTATATATATATATATATAGATATTTCAGTACTTTAATCATCCCCATCCCTCTTTTATAGGCGTTCGGGTTAGGTTGGATATTCATTAAATGGAATAAGGGTTTGATCTATTTTGCTGTTTATTTTAAAATATGTATTATACATTCTATATATGTATGTATAAGATTTTAAATTATGTACATATATTTACACCTCAAATCTTTTCTTTTTAAAGGCTTGTAAGGGGATTGTTCATGTTTTATGTACTCAAGTAATTTATGTAAGTATAGTTTTGTATGGTTTTTATTTATGCCAAACCCACTATATACTATAAGTATATTCGAGTGTTTAATTATTTATATATATATATACTAGATCTGATTTTTTTAATATTTTAGAATAATTTAGTATATTGTTCTATGAATTAGATACTTACAAAGGATAATTTGAATATACTTTTAACATACAAATCATTTTTTGTAAAATTATATATATATATATATATAACTATGTACTTATATATTTGAATACAAATCAATTATGGTTTTTAAGAGATGAATACTCACATTTGAATAATATTTTAGATGCGAACGTGGATTTGGGTTTACATGTAATTATGTGATAGTATAAAACCATAGTTTATATATATATAATTATGTACATATGGTTACATGAATAATAATCCTTATATGGTTTTGGGTTTCAATCAAATAAATGATAAATGATTGGTGGTATTCAGTCCTTAAGAATTTAAGGGAACTTGTGTAATTTGTGTCAAAACCCATAAATGCACTTTGTGTATATATGGTTATGTATGTATGTATTTATAAGTTAAATTTCCAAAACCCTAATTTCAATTAATAACTTCTAGGACTTAGTTAATGTTTTGATACATGTAAGGTTTTAGTGTTTTCAAAACCTATATGTGTTCTAGTATACACCAATGAACTTGCTTCATTAGAGAAGTTATTCTAACATGTACCCTCAATGTAAATAATTTTTTAAAAGAATGTGCTTCGGCCTGTTTTAACATAAAGGACTAAGAATTTATGGGTTTATATTAACATGTATTAACCATTTATTATTTGATGTTAATCCTGCTGCAGTGATTATTAGTGGTTAATCTGGTTATGATTAAATTGCATGTTCAAAGTCATGTTTATCACAATAATTAATGTCAATTATTTTTATGTGTTCCATTTCCATGATATAATAATTTTAATGATTCATCATTTATCACCTCACGTGGAAAACCCTAATCCTCCATCATTTTATGTGTTATCTTATGTGCAAAGAATGTTGACCATACTATGTATGCCTTTGATTTTTTATTGCCATACTTTCAATGTTATGTCAAGTATTTACTGACTAAATGTAGAATGGTTTCATTATTCATTTTTATTTACTATTGTACATAATGCATGCATATGACATACCATGTTAATGAACTAAGAACTAAATTACCCAAAGTGGTATGGGACACTTTTGGTAATGAGAAATAAATATTAAATATTCAATGTGGTATGGGACACCATGAATAATAGAACATTATGACATATGAGAAATGTATTGGACTGCCGGGTTAGGGACCGGTTAAAAGAATGCTCTCCAGGTTGGCGACTGGTTAAAGTAAGCCCTCCATGTTAGGGACTGCTAAATGTAAGCCCTCTGGGTTAGAGACCAGTAAATATAAGCTCCTCGATGCATTGATAGTTCTCGAGATAGTCAGATTGGGTTATTAACCCTAGGTCCTAGCACAAGGCCTTGACACCGAGACCATTATTCCTTTAGTATACATTTTATCATTATGTTTCAGTATATGACAAACCATGTGATTATTTCGACTAGAGGAATATCCTTGGTTATAGAACCATTACCTATGGTTATGAGATTAATGTGCACAGGGCATATAATGAGACAGTGATGATGCATGATTAGTTCACCTTTCCATAGTTTTAATGCAAATATTATCATTACTTTTATCATGTCATTTTTTCCATCATTATAAGTTGTAGTGATAGTGTTTATGCGCATCTCTGATAATGTTCATCCTCAGAAGTACTTGCATAACTTATATTTTATGCCTATTTTACTTGGTAGAATTCATGAAATTTTATAAAATAATGCTTACTTTGTTCCTCTAGTGTCATTTAGCTAAATGTTCCATTACTTATGTATGAAGTGCTTTAACGGTATTATAATGACCTTTGAAATGTTTTTTTGTTTCCCTTAAAGTAATTATATTTATTAAGTGAAAGTATTTTTTGAATGTAGTTTTTCAAAAGATGTATTATGTATTTTCCAAACCCCTTACTGAGTATTTCAATTCTCACCCTACGTTTTAAAGGAAAATTTTGATGGTATCAGTCATGATGTTTCAGAATGCAGCTGGTTTTCCCAGAACCTGAACCTCACAATCCTCTGTAGCCTGAGACATGATGTGATGAATGTAAATGTAATGTAATAATTAGTGTACATTGTGTCTCACAGGCACCAGATCTGGGAACCTGGTGGTCGGGTCTTACATGTCTCTTCTTAAGGGTCCCAATGCCATAGGCGACGCGTCGAATGAACACTCGGTCTATACGATAAGTGAATTTTTGTTAGCATGGAATGGTTGGATTCGAATTCAATCCATCCCATATATACACAAACACCCTCCAAAACTCACGTAGAGTATGTTATAAGGATCTTCTAAATGCAAGGGTCCCAAATCCACTAACGATGCACTAATCAGACATCTGGTTTGAGGGATACTTGTGTTTTAGTTAAAAGGGCCTGATTGCGTCTAGGCCCGATCCCACCCTATCAGACTACCTAAAAAATCCAATTTGGGGGTCCCACATACCCCTGTTTGACTTAACCGACTAGACTTGACCCAGTTTAGGTCTAGGTTGGTCCAGTCTGGCCTGGCCAGTTGGTCAAGTCCAATGGCCCCCCCTGCACTAGGCCCGGTTTGGGTGAGGGTCTAATACACCAGTTCACCCGGCGACCCTGTCTAGTCCAGCCCGACCTAATGGGTGGGGGACTAGACTACTGGAACAGGTCCACCCACTTGGTGTGAGTCCGGACCTCCAGCGCAGGTCTGGCCCAATGTGATGTGGGGCTGCAGTTCGTCCCATTGGCTGGGGGTGCGACTTACCGGTAGAAAGCCATGACCATGTGGTGCAGGTCAGTGGTGTACAATCTAGCCAGGATGTGGACAGATTCCCCATCTAACCACCACTATCCTGACAGATTTTTGGGGCCCCCTTGCTGTAGTTGAGCGACCACGACTCCCCAATCAACCCATATAACTTGAAGATTGTCTTTCCCTCCACGCGGTGGTAGGCGGGCGCTTCATCTCCCCACTACCACTCCGACCAATTGGGAACACCCTCATTTTGTGCAACACTTCGATAGGCGCACAAATCCACCCAACCGACGACCTGTTCTCCAACCATTCGACATGTGGCCAGTACTGCTGCGTGCTGCCACCATCACCTCAAGATTCTTCGACAGACAACCAGATGTAGTCCGGTGGTATTTTCTTCACACCACCTACACCTACGACCTCCAGGAGGTGTCCTCTTCACTAGAGTGGTCTCAAACCCTCCATTCCATATATTCGTAGGAACCTTTCATATCGGGCGCAAATGTGGTGGGGCTCAGGTCTTGTTCATGTCGGGTAATGCCTTCAGCATTAAATATTTTAATAAAAGGGAGGGTCATGGATTTTGGCTCAATGAGACTAGAGATAAAAAAATCTCCAATAATAGCACCCAAAAGAAAATACACCCTCCCATATAAATAAGCAATTTGTCGATAAATTTGTTAGTGGGTTGATCCATGTTAGAGATTTCTAGAATAAGAATGCCATAGAAAATCCCCAAAATTTAATCCATAACTTTTTGATGTTCATTTACACAATGTTACATCCTCAAGGTTTCAAGATGTCGACATCGTTCTCCACATCTGACTCTATTCATTGAGGTGCATCAAAGATGTTTAATGTTCATTGGAATTTTTCATTCCATATTGAGAGGATTTTCATTGGAGGATTATCAGAGACTCCTTGATGTTTAATTCCTCCTTCCACCAACGCATTCGTCAATAAAAGAAACACATCACAACATTTCTATTATACTGTTTCAGTTATGAAACTATGTAGTGGTTATTCGTGCACGACGAGCAATTAAGGGGCTTCCTTAATTTCACCTTTTCTTCACCTCATCACTGCACCATACCATAACCATCCACTAATAAAATGTGAGAAATAAAAATAAAATAAATTTTCAATGTTATTTTATTTTTTTTCCAAAAAATTACAAAAAAATTAACTTTTACATCTGACCCTTTCAGGTCGAACATAAGTCGTGAATCCCAGCATTCCGAGATCAACATTTCCCTCAAGTTTTGGATCTGAGCACCAGTTAAAATATTATAAAAATACCAATCTCATGTTTATTGATCTTATGTTAAGAAATGTAGGAATTGACTTTCACCCTCAACCAGTGCTGGTTGATGTTAGGATCTGCCTAAGGGAATCACTCAATCACGATCTCAACGTTACTCATGGATTTTAGATCTGAATTACTATTTAGGAGTTATAAGGATTTGACAATAAAATATTTGGTACATTATTATTTTATTTACATCAAAAAATTAACATCCACTGTTGGCCCATGTGGGCTAACGATAGGATCAGCCTAAAGAAAGAATACCCTCACGAGCTCAGTGGTGGCCTCAGATTTATAATCAGGGTCACTTTTCTCTAGTTATAATAATTTTAGAAATAAAATAATTTTAGTTAATTATTTTATTTATGGTTATTCCATTTTCAGGTTTTCTCATTGGAGGCATGCGAAAACTAAACATGTGTCACATCTAGGGTAAACCCACCATCATAAATGCAATGGTGCCCACACATTTATGATCTGGGCACCCTTTTAAGAGTTATTAAAATTTCTCAAGGAAACCTCTCACATGAACTATTTAAATTTCAACATTTTTCAACAGATCATTCCTGGAACATTGGTTCTCAAAATATATCACAACACTGAGCCTAAAAATAATTCTATATAATTAAAAAAAATTACATGGAAATTTTGATACATTACATTTCAAATGACCACATATAATTTTACATAATTTCATTGAGTATGTGAATACACCATGATTCCATCATTGAATACCATTAAAAATGAAGAGAAATAGTGGTGGAAAACAATACCAATCAAATCTAGGAAAAGGATGTACTCATTCATCATACCGAATTAAATAAAAATACACTAATAAGATCTGAACTAATTTGAGAATAATTTATATGGTAAATATGAATTCCTGACATGCACCTGATGATATCCGAACCCCATTCCAATCTTCACAATATGCGAGAGGTCCATAGAGAATTCCATAGATATAATATATTGATTGTAGTGGATACTACTTCTAAATTGTAAAATTGTTCGTTTTTTAGTCATCCACATAGAGCTTAATAGACCCATCATCCTTTATTGTGAAATGTGGGGGGTGAAACCTAAGAATAAGTTCCTTATCATATAAAACTTGTATTGGATATATTATAAAACATTGTTTTATGGTCAAGGATCTATATAGGTGATATTTTTTATGAAGGAATTGATATTGGTAATAGTCTTAGAAAAGAGCCAAATAGGAATCTCTATATATCTCAGCAGAGGTAAGATCAAATAATTAGCAGGAAATAAATTCTTGAAATGATCTAATACATGATGGAATGTATATTTGATGTGAGACCAAATCCTCCATTTAAAACATTAAAATATGGGATGTCACTCCACCAATCCCATGATGCTCTAGTCTAGCTCTACTAGCTAGGAAATCCCACATACCGATATAGATATAAATTCCACAAACTAGTTTGTTAAAATATTCCATGAGTTGATGTATATTCAAATAGTGATTACAGGGAACCAACTAGTACAACATGATGAAGGACACTAGACCACCCTATGAGGGGGGTGAATCAGGGTTTCAAATTTTTATATTCTTTACTGGATCTTGTTCTAATGTCGGTAAGTACTTTATTAAACCTCTATGATGAATATGTGCAGTAATTAAAACATTAACATTTATAAAGATATCACATCAAATTTTTATTGGTTCACCACAAAGGGATACTTCCATTGAGAATACACTGATAATGTGTCGGTTGTACCAAATTTCACTAAATATCACTAGTTGTAGATTACAAAGGTTCGGGCATAGTCAATCTTTCCTAGGGAAAAAACCATTATAATGGTTCAGGGATAGACCCCTTCATCCCTTAAATCACTTCTGTTTACTCCCCCTCGCTCTCTACCATGGGATAAGTCTCAATCAGTTTATCGACATGAAGGTTTGTTCAACTGATTGACATGAAAGTCTTTAACTATGCTTAGCAGGATACAATGCTTGCATCGATGTACTGAATTGATTCTCTTTTATATTTAGTTTTCTCTAGTTGTGAAAAGACTGAATTCACTTAAACATATTCTTTTTGTTTGAATCTGAAACTCTGATGTTTTTATTTCTGCGAACTCTCACTAATTCTATCGACTATCATTGATCTTCATACCACACATGTTCTGCATACTGGGCCTTTTCTGTGTATCACTTTTCTTTTTCGTACCACGCATGTTCTACGTACCACACATGTTCTGTGTACCATGCCTATTCTGCTAACATTATCTGTTTTGTGTACCATGCCTCTTCTGCGTACCCCGAATGTTCGGCATACCCCACAAGTTCTACGTATGACACATGGTCTACAAACTGTACATGTTCTATGTACCGCACTTCCTATGCATACAACCCCTACTATGCATACCATATTATCTCTGTGTACAATGCCTACTCTATGTACCATGCATGCTTCGTGTACCACACATGCTCCACATACCGTCTTCCCATACTGCCACTACGTACCGGAAATGATCTGCATACTGCCTTCGTGTACCTTCTATGTGTACCATCTCTATGTACCTCCTTCACATACCTCATATGCGTTCCACCTCTGTGTATGACCTTCGCATACCATTTCATCCTTCCATGGGCTTCTACAACAAATAATGTGAATTATTTCATCCCCCGATTACCACTTTTTCTTACACTAAATCTCATCCGTAGACTGATCCATCAAATTTTTAAAACCATTTAATCATTCACATACCACTACATCCTATGCTAAATCTCACTACCATACCACTTTCAGACATAACAGAGTTCTTCCACATTGATGATATTTTCTTATCTTATTCGCTTTCACTTAATGATTGTAGTTTCACTCCTTATATAGGAAAACAATTCCACAAAATTATTCTAATATTTTATAACCACATTTTCAATGTAGTAAAAATTTCACCACATATTGAACTCCATCAACATATCATAGGCCTCCACCAGTACTATGACCCTCTTGCGAACTGTGAAAGATCACCGCATATGGTGTGTCTACTGGTCCACGTTATGCATCTCTTCCACCTATGTTGATCCATTCCACATACCACAACTCCTTCAATGGTTAACCATCAAAATTAAATGTATAACCCACCTTCACCACATATAATAGCTGAAAATCGTTTTTCAACAGCATTTTGTGTACCGCATGACTTCGCAGCGTACTGTCACTGTGAACTATTTTGGGTTCTATGCACTACTCCATGTACCATTTCTCCTACCATGTAAACATTCAAGACCCATTTCCAGGACATGGTATGCGGTCCATGCTCTAAGTTATTCCATTTTCTTCCATTTACAATTTACTTCACCATTATGCATCTCGTTCACTCCTATACTGAAATCCATCCATTTCCAAAAACAAAATACCTATTTTGAGGTCCAATAATTAGGAAAACACAAGGAAATGTTATTTATAAAGAACAACCATTCTAATTCACTATCATTTTTCTTATTAAACAATCATCTGCTTTCTTATCGAATATTACATGTCATGGAGCCCTTAAACAATCATTTGTCTTCCAGAAACATCATCCCTTCTGATCCACACTAAATATAACTAGCATCGTTTTCTTAGCTTTGTATGCTCATTATAAAATCATCAAATATTCACAATATCCCTAATGGAATGATGTATGACACTTCAGGTAACTCTATGAGATGGTTTTGTTGTTGTATATAATGTATCCACTTTGATACATGTATTATGAACATAAGATCAGTTCATCAATTGTATGAATCATGAATCACTATAACTTTGCATTTCTTCATTGTCACCTTCTTCATTTTGAAATTCATTGACAACTGTAGACAAAAAATGAAACCTTATTCATAACATGGTCCCAACCATATCCCAAATTTTATTTTTTTTCAATACCATAATGTTTCCCTCAAAGGAATGACTCAATAAAAAAATAATAATCTTTACCCTCCCCTTACTTCTTTCTCTCCTCCAAAAATTATTTTCACTTATCACCCCTTATTGAAATGAAATGAAAATTTCATGGGAAATGGGTATCATTCCAAAATTGAGAAATTATCCATCAATCATCTCACTCTATGTATATGTGTGCAATGCTACATGTAGAAAAAAAATAGAATTTTATTTATAAAACAATGTTGTCTATTATCCATAGACCATGATACCTTGTGAGATTAGAACACAAGTACATTTACTTCAATGGTTTTTCACATTCATTCGAAGAAAAATAAATTTATTATAATTGGGGATAATCAACCAGAAACTCCTTCACTCTCATAAACAAACATATCAAAAACATTCAAGTGAAATTGGAATGATTAGTGGCCTTGGGGAACTTCCATTCATCTTATATCACTGATTAATTCAGTTACTCCCCCTATGTAAAATGATATTAATTCTATGTAACCAATGACGAGATATTGAAAAATTACATTCCATTTCTGATGACATTTTCTTCAAGCAATTTCCAATCTAATTGATTTTAATACTAATTAAAGGTGATATTGATTTAAATAATCATTCTGGAAGATACATTTTTGTCTCCCCTTAGAGGGAAACACTCTTCACCATCTTCATCAAGGGTGATCATTCATCATTTAAATCCCTTAATATATTTTGAAGTATCTTCCATTGTTGGAAAATTATTTCACCTTAGCTATCAAGGGTTGACTACATTCACTACATCTTAGATTCTAACTCAAAGAGCTAGCTTTACCTTCAATTCCATTTTTTATTAGCACAAATAGAATAAAAAAAGGATTTATAGAATAAGGTAGTTCCTCCATGCTTTATCAATATGAGCTTCATAGTTGGGATTCTTTTCTAAAAAATGTTCCTTCATTTACTACAGTCTTCATGCTTGCACATATGAACAAATGTTCAGATCTGTGTTGATTTGGCACTGCTCTCATCAAATTATCTTCTACTATGTGTGGAAAATTGTTCTTCTTAACATACATCATGAATGATACATTCTTACTCTTTTTAAGGTCCTCTTGTTTCTCTAGTATTAAGGTCATACATCCTTTTTCATTGTGATTAGATTTCATACATCTCTCACACATAACTTATTTAAAACATGTTTTTATTTTGGTTTTCACTCTATCATGCACATTATTATCATTATATGAATCTTTTTATATTATTTTATCACCAACCATGGCCTTTTCATTATCATGATAACTCATTCTATTCAATTTTTATATCCAGATGACCGAAATTTCATATGGAACTATTTCAGCTTGTTTGGATCTTCATAACTGGTACATCTGATAGTCATCCCTATTAGTTTCTCATTTGGATGAATTTCCCTTAAATTTCATGGATCTAAAATCCATGGTCATATCAGATTCCCAACATGAGATCTTATTGGGGAAATTTTTGTTCATAATATTCTTCTAATTTCCTCCAAAGTTAGATTCTTCATACCTATCCGATATCAGAGGTCTTATTTTTTATAAAAAATTAATGCATGTAGAGATGGGAGTGTTTCTAGATTATAACCACTACCATAGAATATATCACAGATGTTATCAAGCATTCCCAATAAATTTGAGGTAAAAAATGCTTCTAGACAAGTGAATTTTGTTTCTTCTTCCGTGGATTTCACCTCATTGAAGTAGAATTCTAATTTGATTTTAAATTATGAGGATTGTACAATAATGTTTAATGCACAGTGCCCAGATATGGTGAGGAACCAACATTGAGACCCAATTCTTGATTTCATTGTATTCTTTTTCTGGGCCATTTTCATGACTTGTTGTGCTCTTTATGGAGAACCACCTCCCACATTCTTCTTCTTAATCACCCCAAATATTGTGAATGGTAACTACTCACATATCCTCATCCATACATGATTTTAATTTCTCTTCAAACCTGTCCTAATTGTGAGAACATATTTAGAAAGATGAGTACAAGATTGTCTGGATGGTACCTTAATAATATCAACTGCTTTTGTTAAATAATCAAGATATGTCACGATCTTCTTATCACATGTTAGAGACCTTTCCTATTTAGCTACCTCCGGGGAGCACTGTGCAGAAAAGACACTGTTTATTGAGATAGATCATCAATAAATGTCACAATATTATTGTCACATGTTGATGGTATTTCATCTTTAAAATCCTCCAATGAAAATTGAGTACCTGTATCGATTGTTTCCTTCTTTTGTAAATACTCAATATGTGTCTTCTTAATATTGGTCAACTGAGTTTTAGGTTCTAGGCATTTCATATTGTGGATGAATTTATGATCTTCAATCATAATAATCTTCTCTTCACATGCATTATTCATTATTTCAACTTCAAAATCATGCTACATGACATTGGTTAGAAACAAATAGTCGTGTTCTTGAATTTATTAGAATTTTCTTCCAAATATAAACTCTTGACTTGCTTCCTTTCATAATCTCAAATTCTACTACATGTAACTCTTCTTATAGAGTTTTCTAACTCTCACATCATCATCAAATTCTTCAATCCATTTTGATTTATTTATTTAATGTTTCCAATTTGTTTCTTCAATGGATTCGATCTATCTTGAGAGATTATAACATTCTGGATGTTTCTTTACCAAGACCTCCTCCATAATATCAGCTTCTCTTCCCAATTGGGTGAGGTAATCCTTCATAAATTATAATATTCTACAATCAACACCAACTATTTATTCAAGAATATCATTATGATAAGTTCTTAATTTCTCCAGATCACTTGAAAAAGAAGTATAAGCGACTTATTTTCCTCATGTATAAACCTAATATACTTGAACGTTACATTCCATGACTGATATTTTTTCATTATTGGAAGGAAATTGAGAACTAGACACTTCAGCTTTTTTGGACATGAGGGACATCTTCAAAAGTATCTTCTCTATATTTTTCATATTTTTCATGGCCATCAGGGATGTAGAATTCTCCCTAGAGATGAATGAATATTCATCAAGACTACACTTCATTGTTGACTTCATGAAATATACTCAAATATTTTTCTGAATAGAATCGTGTAGTATTATCCAACATACGTAAACCTTTACCCTCTGATACCAATGAAAGGAACTTAGACCACCCTGAGGGGGGGGGGGGGGGTGAATCAGGGTGTCATATTTTTATATTCATTAATGAATCATGTTCCCATGTTAGTAGGAACATGTTTAAACCTATATTATGGATACGTACTATAATTTAAATATTCACATGCAGAAGGATAATACATCTATTTTTAATTGATTCAAAAAAAGAGCTATGTCTAGGGAGCATATGCTGACACTGTGCCAGTCATAAAAAATTCACCTAATCTTCAATAGCTATAGATTACAAAAGTTCAAGAATAGTCAATCTTTCCTAAGAAAACTGCCTTTATAAAGGTCTACGTATTTCCCACTACGTCCCTTGGATCACTTCCGTTGACTCCCATGGTCTCTCTTCCTTGGGAGAGGCCTCACATGGTTTATCGACATGAATTTCACATCATCTGATTAACATGAAAGTCTATGTATTGTTTTTTCACAAGAAAATTATTGCATCGAAGACACAAATTGAAGCTATTTTATATTCAATGTTATCATTTATTGAAATTAACGAAGCCACTAAAACTTCTTTTCTTTTTGATAGACTCACAAACTACCATTATGATGTTTTCATTTTTGTGAACCGTCTCTAATTTTGTCGACTATATTTGATCTACATACCATGCATGTTCTACATACCATGACTATTCAGTATACAAATCCTCTTCTATGTACCTCTCATGTTCTACGTACCACGCCTGTTCTGCGTACCACACCTGTTCTGCGTACCGCGCCAGTTCTGTATACCGTGCCTGTTTTGTGTAACGTGCCTGTTCTGCGCACCACGCTTGTTCTGCCTACCATGCCTGTAATGCATACTATGCCAGTTCTGTGTCCCACTCCTATTCTACATACTGTGCATGTTATATGTACCACACATGCTCTGTGTATGACCCTTTTTCCATGCACCATGCCTGCTTTGTGTGCCATGTCAGTATTGTGTGTCACACCCCATCTGTGTGACACCTTCAGGAACCACGTTTGTGTACCACCACGGCATACTGCGCCTACTCCACATACCACCTTCACATACAACCTCTTAGTACCTCTTCTGCATAGCGCTTTCATGTACCGCCTTTACCTAATCCTCTATCTATCCACTTCTCGTACTGTTACTACCTTCTGCGGAGTCCCCTTCAAATAAGGCAAATTATTTCATCTCCAACATACCACTTTTTCTAATGCAAAATATCTTCTGCAGACTATTCCTTCCAATTTTAAAAACTATTTCATCTATCACGTACCACTTCATCCTACGCTGAATCTCACCAGCATACCACTTTTCAACCTAGGTGAGTTCATCCATAGTGATGATTTTTTCTTATCAAATTCTCTCTCACATAATGATCAGATTATCACTCCTTATATAGTCCAATAACTCCACAAATTTTTCTAATATTTTTTACCCAAATTTTCAATGTGGGAAAAAGTTCACCGTATACTGAACTCCATTTGCATATTTTAATCCTCCAACATGTACTACGACCCACCTTCGAACTATGAACCTTCACCATGTACCATGTATTTTCTGGTCCTTATTCTGCATCTCTTCCAATAATGACAGTCCGTTTCACATTCCACAACTTCGTCCATAGTGAACCATGATCATTCTTTGCACCACACACCTTCACCACGTACCCTACCTACAAACTATTTTTAATAGCCTTCCACATACAGCATGCCTTCACCACGTACCTTTGTTGCAAAAATTTATCGGTTTTGTGCTCTGCTCAACATACCGTTTCTGCTGCCAGTTACGCAGTTGCGAACCTTTTCCCAGACATTTTATGTGGTCCATGCTCTACGTTATGTATTTTGATTGCTTTTTTGATTTCCATTACCATTCCACATCTCATTCACTCCAATACAGAAATCCATCCATTTCCAAAAAAATCCTGATTTTGAGGTCAAGCAATTTGGAACACACTTGGAAATATAATTTTCCTAGAACAACCATGCTAATTCAGTATCATATTTATTCTCCTGAAATAATCATCTTTATTCACCATCTTTATCTACCATGAATCCCTTTAACAATCATATGTCATCCAGGAACATAAGTCATTCCAGTCAACACTGAATATGGCTGGCATCATCTTCTTTTCTTTGTATGATCTTTCTTAAAACATCAAATCTCCACATAAACCCTCATTAAATTATGTATGTATCTTCAGGTCAGTCTTTGAGATTATTTCACTATTTTATAAAATGTATCATCATTGATACATATACTGGGAACTTATGATCAGTTCACCTATCATCTAAATTATGACTCTCAATAACATTGGAGTTCTTCTTCATCTCCTTCTTCATTTACATCTTCATTGACAACTGTTGAAAAAACATACAACCTTATACACAAATTGGTCCCAACACATGATAATTATATAAAATTAATGTATCAAAATTATATAGTGGTAACATAAGATTTGATAACTACCTAACTCAATGGGGATGTTTTTTCATTGGCATATTCCCCCAAACCATACACCGGACTGTGTAGTTGGGGTCAAGGCCCCATAAAAGTATTGTATTTCTTGACTGAGTGTTTTCATGGTAGATAAATAGGTAAACAAGTGAGAAACAACTATATTGAAAAGAGGAGACACAATAGTTGAGGATACTATAATTTTACCTCATACATTTTATAGTCTTACATTATAATACTTTGTTATTTTATATAATGTATGATATATTTTGGATTTTTGTTCATGTTATATAGATGGACAACCCCGAGGTTGTATGCTATATCGGATTTGACAATCATAACTTTGGCTACCATGAACATGGCCTCCTACCTGAACTAACATTCTAGTAATACTCTAACTCCCAATTACACATGCTTTATCTGATACATCTTCTGATGGTTGAGCGTACATGGATCCTCTTTCACTAAAATATATTGTGATGGTCTAATAAAATTTCAAATGGTGAAGCATATTACTTCATGGATGACACTCAAGAGGGTCTCTATCAAAAAAATGATTTAAATTCCCATACACATCATACTGATGTTATATAACAGATCAAAGTTTATGGATACTTTGGATTACATATCATTGATGATAAACATAAAGTCTATGATTCTTTATATAAGAAGAAATCCTTCCCTAGCCTGACAACAATCATCTATGCTTGTTACTATTAGCTTCTATTAGACTTCATTGAAGGACAATAACCTAATTAATGATATAAAAAAAGGAAGGTTGGAGGAATAAATTTACTCTTAAGAGGATGATATAGTTGAGCATATCCAAGAAAAATATTGGTGACGATAGGTCATCACTTGCATGCTGTTATGAAAACTATTGCAGCTCAGTAAAATTGGATGAATAGTCCATGATGGATATTGAACCTAGTGCCATATGGATGAACTATGTAGCTAGGTCATCTCTCAACATATGAGGATTAAAGTAATAATATAAGGTATTATAGAAGTCCACCCTTACTATTCCATGATGACCACAAGCCTAACAAATAACATCCCACTAGAACTTGGGGAAATACTAAGTAATTTAGGAGAAATTATTATACCTCATCTATATTTGCATCTATAAATGATTAATGATAGAAGGAATAAAATCTATCCCTGGCTCATCATCATGATTACTACAATTCCCTGTGAATATGGGAGGATTATGTTGAAGGAACTCTGGTGTTAGATCATCAATATTCGTTGTAGGTCATGAAACACCTCGAATGTATATAATTATATGAATAAAACATTATCGATGATGAGAGATAGTTCCCAATTCAGTTAAAGATGTAGTTCTCTATTGTGGCATTACTAATGGGATCATTGGAGGACTAGGTTACACCACCTCTAAAGAAGATTGTCACCACGATCCTTGGGTATAAATAGTATATTTCATGGGTTCATATTTCTAGAAATTCAAATAACATGCCTAAAAAAATATTTAAAATAGTTAGAAACAATATAATAAGAAGATGATAAGGAAAATCACTCACTACCCAATGTATACTACACCAAAACCAACATATAATGTTACCGTATTGGTTATTTTTTGAATTTGATTTAAAAATATTCCTATATATGATAGATTAATTTCACTTTTCCTCTTAATTTAATGGAAATACATTCATTTTATATGGATTTATTTACATGTAATGTTTTTATTTTTTAGTATAAATATCTAATGGTTTGACTAAATGTATCCTAATTACCATGTAATAAATCCCCATACAATTTTTTTACTAAAATAGACAAACATTCAACTTATTATTTGATATCATACAATTGTCCATAGAATTTAATTATTATACATGATTGATATATTCAGTTAGTTTGCCCTTCCAAATCATGATGTCACAATATCATCATAAATTGAATCATATAGTCACACAATAAATATTAATTCCCATCTCATGTAACTCATGGTATATATATGACATTGGTAGAAACTATATATTTAATATTCCACCATCAAATGATATAGGAAAAAATTATTTAGATTGATACTGAAACATTATGTAATAAATATCCTTACCCTATAGAATATATATACATCATAGGCATATATAACAACCTTGGGTGACTTAGAAATCAACGATGACAAGAAACATGTAGAATAATAATTTCACATCCCTTGGAAATAAGTTACTTACCCCAAACATGGGTTAGCTCCTCACATGGATGAATCATATCTAAGAACCAACATGTCTATAATTTATTTACAAATTCCCAAAAAATAAAAAAATTAATGATTTGATATGATTTTGTGATTTCTTGACCATGGTTCCACTCAATGATTCCCTGGACATGGTAGGACTCATTTCCAAAAGCATGCGTCACCATACATTAGAGGTTTCGGACTAGAATTTTGTACCTAGTATTAATATATAAAGATACTATACCCTCAATAAAGTTGATTCAAAATGATATATCATTATATAAAAATTGGATAAAATTAAAATAATATTAATATTGAATAAAAATGTTATAATGGAATCTAAACACTAACTGCCATCAATAACAATCAACTCAAAATCTCAATAATGTCATTTATAAAAGAATATGGTATAATCACATGTATCTAATAAAATGAAAAAATTATTAAACAAGAATTAATACATTGAGTACTATATATGACAGAAATAATAAAAACGTCATAAACCTAAGGTTGTATCCCATGTATTGGCCTGATTATCTACTAACAAGATCCATATTAATGAAATAAATCACATCTAGTATCCAAGGTTAGATGATTCTCCTTTTCTATACCAATGACCATATAATCATCCCAAGTAACTGAAATGTCACAAAATGGATTGAGAAAAATCTCAATTGGTCACCACCAATGACGTCCATAAAAAACATTATGTAAATAAAAGCATAATAGAGTGCAGGTATATATAAATGTAGATATATGAATAATTAATAAACAATAAATTATTCTACAGGATCTGGTAATTCCACTAGCATGAGATATTTTACGTAATTCAATAAATTCTAGTTTATGTAGATAAATCATTTTAATGTGTCAGCAACTCTGAAAAAGGGAATAATAATAATAAAAGACGATCCAAGGTGAAAGCACGACGTCCATGATTCCAGGAGTCGACCATCTAATTATAATAACTCATGTATTCTAGAAATGATGTTGGTTGGATGTTAATCAAAGGGTTTAAAACCAATTAATTACATTATAAATTATTATTTGATTAGGGATATATTCAATAGTAATCTATGGCTAATCATGATTGGACCCAACGGGGTCATCCCAAAGTAGATTCTATCTAATGAAATCAAGAAGGATACAAAGTGTTTATTTGATGTATCTTCATATTATATTATATAGTGAATGGATCATATAGAGTCATTTAGGGAATCCTATAATAGACAAAGATCACGTTCCATGAAATTTATAACCCTTAGCAATTGGATACTTGAATATGAATGGTTTCAACAAAGTGCTCAAGGAAATCGCTCAAAAATCCAAGACTGTATCATGTGTAGACATTCATGTAACGATAAATAGGTCCATATACAATATGTAGCTTATACATATATCATTCTTCAATTCAAACAGGAAATAACCATTCCATTTAATAATTCATCTTGTTCATTCCATTGATATTCATTAACAATATAATGAATATCAAGGACATGATTCCATTTATCAATTTAATGTCTTAATAATCCATTAATTTCATTCTGATATCATTCAAAAAAATTCGGAAGGTAAATATCAACCAGAAAACAATTACCATTAATTTATATTTTTAGAGGAAAGGTGTTATATATATACACATTCCACAAACTATTCGATGTTAATTTGTTCAAATTCAAACACAATCCTTATAATGTTCAATATTTAGTTATTTAAAATATAATATTTTCTAACATTGTCAATTTAGAATTCATTGTTATTAAACATGAATTACCTTTTTCAGGTTTAGTCCAACACACCAAAATGACATCTTGTATAATAATAGATACGTTAATAAAAGAATAAGGATGAAATCACCCTACTTGGGTGTATGGAATTGAAGTCTCAACTGAAATCAACATAAGAGAAATGTATAAGAAGAGTCCAATTATATGAGGAAAAAAATTTAATAATGAATTATAAATTTTAAGAAGAAAAAATGGGTGAACCTTCCATGCATAATATGATTAATTTTTATAAGAATTCATACTTCTGGGAAGAATCATAGACATCTAACCATAGGATTATAACTCTATACAAATATATGGAAGGACCATAGTTTTTTCATTTTCAGAAGAAAATAGAAGAACTGATCAATTCCTTAATATAGGGAATATGAGACTATATTAATGTATTATCACAGAGGATAATAAAATTGAATAACAAATCCTTTAAACTGAACCACTTATTTAGAGGAATATAATGAGTTGATTAGATATCAAATCACAGTCTTTAAGGTGAATCAATACAATACCCTATCTTATGTAAA
The DNA here is from genome assembly GCA_963277665.1 of Viscum album. Classification (NCBI taxonomy): domain Eukaryota; kingdom Viridiplantae; phylum Streptophyta; class Magnoliopsida; order Santalales; family Viscaceae; genus Viscum; species Viscum album. The sequence goes on from OY728148.1 coordinate 151,311,360, forward strand.
GGTTGGAGCTCCAATGTGAATAAGGGGATCCATTTTCAGGGAAAATAGAGATGTGAGGTGGTGTTTAAGACTTAATGAACATAAGTGAAAGATTGACATTTTACCCAAAAAATTATGATCCCACGGTTTACAGGAATAGTTGGCCAAATTGTGAACTAACCAAGAGGAACTCACCACCTAAAGAGGGGCCCACATGGTTTGTTCAGATTGATTGAGAAAACATTCCCCAAACACATCATTTTTATTTTATAAAAAAATAAGATAATATGCACAGGGATTCCACAAATGGTGAATAAATAAGGACAACCATAGGCTATTATTTTACTTAAAATAAAATACATTATTGGAAGAAACATTTTGGGATGGGATTCATGGGTTCTACAAGGTGTGTGACTCTGTTCATTCTTCCAAGGTTAGGAGTTTTGAGCATTGAAAAAGACACAGACACCACAAAAATATCTTTGACCATATTGAGAATCCATAATTGGTACATGATAATGAACTATAAAAGCAATATAATAAATAGGTTCCTCATTGGAAAATCAGTTTTTTACCTAAATATGACTCGTATATAAAATCATTGATTACATAGGGGTTTGAAAATGTGATATTAATGTTATTTATACGGCATGAAGAAAGAATACATGTTTGATACATGGTAATACCTAATAAATTAAGTATACATACATCTATAAATATATAATCATTGAATAATAGTTTGTGTTGATATTGATAATAGGAAAACTGAGTCTTACGAAATAATAGGATGATTTATGGATTATAAATTTTATACAATGTGATTTATAGAATAAACATAATGAGATGGAATAGAACTATCACATTTTTAGAACATTTAAACAGCAAGGGAATCTTAATATGTTCTTTAGAACATAATAGCCTTGAAATTAGAAAGAAATAAAAGTAATCAATATATAACAAGGGAGAAAAAGAGAATACATTACATTGTGAGAAAACTTCATTATGTTTTTTGAGGGTTCCTTGTAACATTAAAACTCTAAATAACGTTTGTAGAGATGAAAAATGAAGGGAATTTAGTTCTTATTGACATGAAAGTTATTGAAGTTGGGTGGAGTGGTGGGTATCTATAGGCTGTGTGAGAGGATTGATTATTAATTTTTAAATATATTCCTTGGAAATCTGGGTTGTGGAAAATAATAAACTATTGACATAAAAATGGCTTTGGATTGTGTTTTATGGTGTAAGGTTAATTTTTTTAATATTTAATTTTTAAAACTAAAATTCATTATTTTTATTTCATTTATTAAAAACATACTTCGTTAACCAAATAATGTTTTAAAAAATTAAATTTATTTTTTAGACATTTGAATTTTTTAGAGTATTTCTAATTAATTTTATTACATTAAAATAAAATATATTAATATAAAAAATATTTTTTTATCTGATTATAATTCACCAATTTTTAAATCATTAATATATATTTCCAAATTCATAAAAATACTGAAAATAAAATTTTTTATTTTTTATATTCTCTAAAAATATTGTTTTTTTTTGAAAATTATGAAATGCTCTCCCAAATCAAATATCAACAAGATGATTTTAAAAAATATATATATTTTATAATAATAATTATCAAAATTTGATAATTTTTACTTTTATATAAATATGAGTATTAATTTAAAACTTATATTTTTCATGAAAGAGTAAACTTCATAACATATATATATATTATATAAAATTAAAAAAAATATATGAAATTTTATTTATATAAAGTGGGTTTATAAAAAAAATTAATGAAAATAACATTAATTTATAGTACCAAAATTTATGATTAAGTGTTTTTAATTTCTAAAACTATGATTATATTTTATCTTTAAAAATATATCTTTAACATATTAATCATAAATAATTATTATTTAACGACATTTATAAAAAGAATGAAGAAACCATTTTTTTCTTTAAAAATTAATACTGCACATTTATAATATTTATATTTTTATACATATCCCATTAATACACAGTCATATCTCTTAATGGTATGATGTATAATGCTAGTTGATTCATGGATTTGTAATCATTAATCTAATGTTGATCTCCACTAATATAAACTTCTCTTATTTCCAATTCTACTCGAGCCTTAATTGGATAAATATTTTACTACTCTTAATCATGTGAAAAACCTTGTAACACAATCATCCACCATGTTTTGATGAATTGGATTCAAAGGGGACAATTATATTGGTTGAGGAAATTATATATTCATTTTTCTATAGCTACCTCCTTTCATTAACATTCACAAATAAATTTTAATTGTGAAAAAACAAAAAACAACTGTAATTCAAAATAGTTCAATAGATTAATGTATATATATCACAATGGTCAGGTTATTATCATTAACAATCTAACAACTATTACAAATGACTATTTTTCTATTCCATTGGTCATATCACCATTCCAATTTTCATATTACCACCTCAAAATACCTTTTAATTATATGATTCAAAATCCTCCTCAATTCACCTCAAGAATCTATATATATATATATATATAAATTCAATTTGATTATTTAGAGTGTTGTTAATTGATATGATAATTCTAGGGGATCAAGATGTTTTTTATTTTTATATTTTTTAATTTTCAATATTTATGTAACTATAACATTATCTACAATTATTATGTGTACTTTAAATCAATAAATAAAATGTTCTCAATTAATGAAAATAAAAATTAATTGTTTTATTATTTCTTTTGTGTTACATGTGTTTGTAATAGGCATATAGAATAAAAAAAATAATTTATGGAATATTAACATTTAATATTAACCCACAATATGAAAATTTACCCTTTAAATTAATCTCCAAACTCTATAAAATTTTTTATTTATCCATCATAGTTTGTTCATGATCCCAATATGGTCATTCAAACTTTTTATTTATCCACCTTACTTTTCAAGTAATGTTATCTTGTTTTTAACACTTTAGATCCATAATCATGAATCATGTTCTATTCTTCTTGATATGATATGTTAGGATCTATATATATATATATATATGTCATTTTGGTCTAGTATATGTGTTCATTATGACATATAATCTCATAAAAAAGACACTCAGAATACATCAATAACATTGGAATGGTTTGGATGCACCACTAACCAATTAACAACTTCTACAACACACACAAAAATTTAAGTGGTTTAATATATCAAGGTCTTAGTTCCAATATTATTATGATTCTCATAACCCATTTTCATATTATCATTTTAATGAATACAATACTTAAGACATTAAATTTTATGTCCTCCATTCAATTGGAAGGACATTATTTAATAACCCTAACCACCATTATTTGTTTTTTGATCTCTTGTCTCTTATATGTAGTGGAATTCAAGTTGTTTGACCCAATGTAATTTCCTTATCCAACCGCAACCTATCAAAATTTTGATTGAGTTCACAACTTAATGAGTTCTAAAAAAGGAAATATTTGATTGAAATATTGAATTTTGTTATTAAAGTTAAATTTGACATGTGGAAGATATTAACACAAAATCACAAGATGAAAGATCTATAGACATAAATATGTTATTCAATGATTGAATAGTCCTCTTAGAATACCCATCATATTAAAGATGGCATTTTTTTCTAATACATTGGTTTTCATATCAATTTCAATGGACATCCATATCATAGATCTAAATCATGGGTCTTCATGCAAATCATTTTATATTGGACCCTAATGCTGTATAAGAACATCACAAATATAAATATGATTTATGAAAAAAAGTGATAATTAATCTTATATAATGCTAAAAATGGGTATACATTCCTATTTTATAAATTATTATCCATATATAATTATTTATATTTTTTGCCTTGGGGATTATATTAACATTGTTAATAGTGATTGTGTCACACATCCATTCAAGTATAAGAAGTTGTAGAAAAACTTAATTAAAGAGTTGCCTCTATGTATTCACCTATTGACATACTAATCATATTCCTGTATAATCATAAATATCTCATTCCTTGTCATCTAGAAAATAATTATTTCACACCTAACTATACATTTTATTGAGTTCGGGATATATAGAAAATATAAGGTTCCAAACTTTTTCGAGTAATTCCATCGATAACTCTATATATGATGGGATACATATCAATTTTCCTAACCATTGTAAATACTCTGGTTTAGAATTAAACACATAAAATTTTTCTAATCGTCATAGAAATAATATTAATTTGTAACATAAGATATTATATTTATACATTCTTTGTCTTCTCTACTATGGAGTGTTAGGAAACTTTATTGTACATGATTGATTATTCCCCTTCCATTATGACATGAAACTCCATCATTTCCAGGTCATTGACAAATGAGTCTACATAAATATTTATCCACAAAATAACTCTAGTATATTTCCTACAAAAAATATTTGTCACATAATTTAAATTTCCCTTGAACTAAATGATTGAAAAATACTTGTCCCTACAAACATCAATCCATATCCATTTAATTATGTTCAATTCCTTGTGTGTGAGTGTATACATCAATCACTAATGTCTGGTGTATATTTAATATTTCCCAATATAAACATAGTTTATCCATATAAATAATTAATGGATCACTATATATATCTGCAAATTATGGGTATGGTATTATTATTCCTTAGGATTTAATTTTCCTGATATATAGGTAATCACTTTTCTGTTTCATAGGAATAAGAATCTATGTACCAATATTGTTGGAACACTATCGGTAAAAAATCATTCAACATTAGGAGATAAGGGTTGAAAGTTACATTGATTATCCTCTTATTTATTCCATGAAACAATTCGTTACAAAACATTTCCTATCAAACATATTTACCTAATGAGTTAACACTATTATTAATAAAAATTAATTCAAACATTTATCACAATCCATCAATTGAATCCTATAATGAAATTGAATCTATGAATCTTAGACACCATTTTTGTGATTTAGAAACTTCTCTACGACATGTTTCTTCACTATATCCACTATGATTATTTATTAGTCAAAATGTTCCCCAATAATGTTACTTATTTTAACAAAAAAGAACTTCTGTATATTTCAACAAAGTGGTTATTTTTTAATTGTTATTTAAATATTACTATTATATGATCCGCATTTCCTTCATGATTTATAAAGTATATCAGATCATTATCAAAATAAATCACAAAAAAATTATCATGGTAATATCTAAATAATATTTTCATCACATCAATTAATATTATATGGATATTAGAAAAGGAAATGGGAATATAACAAAACTCATAATTTTTATATATTTAATTTTATAAGTTTTTCAAATATTATATTTCATCACCATTTGGTGATGATACACTGATTAAAAGTAAATAATGGGATTAATTAATCCCCACAAAGTCATTTAGACAAAATCATAAATCCATGTAAGATGGAATTTTGTAATTTGTTGTGATGGGATTATGTTCTCTATAATTAATTAATATTCCAGATGAACCATCCATATCATTTATAATTAGAATAGGTCCTCACCAAGAGATAACAATTGTGGAATAAAATTCTAATCTAAAATATCATGATGTTTCTTATTAAATTTCTATAACTCAACATATTCCTTCTCTATGTGGTATTTTATATTTTTTTCATCCTCATATAAGATAAATTGATAAATATAAATCTATTTAATTAGAGATCTATTGGTAATTATTATGAAAATAAATCAATGAATTCATACAATTTGGGTCTACATTGAATATTTATACTATCTATTTGTTTTAATCCTTCATCAATTATTTTGATAATAACTAAAATATGATGGGGTTATTAGGATGGAAATTATTGGGATATCTGTAGATTTAATAAAATTATACTTATTCAATTTAATATAATAGGAAAATCCATTCATTTGTAAATGATCAGTGATTTATATTTTTATAATAATTACATCCAATTTATTATTTCAAATTCCATTTTTAGAAGGACTAATTGGTTTATAGATATATATTACACACATGTTTTTGAAGGGGAATCCCTATATATCATTAATTACAAAAAAGTTCCGTCGAACATTTTACTCGACAACTAAACCACTAGAATATTAGTTCATAACATTATGTACTTTTGAATAATAAATGATATAAAATTAATAAAAACAAAATCAAATAATAAAATAGATATATTTTATTATATGATTATTTCACATACCAAAAAAATCAATTGTATCATAAATTCAGCCATTTTTATTCCCAATGAATAACCTTGTTCAATTTGAATATTCTATGGTTAATAGATGATTACATCTATTATCATCTTATTTGTACTAGGATTAAACAAATTTCCATGATAAAAAAACATGAATCATTATATATAAAACATATTATCATAGTCATAGGTATTTAAATTATGGGTCTTCATATCTTTAAAATAGTTTAAAACTATATTTCCATCTTATCCACAGTGCTAGAACATTTCACTTCATTGAATAAAACTCCTCAAGTGACTTTTTCCACATTTTTATCACATAGAATATAATTCGTTCATTCCTTCCCTTACATGGTCCATATTAATAATATATCCTTAATACATATGTACATTATTTTTATTCATTTAATGAATCCTTGGGGAATATATTAAATCCATTTCAACTATGAATTCACATTATATTATCTCTTGGTTACTCTTAATGACTCACATTATTAGTGGTTTTCCATATATAAGGTCTTTGCCAATAATGGAATTTTTTGATTATCCTATAAGAATTGATGACCTATCATGAAGTGTAACATGCATTAAATTTAATTATTATCACATTTTCGTTAAAAATTTGTATACATATCACATAGTCTTAAAAACATTTCTATATATCATGTTTTAGAGGGTTATAGGAAATTTATTTTTGAAAAAATTCATTTTTGAACTCTTCCCATTATTTGGCTTCCACATCATAAGATGTAATAAAATTTATGATTTTTCAATTGTAAGGATAATATTCATCATCTATGTGATATACTATAAATGTATCATTCCCAGATTTAGAAAAAAATAAAGTATAGAAAACATCATTTCTATAGGGATGATCCTTTGGTATTTGATTAGTGTATGTGGATTACCACAAAAAATATAAGTTCACAGACACATGATTAATTCAACAACAAGTTGTTCCTTCAATGATGATGGAAGATGATCCAAATGGTCTAGGTTGATATTTATAACATAATATAAGAGATTCATCATAATCATGATGTTTTCTACTCTAACTCTATAGCAAGAAATGTGATTTAGAAAAATGTTACATTATTTTTTATATAAACAACCAATCATTACCACCTAATTATAGAAAGGACTCATGTCAAAATATGACTAGGTACATAAAACAACAAAAAGAAAATAAATAATAACATATTTATTTTCTATACTCCATAGTGAGATATTATAACTACAAAAGACTAAATGTGGAATATATAAATGAAATGATGAGAAATTAATTACATTAATGAAATGATAATAATAAGGAAACATAATATGTGAGTCAAATGTATAATAAAACATCATAAAATAGTAAGATAATGATTAACAAAATGTAGAATAACATAATTAATATGGGATCATAATATAATATAATTATTGGAATTTTAGACAAAACTATTGAAATAAGAAAACGTCAAGGGTATCTAGTAAAATAAGATGGTTGACATAGTCCAATGATAAATTAGGAATAATCCCTTATACCATAAAACATGAATTACAAGAGAAAAAAATTTCCCAATGCATTGGATTTCTAACAAGTGACACATAATGAGGGATGGTATGAAGTGATTTTTTTGTGGATTGATTAAATAATATTTTTCTTAAAGAGTGGTAGAATGAGGATAAGACATTCCATTGATAAAAGTGGAGAGAGGAACACTTGGAATTTCATGAAGTATTAAATTAATATAAATTAATTTCCATATGAAAATGAATAAAATTGATCAGATTAGAATATAACATATATATGATAATAAATCTTGTAATTTATTAAAATTAGGAAAAAATTGGTTCTATTTTCACCCTTATTTTTTTAACACGTCTAACCCATTTTTGATAATTCCAATGGAAATAATGTTTTTATAATTTTTTAGACATTATTATAACTGTAAAAGTAATAGTACTCTATAAATGGATCAAAGCTGAAAATTTTAATAGAATAATAAACACTTGGATTAATATATAATTTTTAGAAATTATAAATCATTTAAAATATCAGGATTATTTATAGAAAATCATGAATGTAAATTTGGACATAATTAAATTAATTTCATGTGAATAAATCAAAATATTACGATTCAAATATATACATTAAATCCCCTTAATGATAAATTTATTTCAAAAAATTTTGGGAAAAAATAATTCATTCAATTATATTATTTTAATATTTATAAAACAATATATTTTATTTTCCTTTTAATAAGATAATTACATCATTGGATTTTGATTATCATTTTATTTATTTATTTGATTGCTAAAAATTAGAAATAAATTATTGTGAAAAAATATTTTTTACTTGAAATGATTTTTTAGTTCCAGACATTCTATATTTTATATCTCGGTAAATAAATAATAATTTTCAAAAGGATGAAAGTATCATTTTTGGATTTTTATTACACAATGTAATATAAAGTACATAATATTGTCCATATGCAAAAAAGGTCATAAATTAAAATTTTAAATGATTATGTAAGAAATATACTCGTCTTGAAAATTTATTTCAATTATTAAGGGTATGTTTTGTTCCATCTAATATTATTTTTCATTTAATTATCACATTCATCAATTACTGTGGTAACAAATATTTATTATTGATATAATTCACTATAATAAAACATAAATGGGAACTATTTACCAAATTTGTTCTAATTTCTTCCTAATATTTAATATATATTCCATGACTAAAAATAAAGAAGTTTCTGAATTTAATTTATGATCAAAGAAGGAAAAAAAAGAAAAAACGTTTTTCATAAAAATTCATTATTGAAGAAATAGATAAATTATTTTAAATCTATGACTTAAAATCCTAATTTATTAAATTTTAAATAAATATAAATAGATACATAATGTATAAATATTAAAAAATCTTTCCCTAATATTATTTACATTAATTAATTAAAATTAAAAATTTATGAGCATTTAAAAAAATATAAAAAATTTATTTAAATCATAAAAAAATCATATGAAAAATTCATGGAAATTTATGATGAAAATGAAATTAATTAAAATTTTAAAAACAAAATATTTATTAGTTCAATTTAAGAAAAAATAAAAAAATGAGAATTTTAGTTCTCATTATTTAAATAAATTAATTGAATGTGTTTAAAGAATATGATATTTACAATATTCTCTAAAAAATCAAAAATTTAATAAAAAAATTCCAAATATTTATCCAAATTTAACTATGATATTATAATTTGAAAAAAAATTTAAAAATAATAATAAATATTAATGTTCCACAAAATAATTATAATTAATCCTTACAAATGTTAATAACATTAGGTTTTGAAGAAATTATTTTTTCGTAAGGATTATTTGTCAATAGAAAAATATGAGTTATTATTTACCATGAATTTTACAACATATTTATATTATGTAATACCATTATATATATTTCAGAGAGTAGTAATTATACCCCATAAAAAATTTGATGTTCTTGTTATAATGGTAAATTCTAAATAATAATATTTCTCTATTTTATTTTGTTCGGTGTTGCATGTCATATTCACTATCGAACATAGTTATATTCTTTAAATAATAGGTAGTCACATTCCATCAACCCTTATATATTGTAACCCTAAAATTTTAACATTAACCAAATAATCAATCATTTATCATTTTAATATAACTTTTTAAAAAATACAAATCATAAAAATATTTAAAGAAACATCCTCTCAAGAAGAGGGAATGAGAAATATAATTTCCATCGAGAATAAAAAAAATTTCAGAATAAGAAATAATTAGTGGGATATTAATATAGTAAAATCCAAAAAATAATTCCCAATTAATTGTTTAAAGTGATAGAGGTCATTTATAAAAAGAAAGTTAAGGATTAAGAGAAAGTAAATGATCACAATTCCATAAACAGGTAAGGTGTGAAAATGAACATCAGTTAAACATAAATAAAGTTAATAGGTTATTTCTTTCCTTTAAGACCCATTTTTTTATATTTGAGAAATTACATTATTGTCTAGAAATAGAACATATGTAAATATATAGAAATGATAATTATAATTCCATTTTAAACAATTTAAACTACAATATCATCTATTTATCAATATAATAAATATAAAAGATGAATATTTCATGCTTAAAACACTAAAATCAACATGTAATGATTGAAAAATTCCAAAAAATGATAAAAATATAATAATTCAGTGATTAAACAAGTTCCAAAATGGTTTTTAAGGCATTATAATATCAAAAACTATATATATATTTTACAATATAATTTCAAAAGTAACATTAATTGTTTATCATAGAACATTCCATAAACCAACATTCCAAATTATATCGATAAATTAAATAATAAATAATTCCAAAACATTAATGGTCCTCTCATAAATTTAAACATAAATACACAAAATATTATACCATTCATCCAGAATAATCATTTCGGGTAAATCTAGAGTTTATATATCACTCAACTAAATAATACATCTAACATAATATCTATAATCTATTTAGAGTAACATCACGAAAATAATAAATAATGGTTTTTATGGATTTTGAAATATAAAAAAAATAAAAAAGATGAATTTATTTCATTATCACATATAAAAATGGTATATCATATGTTTTCATTGGATTTGTGGTCTTATAATAGTACATATTGAATACATTAATTAATACAATCATATTCCCTTATAGTGATCAACCAAGAGTGCATAAAGGGAAATATGATCATTTAATATAATGATGGTAAATATATACTCAACCATCTATTATAATGGTTGTTACCCTTATATTCATATTTTACAAAACAATATCAACTTGTATAAACTAAACACAAATTTTTTTCATTGAATACAACATAATGAATTCCATAACTAATACCCAATATATTACCATATTCATAGACTTATCAAAAAGGTTTTTAATATTATACTCTATAATTTATACCCTTAAATATCTTGAGAATTTTCCAATACAAACTATAGTGACCCGATACATTGAAAACTTCATTATATAATTTTTAACATAAACATCAAACAATTACACAACAATGATAACAAAGCTCAATTATTTCGAATATTGTGTACATAAAAATTAATATAAATCTAAAATATAACTTATTTAATTGTATACACACAATTTTGATCCTACATCTACATATGCTAACAATAGGAATACAAAGAATAATGAATTATTAAAAAAATTTACAAAGGAAGAAACATAATAAGAATACATATAATGTGAGTGAAAGTTACAAAAAGTATCCTAAAAGGGAAGGCTCATGAGTAATCACATGGGACAATAACAAGAAGAACATGGATAAATAAGACAAATAAATCATATTAAATGTTGATGAAATTCTAAAAATGACATAAAAATAAGTGAACACTAACTATAGAGACATCATCACATGGTCAAAGGAGTCTCAATAAAGATTAAGATTACTCCCTTACATCATACATGATATCTCCTATGACTAAAAGTGATACACAAGACATTTTAAGACCATATGAGATAAATGATCATATCATGTCCATGATTATGTTTTCCTCAAAATTTAATCAATCATGTTGAATAATAATAATAATTACATATTCAATGATGTGGGATGCATAATCAATACTTGTATTGTAATTAATTAAAATTCATAAAGAAGGTATTTGAGAAACAGACAAAAAACACTTATTACTCAATAAAAATAATGAATAAAGACATTGGTATATATGTATGATACATTTATAAAAAAATGATAAGAATCCTAAAACATCAAAGGTTTTCATCCATATAGAAAATGTATTTAAATTATCTCATGGAATATTTACAGAGGAAAATAAAATAATAACTATGAAATTAGTAAATTAAAATCTAAAAAGTTTCCAAATTAGAGTTGAATATAATGGTATTTGAAATGAAATATTGATACATGAAAATTATTCATGAAATATTTTAGAGTTAATTATAGAAGGAAATTACATTCATTCTGTAAAATAGAAAAGAAAAAATTCCTATTACAATTTAATAAGAAAATATATATTTGATATGAAAATGTGGGAAACATTCTAATTATACAATATTAATAAAATTGAAACATGTTTAAAATTTTCATTAATATATCCTTGTAAAATAGAAAAAAATATATGAATACATTTAAGGAAAATGTTGACATGAGATTAAAATATTGTAGATCTAAATAAAGATAGTTTATTGATATTATATATCATCACATTTATTTATGTTTCTTTTTTAGATAATGGAGAAAATAGAAAAAATTTATAAAATACATTTTTCAATATATTATAATTAAACGTAAGTAGTAAATTAAATTATTTCAATATTATTTCCTCAAAAAATACTTGAAATAAACAATCTTTAATAGAATGAAGATTATATCAAAAATAATTATCCATTTCATAAAATTTTAATCAAATGTCTATGGAATAATTGAAATGAATTTAAACATTAAATGACTTAATTTATTAATTAAAAATGATATTATATGTAAATTTTTCCTTATATACACCATTTAAAATAAATTTTGTTTATAACAAAAAAACATGCCTTAGTGGAGGGAAATGGAGATGAAACCACTGATTGTGTGTTCACAACTTCATATACATACATTGTCTTCATAAATAAAAGAAATATATTGATTATTAAATTTAGATATAATATTTTTCACTTTTATAATTCTTTTACTTTATTTATTACCATGTTTTCTTTATTTACATAATCTATTATCTCTACATTAGTGGTTTTTAAGATATTCCACTCATATATCCAAAATAGAATCTATAGGTTTACTATGGTCATTTTGTTCATTATAAAAAATTAGAATTATAATAAAGAAACAATCATAATAATTATAAATAATTTTTGTAAATCAATAATGATTTATTTTAATGACAAATTAACTATGATGAAATCATGAGGATGCTACGTTGTATGTTTAATGAGTAATTTTTTAGTTTTTCAATGATAATTACAAAATAAAGTTATGTATTATTTTATTTTTCAATATTTATAACAATACCATTAATAAAAGTTTAATTTCTTTAAAAAATTTATATATATCATCCATTGGATGTGTTGATAAATAATAAATCACATCCCTTCAAGGAGACAATATTCCTTGCGTATGCACGAACAACTTCATCATTTTTAGTGAAAAGAACTATAATAAACCTAATGATATATTAACTTTTTATAATGATAAATATTTAATTAATTTTATATATGTATAATATAATTATATAATTAATACTATATATACATGTACGTGATAGAAAACATACTAAATTAGTTCATGAGGTGGTAGTCCATTGTAGACATGAATGATCGACACATTTCCCATTTGATGGACGTGGATGTTGATAAAGGATATTAAAATATTATAACAAAATTCATGTATATATGATGTATTTTTGTTCTATTTGAATTCCTTAATCAATATTTGAAGGATCATAGTATTAAATAAATAAAACATTATTGGATTATAACTATGAATTTTAATCAGACAATATGTTATGGTTTAAAAAAAAATAATCCCTTTGATGGATATATGATCACGAAGAGGTCTTTGATTTTTTTTGAGGGAATTTATTGATAAATTTTTACAGGGATAGAAAAAATTGAATGGTTCTTGATGGGTGATGTAAAGAGGAGAGGATGTGTCATTTTTTGAGAGTGTAGGGGAAATCTTGGAATTTCATAAACTGTAAAATTAATATTAATTAAATTTAACATCTAAAATGCTCCAAGGAGACTAGATTCTAATATATGATTAGGATGAGTTGGATTCCTCTTATACAAATATGTTTTTTACATTTATGTGATTTTTCCTCCCTAAATGTTTTTCTTAAGTAGTGTTACCCCTTTTATTGAATTACCATGTTACAAATATTGTAACACCTTAGGGGTAAATTTAGGTATAATAAAAGTAAAATTGGAAAATATTGTTTAATATATATGATTATTTAAAAAAACAATAGCATATTCAAATATTGACTTTTATTGTAAAATTTATGAACTAATACTTTTTTATGAAAACAATTTTATGAAAAATGTTTAAGACCACAAGGTTAGACACTAAACAAAATAAAAAATCCATTAACAAGTGTTATCCCTATATCTTATCTAGTAATACCCATCTAGCATTTTTTACACCACAGATTGGGAAGTCTATAGTCTTATATATCATTTATAGTACCACATGAAACATGAGCAGAAATCTCCTCACATGACTCATATTAGAAAACCATGTTATCATTCGAGGAATGCACCACCTGGGCTACACCTTTACGCTAAACCAGTTCATCATTAGCCAGACCCTAAAATGGACTAACAGGAGCAATCCATATCACCTACCTTCGTGGGATTTTCCTTAACCAAGCCTCACCCTCAATGTAATGTTCCACCACATTACCATCGGACGTGTTACCCTCCCTTGTAATATTAGATGAATATTTATAACCTCTAGAACTGGTATCACTCCCTATATGAACTAACTCCACATATGATGTACTCAGTGGAGACTTGGGACTCCCTCAAAAACACATTTCTATTGAAACATAGGATTAATTCCACTATCAGGTTGGACATCCCATCCATGAGGCCCCCCCGCAAGATAGTTTTGAGGATATAGAACAACTGCATCCATAACTGCCTCAATATTCTCATACCATAATAGAGCATACAAAAAAGACTTGGGAACATCCATACAGTTTCTATAGTGACTGAAGATTTCATCCACCATTTGATTACCCTCTCTTGTTCCATATTTCCCCCCCTTTACATAAATTGGAACTGTATATGTATCCCATTATCTCTATCTAGACATAGCCTCATCAACATTAAAACTAGAGACCTTTATGCTTCCTCTTATATTTACAACAATTTTTCTGTTGATGTTCTTCGTCATCCACCTATAAGATTCAATTGAGTGACCTATTCTCATTTAGTAGGAACTACAAATGATCTAGGATTCACAAAAAAACGGGTTGTCTGAAATTTAATTCTTCATCCAATAATATCCACACAAACTCAATAAGAAATATTAACTCATCAACTTCAATATAGATTCACATATTTATAGGTTAAATAATAACATGATTTCTAATGTCAAAATAAAATTATCTATCAATATGGTTACAAGGAATTATAATGATCGAATCGTTTTGAAATTTTAAAAGGTGAATGGTAAATCTATCCCATATTTCGACTGAGAGAGTGTCATTACACATATGGAATTTTAATGTCATTTTGAAAAAGATGAATGATGATTTGTTGTAGTTTCCTGGTGCATTGGATTTTTCACTGATTTGGTCTTCATCCAACCAAAAATGAACCATGATGTGATTTATATTGTGAAATCCCATAGTTTCGTTTTTATGGAAATCAAAACATGAATAAAACAAACCTATAAAATGTGTCGACCTACAGTTGTATCTTCATGAACCACTGAATCAGGGTATGATTTAGGATTTTCAAGGCATTAAGGAATTCCACAGTCAAAATAGAATGGTTATGTATACCACTGAATATATCAAGGACTTTAGGAAACATGGATAATTAGGTAAATGGGGAGATAATGTCGGTATGGAAAAAGGTGTGAATGTGTTAGACACCACTACCTCAAAAGAGGACCAAAGACCCCCCCACCAGAGGGAGTGTTCAACACGTTGGAAACTACCATGGCAAAGTGGGAGAAGACATCACTGCTTTCCCTCGAGATATCTTTTTTAGGAAATATTTTTTATTCATTTAACAACATATTATTTACGATAAAATACAACTAAGGTAAATTCTGAAATTTTCTATTAAGTTTGTCATTATAAATATCAAGTCTAACATGTAATTCAAAACAATACTCTACATAGTTTGAAAAAATTATATATTTATATCAATTTTTGAGGTTAACATTTATGAATTCAAATTATATTAATTTGGAATATTTTTATAATAAATTATAGCATTTCACTTTTCATTTATTATTAATGAATAAATAATGAATTAGAATTTAATGTAATTATATCTCTAATAAAATTTAGAAATTATTTACCATTAAAAAGTTATCTATTAAAAGAATATTTAGAAATGAACATAGATTACTTTTATCCATTTTAAAAATAATTTAGTTATTGAATGAAAGAATTATAAACTTTTTACTTTTTTTATATAATGTATAATAATGTTCACATTCATGGATATATAGAGAAAAGAGAAATATATTATACATTTTTTATTATAAAAAGAATATACTCATCCAATATTAATATAAAATGAGCCTAGGTTACCATTTTATTGTTATAAAATTATTTTTATCTTAATTATCAAATTATAACTTTACCATGGGAAAAATATAATGTATTTTTAGTATATAAGCCTAGTCTTGACATAGATTGTCATTACATAACTTTTACAGAATACTGAAAACATTATAAAAATTGACTCCCAAATACCATACAAGTATAGATCCTTTGAAAAATTATAAACATAAACACGAATACATAAGTGAGCTACATTATCTCCTAAGTTGTTCTTCTTCACTAACACCCTTCTTAGACAAATCAAATATAATAGTTATTTTCATAACCATGTGATGGAAACATAAAAAATGGCTATATAGAATTTTCTTTAAGGATAAAAATGGGAAAAATGAGAAGATACACATGAGAATAGGGGTATGATAACGTGATAATAACATTAGAATATTTTACCTTGAATAAAATAGATCATAAAAAGTAATCATGGTATAAATCATGATTGTTTATAATAAATGAATAATAATGAAATACAGAACACAATATTTCAAAGAAAAATATAGGATTAACACATGGAATTGTGGATGACACATAAGCACATAATTTTATTTCCATTGTAGCCAAGGATTCACTAACAAGATGATCTATTTAGTATGAGTTTACTCTCCATTCCATCAAGGGAATAATTTTTCAGCCACATGGTATTATTCATCGCATGATTTCACTCCTCATACCATCTTGGTAGTAGTGGTTCAATCCCTTAGACATCTCAGAAGTCAAGATTCACTCCCAGTACCATCTTAATCTATCTCATGAGATATAAATATTTACCAAATGAATTTGAGGGAGATATAGGTCACACCCAGCTCATAATTATACCATTCATACAAGTGCCACAAATTTTTAAACAATAATATCATCACCATTAAAATTAAATGGTTATCATAAATAAGTACTCACATCATAATCTATGGAAAAGTATTCATATTTTTTAATCATTTCATCAAAACAATAACCCATGAAATATATATAGATTTCATAAACATATAATACATGAATGAGTAAATAGTTTCTTAAAACCATGCCATCATGAAAAAACCATTCACTGACAGAATATGAATGAAAGCAATAGATCCTTATGAAGAACGTAAGGGGTAACATCAATAGATGTAATCATAGATGTAAAGCAATTTTCAAATATATATTTAAAATAGCGTATTGATGAAATTATCCTTTATTATTTGGGAAAGGATTTTTAGTAAATAAATCCATTTGAAATTCATTTTAATATAAAATATATTAAATACATATAATGATGACATGAAATAATTTTTGTGACTTTTTTCTCAAAAAATTAAAAAATAATCATAAAAAAATATTAGAAAAATACTCCTATGAAAATACATTTGAAAAATTAAAATAAGTCATGAAATCATTTTTGAAAACAATTTCATTAAAATGAATTTAAAAACTTGTAATGGAATAATGAAAACATTTTGAAAATAATTTTCCTTGAAAATTAATTTTAATAATATTTTTCATAAATATTTTTTAAAATTGGAATAAAATATTCATATAAATGTGAAAGCGTAAATCTATACATGGAATATGAGGTAAAATGTATCTTCCATTTTGATAGAAAAAAGGATAAAAAATTACTTGATTGGAATGCGATAAAAAGATAACATTAAATTTTTTTGTAAAAGAAATAAATTGTAAAAATGTCATTTAATTATCATAGGATAATAATAGAATGTTCTTGTAAACCTATTTTAGAAATCATGGTTTTGTAGGAACACACGTTTATGAGTGAAGAGAGGGTAAAATCAGGCCCT
Source organism: Viscum album (assembly GCA_963277665.1). Classification (NCBI taxonomy): domain Eukaryota; kingdom Viridiplantae; phylum Streptophyta; class Magnoliopsida; order Santalales; family Viscaceae; genus Viscum; species Viscum album. Next base: position 151,329,640 of record OY728148.1, read on the forward strand.
CTAAAGAATATATTTTTTATTATTTTATGTACCAAAGAGTGAAAAATGATACAAATAAATTAATATATCCTAAATTAAAATAAGATAATAAATTTAATTAATTTTCATAAGTTATGGATCAATATATTTCATTAAAGGGTTCATAAACATAAATAATCACCACAGGAAATGATATTGTGTTAATAAACCCATACCACTTGGTTACATTGAAAAATACTCCCCATGTAAGAAAATGAAAATAAATGAAGTTTTAAAATATCATGAGAATAATGGGATAGTTTTTATAATATTACAAATTAATTTTATACACCCCTTATAGAAATATTTGTGTATAACATGGTTAGGTGTCTTAGAGAAGGTAAATTGAGAAAACATTAATTTAACAATTTGTTAACTTTGGAAACAAAAAACACAAGAAAGAATGTTAATAAATAGTTATTTGAATTCCCATATATTTATGTATATGAGGAAAATAATACATTCATGATATGTATATACACCACATATAAGAATTTTTTGGTGAATAAGGAATGTATCTCATGGAAATAATGAGTGAGATGAAATTACCTTACCATATTTCATGCCTCACTTTATACACGTACAATCCTCCTGTATAATAAATATAAATATATTATAAATATATAAAATAACCATATTATTATATTTGAAACCATATATGATGTGATTAATAATTTCTATTACCCTCTTGTTAATAATTTTATGTTAAGGTATCACTTTGGGAAATATCTGCTTTGTGTTTCACATGTGTCTTTAGTTGATATATCTTTGGTCCATATATTTATATCATATTTCAAGAATTTAATCCATGATATTAATATAATGTTTAAATATTATAAGTGTATTATAATAAACCTTATAATGTAGATATATCAAATGGAATAAATTGTTCATGGTGACAGTAAGTCATACATACACATGAATTCTTTTTCCATTTTAATTTTCGTATTGAAAGAAAAAAGCTAAATGACATCTATGAATATATATGAATATAGAGATATATAAAATTACTAATGTTACTTTATTATTTCATATATATCAAATATATTTACTAAATACATATTAAATCATCCCATATAGTGTATGAATGAATCTCATCACTTTGTGGGGGCAGAGGTACACAATTCTCAAACAAAATTATCGTATTAAAATAAATTAAAACATATTAATATTACAAATGTCAAAAAATTAAACAATCATAAAGAAATAATAAATATAATATATCACATATATTAACAAATTTTACATCATTATTTCCACCATGATATGAGGTAATGTAAAAATGAACAATCAACCTTTAGTGACGTGATAGTCTACCACACACATAAACAATATATTCCTTACCCATTAAATAGAAGTGTGTCCAAGTATAGGTAGAAATAGTAGAATAATAAAGTCATATAATATTGATAATGCTATTTTTTTGTTATAAATTCCTTGAATATGATGATTTTATAGAGTGTAGAATGAAAATAAAAGAAAAGAGTTTGAGGTAGGGTGTTACCTTTTAATCAGGTAACTCATTTTGGATTCTTCCAAAAGGCCTCCTTGGATTACTTTATTCACAAGGGGAGTATTCAAGGTCAATGGGAGTGAATTTGGTGTGATACTTGGGATGGAATTTTTAACATAAGTCACTTTAGAGGTGTGAGGAAATATGAGTAGTTGATTCCATTTATAATGGAGAATGAGTGGAACTCTTGTAAAATTTCAAAAAAAGGAACCCCACTAATGATTTTTTATTTTGAGTGGATAAAAAATAGTAAAAAGTTGTTAATAGGGATTATAGGGTAAAAATATTCCTAAAAAATGGATTTTGGATAAATTTATATGTTTTTTTCAGTCTTAAATTTATGGTTTAGTTTTAGATACAGTTAATAAAAACAAAATAATTGAAATTAATTTGAATTACTACAATAATATTATTGGTAAAAAACTATGTTTCTACTATTATAATTTATAAATTATTATTATTAATAATATGGAATTTATTTTAAAAAATACCATATATATATATATGTTTCACAAATTAATAAAAATTTAGTCATCTTGTCGGGTTAACAATGCAGGTTTTGACGTAAATATGTTTAAAGCATTGCTATGTTTTTTATAGTTATTTTTAAAAATAAAATTATTCCAATAACAAAGATATGATTTATATAAAAATTTATCATATAATTAACCTTTAAAAAATTAAAAAGTAAAATATCCTTATTAATAAATTATATGTAACATTAATTTTGAATCAAAATCCATTATTTTTAACTATTCAATAATAAATAAATCTTAATATAAAAACAGAACTAATTTATAATTTTTTTTAATATTTATATATAAAATATAATGTTTATTTTGACATATTAAATATATAAATGTGTCACAAATTTTATATAAAAATGGTTATCCATTAAAAGGGGGTAAAACTACCATAATAAAAATATTCGGTTTGATGAGAAAAATTGATTTTATTCTTATCATAAGCTTATAAAATTTATTGGATGAATAAAAAAATATTCAATTAGACATATAATATATACAATAAATTAAAGATTATTAATAATTAATTAAATTTATTAGGAATAAAATAACTTTTTGAATATATTAATTGTTTTCTATAAAAATACTCCCTTTATATTCAATTTGGTTCATAAGTTTCTAATTAACGTTTAGCCAACTAATGCATTTTTTATTTTGTGAAAACCATATATTTACATAATATATTTAATAACATTTATAAAAACTAATTGAACATCTAGGTTACATATTATTTTTTTAATTAATCATAATTTATTAATATTTTATTATTTTCAAATCCTTTGTTATGTGTGTTACGCAAGACACTGCCGAAATTCGTTGTTGTTGTAACCCAATCTTACCTCAATGTTCCATATAGAGAAAGATAAAATTTATGTTTTGTGTAGTGCATGTAATTCAAATATAGTTCACTAAAATAAAATAAATTAATTTCAGTGTTACTTTAAAGGGAAAATATCCAAAAATATTATAATCATTTGAAAAAATAATAAACAACAAAATATGGTGGTGTTAAATTTTAACCCCCCAAAAGTGGAATTTTTTCTATAAAATTGATATAGGCTTTCAATTTTTTTATCTTTAAATGATTCATTTACATAAACCCACATAGTAAAAATGAATGAAATAACTTCCCATAAAAACTGAAAGTTGGAATCATAATAATTACCCAATGTAACATATAACTAGGTTTGAATAAAGCATAACATAGGTTGGGAGTGAATATTGGACATGGGGTAAAGGCATAAATATTTATTGGGAGGTATTTATTTCATAAATCAAGAACAGGTAAATAATCAGAGAAAATTTGAGGTTCTCAAAGCCATAAACCAGTGATGATTTTAGAGGCCATCGTTTAAACAAAATTTATGGTATTAGGACATCAATTTTTTTATCTCTTTCATAACATTGAGAAATTCATGATATATTTCTATAAACAACATTTCATAATTTTATTATTCATTTATGAATTTGTACTTCATCTATTACGTCATTAAATGGATGTCCATAAATTAACATTGATGTGTAATGAACTAAAATACACATTTAATGTATCTAAAGGCACATGAAATAATTAAATTCTTAACTATTTGTCTCCTATAAATCTATATTTCATAATTTATAATCCTAAAAATTCATACAATTGATTCATCATTAATATTTATTCATAAAAAAAAATTTATACAATAACGCGAACATCGGGTAGGCATATGGTAGGCATGAAACCCTTATCAGTATTTTATAATGGGATTAAGAACCATGGAATTTCCATAACTAATTGATTGTCACACAATACTTATGATTTAATAATGTAAAACCACACTAATATAATTGAAAAAATTATATGGGCATCCTTGATAGAAGTTTAGTCATTAAACATCCTTTTTATCAAATGTTTTCAACATGACTTTAATACATAAAAAATCCATTTGAAGTTTATCATAATGTTTTCATGAATGGATATCCTTATAACCATTCCAAAAGATGAAAATTCAAAACAATATTATCAATGTAATGATGTCATAATAAAATTGATCACCCATTTATAAAAAAATATATCTTGGTTGTCACATTTCTAACATGTGAATACCCACATCATATATTTTCTAGAAATATGGTAATACCCAAATTTACAAAAAATACATTTCGAAAACATGTATTATTCCTTATTCAAAAGGTTACCGAAAATATTACTTAAATCCTAGAAGTTGTAATCATCATCTTTGATAACATAAAATATTTGGTAAATAGATCCTTTATCTATTATAAAGTAAATCATACTATCCAATTTACTTTTTTTAGGAAATATTTCATTATACAGAAAAGCATATATTAACATAAGCAACATACTAAGGGTTTTCTTCCCTTAGTCAAAAAGTCTCATTTTCATTAAACAACTTTTCACCTCCATTAGAAATATTAAACATATACTTGTAAATACAAAGATAAAAATATATGTAAGACAATCATTCTATATTTCGTAATTTATATAATAATTTTTTTAACCCAAATACACAAAATATTATATTTTTTCACTTCATCCACAATATATAATATAGAAACCTCATCTTATTACACAATAAATTTTTCCATACACATTTCATCTATTGTCTCTTAATCCTCATAAATGTAACCATGACTCGCCCCACCTTACTGGTTCCCTTAAGAATATTTCATAATGGTACATTGAGTTGAATATTGAGAATTTACTCTACACTTCAAACAGTTGACCATAACTTATATATTATAGAGTAAAATATTATCCTCCATTTTCTAACCTATTAATTCATTTTTCTATTGTGGTCAATTTCATTATGTCCATCATATTTGTATTCAAAACACATTCTTGTTCCTCAACGACATTGATTTTGGTTATTATTTCCACTTTCTCGAGACAAAGGAAAATGAATATTTTTTCTTAAATTACCTCTATTACTCGAACTCAATGACAATTTCGTCATTTCCTTCTATGGTGAGTCCAAGAGCTGGTTAAGGTACATGTTGTTAATTAGGTTCCCTGAAAATTGATTAGGGATTATTTAAGCATCATTCAATGTAGTGATCATCCCACTTGAATGATCATATGAAAATCCCCATCACAATCATTATTAATCTAGTTCTTACGATTGATTAAAACAAGAATCATAATGTGATTGTTACCTATAATAGATGAAAACCACATAATCTTGAAATGAATTACTTATAGGGTGTCTTAATCATAATAAATTCTTTAATATATGATACAATTGGTTCAACATAGGTTATTCATGACCAATTTATATTTAAATATATCACTAGGGGTCATGAGGACACTATGAATCCCCAAAGAATATCCCTTGGGTGTGCCAAACAAGGAATGTAAAAACGCCCATTGGGGTGTAATAGGTTACCCTGAGTTACGCTTGGATCATACTTTTAGAATTTTTTCTCCTAGGTACATTTGTTCTACTACCACAACCACTTGGTGTATCAATATTTTGATGTATTTTTGAGAAAACACTTACCATTTCCTTTTTCAAAATTAGCATACATTTTCTTAAATGTTTACAAATCCTTATACTAATACTTGGATACATACCATTTCATATCATAATAAATATACCTTGGGATCTCACTAAAATTTTCTTATCATAGTTTCTGAAGGTTAATGAAACTGTCACTATGATTCAACTATAAGAAACCATTATAGAAATACAATAACAATACATCAATTTTAAAAGAAATTGTAAAACATTATACAAATAGACTTCTGAATACCGCACTAGTATAGTGCCATTGGAAACATTGAAACATAAAAACTAAAAAATACTTGAGCTACATTATCTCGAACTAGGTTCATATTAACTATCACCCTTTATTTTCATATCAAACATAATAATTATCTTCGTAACCCAGGGAAGGATACATAAAAAGTGGTGAGCTCAGATTCTCAACACAAGTTAAAAATGGAGACATGTAAGAATAAACACTATCATTGGTGTGTGAGAACTTAATCATAACATCAGAAGATCATACCCTTAACATTAATGATCATAAAAATGAATTATGGATTAAATCATGATAGTTCATAAGACATGAATGATAAGGAAAAAATTAAATTAATCCATGAAAGGATAACATATGAAAAAATATGGAATTTTTAAAGAAACATAATCAGATAATATGATTTCTACTATACCCAAGTAATCATGGCCACGAGAATCTCATTAGTATGGGTTCAATCCTTATAACATCTTAGTAGACACATATCACTCCATTGGTCATCTTAGTATCATGATTTCACTCTTCATACCATCCTGGTAGCCATGGATCACTCCCATGACCATTTAAATAGCTATGGTTCACTCCTAAGTCCATAATTCTCTTTATCATTAGATATATATATTTACGCAATGCATTAGATGAAGATTTAGGTCCAACCCATAACATAATGAAATCATACAGAAATGTTCAAAAATATCATAAAAAATCATATCATAAACCATGAAATGAAATGGGTATCATAAACATGTAATAATATTATAACCCGTTAAAAAAGATACAATTTTCTTAATCATTTCATAAAAAGTGTATCCTGAGAAAAGGATATAGATTTCATAAAAATATAACCCATGAAAGTGAAACGGGTTTCATAAATACCATGAAACCAAAAATAATCTATTCATATAATGAATATTAATGGAACCATTGGATTAATATCAATAATGGAATGGGTAACATAAAAATATGTTATCATAGGTGGAAAATAATTATGAAATATATTTTAATATTTTAATTGAGGAAAATATCATTTCTTCATTATATAAAATTTTTAATACATAAAACAATTTGAAAATAATTTTAAAATAAAATAAATTGAACATTTATAAATAATACCTTTAATCATTATAAAAATATTTATCATTGAAAAATTTAAAATAATCTTGAATTTTTTTAAGAATAGTATTCTTTGAAAACAATTTAAAAAAATAAAAGTAATTCATGAAAACATTTTGAAAAAAATCATCGAAAATACAATGAATCCTTTAAAGAAATAATGAAAAAATTTTCAAAACAAATTTCCATGAAGATGAATTTTAAAACCATTTTTAAAAAAGAATCATTCTTTGTAAACAAGGACTGAAAGCATCAGATAAATGGTGTGGGGTGGGGGGGGGGGGTAAATCTATACATTTCATACAAGGTAAAAAGAATATTCCTTTGTAATAGTAAAAATGATAAACAAATTATTGTTTAGAATATGTCATGATGATTACATCAAAAAATTAGTAAAAGAAAAAAATACAAAAACTTAATTTAATTATAATATGATATTAGAATAATATTCTTTTAAATCCTTTTTAAAAATGAATTCCTTTTTAGGACCATAAATTTCTGACCGAAGGGAGGGTAAGGTTGGGCTCTTTGAAGAACACATTTTTATCAATTAGATCTATAATAGAGTGAAATATTGATACCACTAAGTGAATATATATTGAATATCTAAAGGATAATAATATTAATGATTCTTCTAGAGTTACAGATCATTATATTTCATCAAAGGACGCATTAACATAAACAATCATGATATGAGATGAGATTGTCTCAATGTACTCTTACCACATTGTATCTTTGAATGATACTCCCAAAGTAAGAAGAATGAAATTTAATGAAGCTTAAAATATTATGATAGAAAAGAGATTCATTTTATAACATGTCAAGGGAATTTTATAAACCACATATAAAAAAATATGGGTCTAACATGGCATGAGTCTCAAAGAAAGAAAATTGTGACAAAATTACATTACCAATTTGGTATTAATGGAAATATAAATATCATTATAGAAAGATCATAGAATTGTTTTTTAATTCCCATATGTTAAATTATAATAGCCATTGAATTAATTCCTAGGTAGTATATACACCACATAAATGAAGTGAGTGGTGAATAAGGCATGTATCTCACAGAAATAAATAGTATGACGAAATTCACATACCTTATAACTTGACTCACATTATACTCATAGAATTCTCATTTATAATAAATAAAAATTATTATAAATATTTCATTGAACCATATTATTATATTTAATAACATATAAATTTTGATTAAGAATTATCTTACCCACATTAAAAAAATGATTCTTAGGTTTCACTTCAGTTAATATCCCCTTTGTTCTTCGAATGTGTATTAAATTTTCATATATTTGGTTTGTATATTTATATTTTGATTTACTGAATTTAAAACATTATTTAAAGATAGTTTATATTATGTATATGTGTATTATAATAATCCATATAATATAGAAGTAGCTAATGGAACACAATGTTCATAGTGATGGTAAGTCGTACGTATACATGAACCCTATTTCCATTTATTGTCATATTGAAAGAAATAATGTGAAATAAATATATGAATAATTATTTATTTCTATATATTAATATTGAATTAGATTTATTATATCATATATATTCACAAAATTCTTCATGCATACATTCCATATATTGTATGAATGAATCACATCACATTGAGGTGTGGTAGTCCACACTTCATCAAATTAAATTATCGTATTAACACATACAATAATGTATAATGATAAGTGTTGTAAAATAATTAAAGAAGCATAAAGACATAATAAATGTAATATATAAATTATATAAACATATTTTCCATCATTATTTCAATAATTATGGGTGTTAATTGAAAAATTGAACAACCATTATTTAGTGTGAAGTAGACCATAATACACATAAATAGTATGTTTAGTACATGTTAGATTGAAGAGTGTGTTAGTTTTGGGTGAAACCATATCATTAAAACAATATAGTATATTTATGATAATATTTTTTATACAATATTGGAATAAAAATATTTTAGAGAGTGGAGAATGAAAATAAATAATAGAGTTTGAAGGAGGGTGTTACTTCTTAATCAAGTAACTCTTTTGTGTTTATTCCAACACGCTTCATTGGATTTATTTCGTCCCATGGGGAGGATAATATGTAAAATATTCAGAATGTGGGCAAATATTTGGGCAAATTTTGGCCAAAATTAAGGGTCGTGATATGTGTGAAGAAGTGGGAGTAGAGGATGCCTTTTTTAATTATGGAGAAGTGGTACTATTGTAATATTAAAAATTAAATAACTCCACCCACCTTTTAAGATTTCAAGTGGATCAGTAATTGTAAAATGTTGGGAAAATGGACAATATATTAAAAATATTTCAATAAAATGGCTTTAGAGAATGTTCATAGGTCTCTTTTGATCCTAAATATATGGTTTAGTCTCTAGTTATGCTTAATTTATCCTTAAACATTGTAATTACTTTTAATTACATCCATAATATTTGTGGTAAATAGATTATTTTACAATATTTGAAATTATAAATTATGAAAATTCATAATATTAGAGATATTTTTCAAAATTCCAACTGTAGAAGTGGAAATAATTTAATTGTATTTAATCCCTCTATCTGGTTGACAATGTTGGGTTTTGAAGTTAAAACATTAAAAACTATTCTATGTTTCTTATTGTCAATTTAAAAATGAAATTTAATTTAATTACTTTCATTAGATTGACTGAGAAAATATTATATAATTTAAATTTTAAACCAATGAAAATAACAGTTTTACCATATAAATAATTTAGATGAAAAAGATATTTGGAATTAATATCCAACATTTTTAACTATTAGTTAAAAAATTAATCTTAGTAGAAAAATTCCAATAATTTAACCTAACATTATTTCAATAGTATCTCATTCAAATATGACGTTTATTTTAATGTATTAAATCTATAAAAGAATGAAAATTATATTTAAAAATGGTTCTCCATTAAAATTTTATAAAACAACAATAAAAAATATTAGGTTTTATGAGTTAAATTGGTTTTATTTTTACATTAAACTTATAAAATATATTTGATAAAAAATTACTTAGATATAATATATATATACATATTACATTACATTTACGTAATAATTAATTAAATTTATTTATTTAACATAACAATGTGTGTATAATACTATTTTCTATAAAAATACTCCATGTATATTCAATTTGGTTATTATATACATTTATAAATTATTTCTTAATAATTAATTAATTGTATGTTTTTTGAAAACCATTTATCGACCTAATTTACATAATAATATTCATAAAATTTAATTTAATGGCTTGGATACATCTTGTTATATTATATAGTCATATTTTAATAATATATTATTGTTTTCCAAAAACATTGTCTTATTTGTTACACAAGCCGTTGAGGAATGTATATGAGTCATATACCACAAGATAACCTCAATGTTTTGTATAGGGTAAACTAAAATATATGATAGATGTAGTGAAAATTATCCAAATGTTGTTCTTTAATGAAAAATAAACTATTTTTAGTGATATGTGAAAAATATAAAAATATATTATATAAATTTGAAAAAAATATTCACAAAATCATGAGGTGTTACATTCTACCCCCTAAAAATAGATCCCCCCAATTAATCTATGTTATCAATGTTTTTATATTGGAATGTTTCACTTATAAGGCCTCACATGTTAAAAATTAATATGAAAACTTCCCTTAGAATGTTATGTTGGAATCATAACAGCTACCCAAAGTAACATGTCACAATGTTTCCACATTGGGTAACATAAGTTGGGGTGATGATTGGAAATGAAGTAAAAGCATAAATATTTATAGGTAGTGATTGAGGTCATAAATAACAAACAATTAAATGATCAAATAAATTTTGATGGCCTCATCATTATAAATCATTTATGACTTCAAAGGTTGTTGGTTGAATAACATTTAAGGTTTTACGAAAACATTTTTATTTGATCACTTTTATAATTATAAGAAATTCTAGATACATTTCAATTAACAAACATTAAATCATTGGATGATACTTTATCAATTACTAATAAATCCATTAACTCAAGTAAATAATTTCCAAAAATTAATATTGATGCACAATGCACTAAAATGAACTATTAACTGATCTTAAGGCCCATTAAAGAATAAAGATTATAACTATTTGTCTCTTAAAAATCAATATTATTTAATCAATAAACATAAAATGTACCTCTACTAATTCAGAATTAATATTTATTTATAAAAATTAATTATACATTAACTCGGACATCATGTAGGATTATGGTAGGAATAAAACCCTTATCGTCTTGGGGTTTTGGGTTAATGACCCCTAGACTTGCCATACTTGATCGGTTGTCACTAGATATACATGATTTACATTTTTGAAACCAATCAAATATAATTTCCAAAATATTATGGACATCATTAAAATATGGTTAATCACTCAATATAAATTTTGAAAAAGTTTCTATATACAATCATAATACATAAATACATTATTTTATGTTTAGCATAAACTTTTCATGAATGGTTATCCTTATAAACATTATGAAATATGAAAATCAAAAATAGTTCAAAGAAGGTAAAAAATAATATTGACATTGATAACATATATATATATTTCCAAATAGCTATTGATTGTCACAATCAAAACACTTGAATACCATCATCATATGCTATCTTGAAACATCATAAGAACCTGTGTTACCATAAATATATTTGAAAAACATGCATGGTTCATTATTCAAAAGGTAACTGGATATATTCCATTAATCCACGAAGTTATAATATTTATTCATTAAAATATACACTTTTTTTGAAAATATCATTTATCAATTCCGAGTTAATCCATACAATGAAATTTAATTTTTCCTTATACAACATATATTTTTACAAACCAAAAGTATATTAACAGAAAGAACATACTTAAGGGTTATCTTACCTTTTTCAGAATTTCACATTTTTATTAAATCACTTTTCCATTCCATCATAACCATTTAACATAAACTTGTATATACTTACTGAAAAAACATATGTAGAACAATCCATATGTATTTCATCAGGCATATAACACTTTTTTAAATCCAAATACATCAATAATTATATTGTTCCTCTTCATCCAGTTTCTATAGAAGGATGCCTCCTCAAATTACACAATAGTTTATTGCATATAAATTTCCTCTATAGTCTCCTCAATATCGAAAATATAACCATTACTCACAAAACCTTAATAGATACCTTTATAAACATTCATCTTGAAACATTTACTATCATATTGACTATTTAATCCATACATGAATCACATAGCCTTCAATGATGACATCATAGGGATATATTTTATTTCATTTTGTAAACAAAATAATTCATTTTTTCCTTGTAGTCACTTTCTTTGTGTCTTTATTTTCAACAATCAAAACATCTTCTTTTTCTTAAGTGACATTCATTTAGCTTTATATTTTTACATTGAAGGAAAAAATGACACTAAATCTTCTTTCCTCCATGGTATCCATTGCCTGAAATCTCAACAAATTATTTATTTCTCTTCCTTTGGTGAGTCTATGTGTTGGTAAGGTACACGATATTAATCATGATCTGTGAAAAATTAATAGGCATGGAAAAAACTTATTTCACACTAGAGATCATCCCACATTACTTATCATCCTCAAATTTCCCATCACATTCCACATTAATCTCGTTCCATATAGTTCCATCCATTTACTACAACAAGACAATATTTTGAGTAATACTTATCATAGAAACAAATGTCAAGATATTAAAATAATTACATATAGGATGTATTTATCATGAATCCTCCTTTATTCAATTACACTATATGATCATTTTTTGTTATTAATACCAATTTTTTTTTTCAAAATTCATTGTAATGGTTCATGAAGTGTTTTCAAATTCCCAATGCATTTCCTCTAGGAGTGTCAAACCATGTTTATAGCAATGACCATTGTCATGTACCAGATTACACTGATTCTGGAACAAATAATCGTTTCATAGTTCTTTTTGTTTTAGTGGTACATGTGCATTATTAAAATCTTATTGTAGTATCAAGAAATGTATTTCTTTATATGAGATCATTTAATCTACCCTTTACAAAAAATTGAGGAAATTTTCCAAAATTATACCTCATCCTTATACTTATCCTAAGAGATATTCCTAGACATATCCTTCAAAATTTACCTATGAATATCACTAAATTTTTCTCATCCTAGATTATAATATGTTAATGAAACCTTTCCTCCAATACTAACTATAATATCCCACTATTAATATACAATATCATTACATCACTATTATGGAATACCTAAAAATTATACAGATAGACACTAAAAGACAATACTATTGTAGTTACATTTTAAAAATTGAAACAAAAAAATGGTTCAAAAGTGATCCACATTATCTCCCACATGGTTATCAATTAACAGAATAATTCATAGAAAAATAGAACATAGTATTTATGTTCAAAACATGGTGAAGGAAAATTAAAAATGGGTGAGCTCAGATGATCAGTTTATGCATCACAGAGAAACATATAATTATAAACATTCATATAGGGGTATGTAAATGTGATCATAATAATTGAAGATCAAAACCTAAATATGAAATATCATAAATTTGAATCATGGAATAAAGTTTGATAGTTCTTAATACAAAAATGATTAGGAAATAAAGAACATAATACTTGAAATCATAACATAGGATTAAATAATTGAATTTTAGCTAAAAAATAATCATATAATATGATTTCCACTGTCGTCAAGGAATTGCTTCAAATACCATATTAGTATTAAGGGTTAACTCCCCATACCATCCTGGATTTCATGGTTAACTCCAATATCCATTTTAGTAGAATGATTTTTCCCCTTATAATATATTGTTAGAAATGGTTCACTCACATGTCCATATTAGTAGTTAAGGATCACTCCCAATACCATATCTGTATATCTAAACAGTTTTAAATATTTACCTATATCATTGGAGGGAGATAAATGTCCCACCCATATCATAATTATATCATACATATATGTTCCAAAAAATCATAAACAATCATATCATAACTCATAAAAAGAATTAGGTATTGTAAACATGTAGTCATACTATATCCAGTGAAAAACTTTCATGTTTGATAATAATTTATGAAGATAATAATTTGTAAATGATATATAGATTTCATAATCAAATAACTCATGAAATAGAAATTGGTTTTATAAACACTATGATATCAAGCATAAACCATTCATATAATGAATGTAAAGAGAATCACTAGATTGTTACTAAGAAAGGCTCGAGTAAAATTAATGGATGTTATCATATTTAGAAAATAATGTTGAAATATATTTAAATAATTTGTCTTGATTAAAATATAAAAGCTTATTTTAAATATTGTTTTTAAATTAAATGATTTGAAACTCATTTTAATAGAAAATGAAATGAAAAAATATGAATAATAAATAGAATCATTTTGAAAAACATTTTCTATGAAAACATATAATGTAATATTTAAAAAAATTTAAAAACCTTGTTCTTTGAAAACATGTTTAATAAAATAAATGAAATGTTGAAAACACATTAAAAATTATTTCATTGAAAATACCTTAAACAATGTAATGAAATCATTAAATTTTTTGAAAAATATTTCCCTTTAAAATTAAATTTAAAGGAATTTTATTAAAAATAATCAACCGTCATAATCATATAATGTAAGATTTGCATAAATGATCGAAGGTAACACCCTAAATATCGTACAAGGTAAAATGAATAATCAGTTTTTACTGTAAAAAATATTGAATAGTGCATTGTTCGGAAAGATAAAATAAGATTCATTTAAAAATATTTTTAAAAGAAAAAGCTGAAAAAATATGATTTTAATTCTCATTAGATACTAGTATAATGTTTTTTGAAACTATTTTTAGAATGCTTGGTTATTAAAGAAAACAATTTTCCAATCGAAGAGAGGGTAATGTTTCGATTTCATAAGAATACATTTCTAACAATCTTATATACCAAAGGGTTGAATAACGATACCAATAAATGCATATATCATTAATTTATAGACTATGAGAAAATTCATGAATTTTCATTATTGATGGGTCAAAATATTTCTTCAAAGGAAGCTTATGTATAAAAAATATGGATTAATAATGAGATCATTTAAATAAAATCTTACGACTTGATAAAGTTGAAACTTAATCTCCATTTTATTATATTAAATTACATGAAGCTTTAAAATATAATGAGAATAAGTAGATTCATTTTATATCATTTCAAATTTATTTTTACACCTCATATTAAAATATAGGTGTATAACAAGGCTTATGTTTCAATGAAATAAAATTAAGACATAATTAATTTACCGATTTAGTATCTTCTCATACATAAACCACATAATCGAACGTTTTTATAATGGTAATTTAAACAAAAAAAGATTTAATAATAAGATTAAAATAAAACCTTTAGGAGTATCTTATACATCACAAAAAATAACTGAGTGGTGAATAAGGAATATATCTCAAAGAAATAAATAGTGAGATTATATTACCTTTGTTGATGTATTTACTGTCTTCATACTCATATAAAAATCATGTATAATAAATATAAATATATATTATATATAAATAGCACAATATTTTTATATTTAATACAATATATGGTTTTATTATGACATTATATTACCCAATTATTATCAATTTAATTTCATGGTTTCACTTCAGGTAATATTTTCTTTGTTATTCGCATGTCTCTTAATTTTCAATATCTTTGGTGTTTATATTTATATAACTATTACCATAATGTACGTCATTATTTAAGTATAATTTATATTCATTATATTTTTATTATAATAATATTTATATTATATAATTATCAAATGGAATTAACTATTTATGGTGAGGGTACGTCATACGTACGCTTGAACAATATTTTGTTTCAATTATCATATTGAAAGAAAGAAGGTAAAATACACACACACAAACAAATATATATATATATATGTTTATATATATATCATTATTAATGTAACTTTATTTTATCAGATATTCCATATAATTTAACTAAATTTTTACATAAAAAACTCCATCTAGTGTATGAATAAATGACATTACATTGATTAGAGGTAGTCTACACTACCTGAAATGGAATTATTATATTAACAAAAAATGGAACATATTAAGATAATGGTAGTAAAACAATTATTGAAGATTAATGACATAATAAATATAATATATAACTTATATAAATATATTTTTCATCATAATTTCCACCATGAGAGGTAGTAATTGAAAAAATGAACAATCATTATTTAGCGAGGAAGTAGTTCGCTATACATGTAAATTTTATTTTCGTTACCAGTTAGATGGATGTGTGTATACAAGTAGGTAAAAACCTATAATAACAAACATATTATTATATTTAGTATACTTGTTTTTTATATAATATTGGAGTATGATAATTTTAGAGAGTGGAGAAATAAAATAAAATAAATGAGTTTGAGGGAGGGTGTACGTATTAATCGTGTTAATACTTTTGGTTAGTGCCAAAAGGATTTCATGGATTGATTTATGAACATGAAGGGGATCTAATGTAATGGGAGGGAATTTGGGGAGCTATTTTAGAAATTTTATGAAAAAATTAAGTTGATTGAGTTGTTTTAGGAAGTGGGAGTAGAGGTAGCCTTTTATAAAGGAGGTAGAGTGCCACTATGGTAATATTATAAAATAAAGGAACACACACAGTTTTTTTAAAAATTGGACATCAATGATAAAATTTTAATCCAAAGGATTATAGGGTCTAAATATAGATATATAATGGATTTAGGAAAATAGAATTGGTATTTTCTCATCTTAAATTCATTCTTTGGTCTTTTGTTAATTTTCATTTAACATTAATATTTGTAATTAATTTTGGTTAAATAACTAATATAGTTTGTGAATAACTGTGTTGACCATATTAGTGATAAAGAATTATGGTGATTCAAATTATGGAATCAATTTTCAATAATTCCAAAAAAAGATGTTGTAAAAAATTATATAAATTTAACCCTACAGTCAGTCCAACAATGCAGGTTCATAAATTAAAAATGTTCAAAAGATTACTATGTTTTTAATAGTAATTTTTAAAATGAAATTAATTATGATAACATTAATATTATTTATTTTAAAAAAAGTATGTAATTAAAATTTGAAACAAAATAAGAAATTAATTTTACTTTATAAATAAATTCTTTGAGAAATCAATTTTGAATAAAATGACTTCTTTTCTACCTATTCAATTAAGAATGAATCTTAAAAAAATAAACAGAATTTATTCTAAATTATTTTTTATGTTTAGTTTTCAAAAGATGTTTATTTTGACATATAAAATCTATTTAATAGTCAAAAATTTTATTTAAAATCTATTTTCCATAAAAAAATATTTTAAAACATCCTTAATAAAAATATTCGGTTTTACGAGTTAAATAAGTTTAATTCTTATCTTATGCTTATAAAATCAAATTTATGAATATAAAAAATATTTACATGGATATATAATATATATTAAATTAATATTACTTTATGATTTATTAAATTTACTTTGATCAAAATAACTTTGTGATTATAGTAATAGTTTTCTATAAGAATACTATCTTTATTTTCTATTTTCTCCCATATATATTTCTAAATAGTTTTTGACTAAATAATTAATTTTTTTTTGAGATAATGATATATAAAAATATTTAGTAAATAATAATTATAAATGTTAATTTTATATCTAGGTGTAATCTTATTATATTAAATAATCATATTTTAATAATATATTATAGTTTGCTAAACCATTGGCAGGTGTGTTAGGCAAACCATCAAGGAATGTCATTATTAATTATAAAACAAACTAACCAAGATGTTCCTTGTAAATATTGATAAAATTTATGTTGTATTTGTTGAATTTAAGCCAAACATAGGGATTTAATATAAAATTATCTACTTTTAGTGTCACGTGAAATATAAAATATCAAAAATATTATATTAATTAAAAAAATAAATAAAAAAAATTCTTGAGGTGTTATAGTGACTATTAAAAATTATCAAAATTAAATGTTATGAATTGAAAAAATATTAACTTCATAAATCTAAATATTCAATCAATTATATATAATTCAGCATAAATAAGTGGAAGATTAGTATTTATGATTAAACTGAAAAAACATGATGATAATTAGTTTTTCAAAATAAAATTTAATTATAAAAAATATAATATAATATATTAATTCAAGAAGTTGATATATTAATAATATAAATTTAAATTAATATAAGTTGATTTAAAATATATAAATTTAAATAAAATAATTCAATAATAGTTTTTATTTAAAATTTTTAAAATGTATATGCTTTATAGATATATAAATATACATATATATCTCTAAAAACTGTATTTATAAGCATAAAATCATACATATGCCAATAAAATGAAAATTTATGATGAAATTGAAAGGAATTAGTTTAAAAATCATATTACACATTATATACAGATTGGAAATATATTTCTACATTTAATTAACTAGATTTAATTGAATAAAATTTCTAAATTCGAAAAGAACTACAGTTTCCTATATTCATTGAAAAGACAATAATTATATAAAAATACCAAAATATTATCCTCTGTTAATTTTTATAATAAATTTTCATAGCTGTAATAAACATCATAAAATAACATTTATAAATGTTCTGGTAATTAATTATAATATTTTCTCAAAATAATCAATAAATATTGTTTCTGATGGAATCATAATTTTTTATGAAAATAATTTCCTTAATAATATTTGAGTGATTATTTAATTAGAATTTATCAAAAAAATTAGTTTCATTTGTCCATTATAAATATTAAATTATGTAGATAACACCATTTATACCCTTAAATTTAATCGTTAGATTATAATCATCAAATTTATATTATAATATCTCATGGTTAGTTTAGCCTCATCGTTTAATGTCATATAACATACTGAATATAGTTTTATTCTTAAAATATAAGGGTTTTTCATTGACCCCAAATAGTGGGAATGATATCATCACATTTTCCATTATATCCTTACTTACATGAGGAAATACATTTACTACAATTTTTTGTAAATAAAAAAACCCATGTAAGGAATTTTTTAATATTTTAAATCTTAAAATAATTATTCCAAATATAAACATAATCCTAACATTTTATAATATCATGCTTCTATGATGAAATAATGAAATTTTAAAAAAATTACATTACATTTGTATACTTTATTATGGTTTTTAAATAAAATATCAATTGACACTGCATGTCACATAAGACTATCAAACAATGGGGAATCAAATCAACAAACTCATACAATTGGAGATGATTATGTTAATACACAATTGTACATTTTTATATTTATTTCCCATTGGTTCAACTATTCAATATACACATCCATTTGAAGTATCTAGATATATATTTCTTATATTTAAAACTGTACAATTTACAAAATACAAAAAATTTAGCATGTATTCCAATATTTTAAATCAGTTATTGGATTAATACATATGTTTTATAGAAAATATACTGAAAAATAACTTCACATTTTCTTGGATAAAAAATATGGAAGTCTCCATTTTCATATATTATTTCAATATTATATTTTACAATAATATTACATTAATAGATCTAAAAGAACCTTTTGGAGTTTAGTGTCCTTGAAAATATGTAAATAATAAATGGATTTTATAATGAAACATAAATATATAATTTATTTAATACTCATTAAATATTCCATTATTTTTTATTCCCATTTTACCTTAATGCAAGTGATTTCATTGAGACAAACATCAATAGAAAATGGTAAATTTAATGTCTAGCATGTTATACACAAAGGATATAGAACATGGGTGATCATCGAAGATAAAACATCAAGTATAACATGTGATAATATATATATATATATATATATATATATTATTTAAATAATAAATAACATGTAACTGTGGATATAATTGAAAATTGAGATACTCATAATAACATCAGGACTGTTCATCACCATAGTGTGAGAAATAATTTTACCAATGTTATTCCCAATAGATTTATAAACATTTTATTTCATGTGATTAATTTTTTAACCAAATCATTACATCATATTTTTTAAAAACCATTAAAATTTATTAATTAATCTATGACACATAGATCATATATCCATTCATAATCAACACATAGAGAATAATGAACTATTTTGATATAAAATCATTGACCATAATGGTTTTTAATGAAATTAATATTTCATTATTTTTACTCATGAAAATTTAATATAAATTTCATACATGGTAATTCTAAATAAATAAAGTACCTTTTCATCTATATTTATAGGAAAAATAAGATTATACTTGGTTATCCATAAAAAAGATATGTAGACATGATAAATTAAATGATCATTTTTGCAGAATAACATGTTTATAATGTGGGTTATGGATTGAGAATAACAAAATTGATTGAATGTATATCACTGATATTAAAAAATTATGATAAAAATTGAATGGAAACATGTTCATGATAATAAAATAAAATTATAATTGGAAGTCCAACTAAAATTTATGTACCTATATAAAAAGGGAGACAAAGAGATTATTTTACCGTGAATGATAAATTCTAAATAATATAAAATAGTTCCTTGAAACTATAGAAACTCATTTGAATGGCTCTAAAGAGGAAAAATAAGTTTAAATACATTCTTAATATCTTAGTAGTGAATGAAATGGGGTTGATATGTTTCTATTTATAGTAAATATAATAGGACTTTTGATGAAGTTTTTAATCCATGCCTCGGAAATATGGGTTCTATATATTAGAAAACCGGTGACTTAACCATGGCTTTGTCTGATTGTTATGAAATAATGATGTAATATACAATCATATTTGAGTTGAAGGACCAAAGAAAAATCTTTTATGTTTATTTTTAAATGAGAAAATATTTTCCCAAAAAAATAATGTTTTTAGAAATTAATTTATATTTTAGTCTTTAGAATGTATTTATAGAAATTCTAATTCATTATTATTCATTAAAATAAAAAAAATTAATAAAATAATATATCTAGTGTCATGGAATATGTTTGAAGAGTTTTCTTGTAAATATTACATATTTTCAAATTCATTATATATTTCAATAACATATAACTACATTTTTACATTTATCTAATTATAATGAATGTTATAAAATATAAAAAATCACCCCAACCTAATTTAAACATAGTAATTTCAAATAAGTAGTTCATTTTATAATAATAAGTCTATATATATTATAGTTTTATATTTAATTTATAAATCAATAAATTTTTAAAAATAACACCATTTATGATATTAATAAATTTATATAACTTATAAACATTGCTTGGGAATTTTAAAATTGTCTTATCCATAATATTTAAATGAATTTTATTTTATAGAATATATTATTTAAAATAAATTAATATAGGATGGATAATTTTATTATAAAATATTACGTGTTTTCTAAAATTATAATAATTTCTTATTTGTATCCAATTATGTATTTAACTTATTATTAATATATTTAAATATAATATATAATATTACCAAAATGATTGAAGAAATAAATATTTCAATTCTTTAATTAAAACAAAACCATTAATATAATGATTCCCAAATACTAAAACCATTAAAAATCATTTATATAACATAAGGATATGTATTCAGATTGTGGACCATCATGTGGTTACTCAACTAACATTGACATGTTGCTAATATCCACTAATGTGAAATTCTCTAAAAATAAGTTCTATTGTAGCCTAAAATTTTACAAAACTGATTGGGAATAGTCAATAGTGAACCGTCAAGAAAATTTCTCCCACCGAATTATTTATAAATGGGATTCAAATGGTATTATCCAACAATTTTAGGCCATCATTTTATCTTATGTAGAAATTGTATTTTTTATTATTGCTTATCTACATGATAAAAATAGAAAATTATAACGAACAATCATAATTCAAATAAGGGACACTGATTAATTATAAAATTGACTAACTAAATGGTCATTAATAGAAATGGATTGGTAACAACTCCTTCCATTCATGTTACTATTTTGACTATTTCATTAATATTTATATTTTCATATTACTTATTTCTATTTCCTCATAATTATTTCATTCATAATTCATCTAATTTTCCGTCACAATTTTATATAAATGAAAATTATATTGTATTAATATTGTTTTCTTATTTAATAGTTTTTATGGATTTGATTATTATCAGGGAACACGAACATCCAAATATTCATGTTCTTGTTATTTTATTTTTTTCATTAATTGTATACCAAATGTATTAGTTTTAATTCAAGTGGATACTTTTATTCAATAAATGTAATGTTTCTAATTTATAAAATAAATAATTTTTATAATTGTTAGTTTTTTTGGTTTCATAAAAATGAAACACTTATATATAATGAAAATAAAATCAATTTAGAGTTTTTTGGGCCTTTATATTCTCCCCCATTAAAAAAATTAATCCATGAATTATTTGTTCAATATATAAATAGGTGTTGAAAATTATACTTAATTCAATATTCAATATCCAATGTTTAATCCTGAATCATAAGATTTCTCTACATGATTTTCATAATTTGGTATATCTGTTTCATTAATAGTTCTTCCTTTCCATAAGAATATGAATTATTACATAAATATATGATAGTTATGTATTATCTTCTATATGATTTTTTTCTTTTTATATGATGATTTTGAAATAAAATTTATTGCAAATGACACGTGGAAGATTTTGTGGTCGTTATAATGATTTGGAGCTAGTGTTATGTAATAGGAAACTGATCTAACATGATCCAAAATCTAAAATGGTATAACCAACCATGTACTCAGTTTCAATTCTTTTGGAATATAATGAACACTTTACAGGGTAATATTTTTAGGAATACATTATCCCTTAAATGAAAATCTATATACTTTCTTTGGTTGTTATTATATATTTTTTCGAATATATAAATCCATGATATGTTTTTTTTGATAACATGTATCTTTTATATACATTATTTCACAATATATTTTCTTTATCCACCTCCATTCCATTATGATTTAGTTTTACACCTCTATTAATATCTTTTTTTAAGGATCCATTTGATTGATAAAGTGAAAAAAAATTTATAGAAGAATTCAACAATTGAATATTGTTGATAAAAATCCCTTAAAATTTAGTCGAGGACACCAATTATATGTCTCAAAATGTTTGAATAGCTATATAAGAGTAGCCAGTAGTTTGAGGTTGATAGTAAATGTATATGTTTAGTTTGTATTTATATAACTCTTATGGTTCCTCTATAATATTGACGTAATTATTTTTTGATAGTTTTTAAAAAATTGTTCGAATCATTAAACGAATTCCACCCATATCATTAATATTCACAAGGGAAATGAGATAAAGCAGGAAATAATATTTAATATAAATAAAATGGGAAATAATAATAAATCTACTAATTTTTACTGATATAGTTTTTTTCCCGAAGGGTGTTTGTAATGGAAAATAAAAAAATAAATTGTGATGATTTTAATATTCCATATTGGAACGGATATTGGTTGCAACACTCATTTGTGTATTCATAATTCCTCCTCCAACTATTGTAATAAAAAAATGATTTACAAGTAGTCTGAAATACCACTACTCATGTTATTCTACACATAATGTGTAACGACCCCCTCCCTCTAAAGATCCCCCTTGAATTGGAAATAGATAAAGAGAGTTAATGACACATGTGTCATTCTTATACTAAGGCCTGGGGCAGAGAAATGCACCAAAGGTATAGAAATCTCATAAATTGTATGCATTAACCATTTTATAGTGACCAATATAGGGAGATAAAATGCATCAACTACAATGAATCTATATAAGATATATAAAAAAGAATCCAAAATCCATAAAAAATGGATGTTTAAATAAAAATACATGATATAAAATGAAATCCCCAATGTATATAACCATAGAAAAAATCAAAGAAGAGACATGAAAACCATCCCAATGTCTAATCTAGTAATGACCAACATAGTCCCCATAGTCCTCTTGGAAACCTAAAAATCAATTTTATATTTAGAGGCTGAGCATACAAATATACTCTATATGGAAAACTAAGGTCTCTAGTTCATATGTGGAGAAGCATACTAGTTCCCCATTCCTAATCAAGATAATCTAAAAGAACCTAAAAAGGTATAGTAGCCTCCCCAGCTTCACTGAAAGCATGCTCACCAAATAACACAAGCCTTGTTAAAAAATATAGTGAGCATAGAACATTGGGTACCCCACACAACATTCCCACAGATTATCTGCTCTCCCACCCTACTAGAAGACGTACTAACATTCCCACATCTTCTAAACAAACCATACCACATCCTAACTACAGACACCTTTGCCACATAATGTAGCTTATCCATCCCACAAAACAAGGGCCACAAATAACACCACATCCCAAAGACACCTAGGAACCACAAAAAATTTTACCCTAAAGAAACATAGGAAAACACATCTTGGACCCATTGACCAAGTCCTCACAAAACTCAAAAATCACAGAGAGACATGAGCTATCACTTCCTGGAAGAGGGATCATTGAAGAGCATAAGGTTATTCATCAATCCTCCTACTATGATGTTTGGAAAGGACACCCTTTCCCTTAACAATGAGGGGGTTCGACATGTAGTGCTCAAAAAAGGTGGGGTGTGTATAGAAGTCACATGGAATTTCATGTATATATATATACATGTAATAAACACTCATAAAACCTATGGGTTCTCATGTAAACAACCTCCCCACAACACATCAAACATTACTGCTACCTCTAAATACACATATCAAGAAGAATGATGGTCACTTACTAAGATCATAAAATAATGCTGCATAATACTAATTTTCATGACGTCATTAACAATTTACCTATTATTCCATCAATACCTAGGAAACTAACAACCAAGAAACATAACTGGAATAACAACCATTCCAAACAGAGGATGAAAACTATGATAAAACATCCCACTTCACACTTCCTTCCCACATAGAACCCAAACCAACCACTTCCATTATAATTCATCAATGTCATGACACATTGTCAATTATCTCAAAAAAAACCCTAATATACACCCAATCCCCGAAACACACATTATCACAACCATACATGGAATCCCCACTACATAGAAACACCACCCACTATATCATCAACCTAGAACAACCTAAAACTGTATCCCTACTTCCCAACCACTACTCATCCATTCTAAAACCAATTAATCTCTCAACTAGAGATTCCATTACACCACCCATAACACACCACACACAAAACTACACTCCCAACCACAAAACCACAAGACTATAAACCCCCAAGTTTGAACTGAACTATAAACAACACACAACCACACAGAATAGTGATGTGTATTCAGATTTAAAATACTCGTTCATTATTTCCACTTTTTTAAATTGGGGGTAATCCTAGAGCAATTTTGATCCTTGGGAATCCATTTGATTACCTATATATAGGGATTAATCATGTTTTCATGTTCTCATCCAGTCAACATAATATTAAGAACAATTATATATTTGTCTAGTATGAAAACATAAACCACCAATTGCTTTGATTTTCAAATGGAATATGGAAAAAATACATAGAATGTATCAAATAAAATTGATAAAAAAACTCAAGCATCATCATCATCTTACCCATCACTCATTTATTATTAAGGAATGAAAAACAATTTTCATAACTTTTTAGATTATCGTTATAATAGGTTATATTTTATTTGTTACATCCTTAATTAAAATTTCATATTCAATCGTAATCCTAATGAGACACTAGCTTACCCACCCTACATGATACACAAATAAATAATGTCTATGGGATCCCTACCTCAAAGAAAAGATGACCAACAACTCCTCCTTTCCCCATTATAAGGGGTCACACAGGTATCAATGACATATATATGTAAACAATAGACCAACGTATATAGCATAGATGCGATTTTTTGAGGAGGAATGGATTTAGGTGAAACAATAGAAAATGAAGGTCCATAGAAGAGTGGATATCTGATTTTGAGAAAGCTAGATCCCATATCAATAGAAGGGAAGAGATTAAAGGTCCATTAACATTTGATGGTGGTCATGACCAGACAACTAGTACATTTTAAATTCCCCAGGGCATTAGGATGTCTAATATATAGTTTATATCTATTTAAATAGCATTAGGAAAAGTTAAATGAGGTTTTAAACATGAATTATTTAAAATAACATATAAGAGGGGAGAAACTAGACAAGGATGGAAAAGATGCTATTAAGTTACCAATGGGTGAGTCAATGATGTGATTTACCAACACGAATCCTTGGAATGAGTTACCAAAACCAACTACCAACATATGGCTCACTGAAACCACTAAGAGACACCACTTACAATAACATGACTCCCCAAATACACCTACATACACGATCCATCGATGTGGCCTACCGAAAATGAGTATTCAATGAGAGTCAATGAGACAAACTACTTATGTGACTCACTAACATGACCCACCAATAGTGACTCACTAACTCGAGTCACCGATGTGACCTACTGATGGGATTCAACAACACGAACCACCGATAGTGAGTCACTGGAACCAATCACTAACAACTGAATCATAGAATCCACTACATGATGTGAGTCATTGAAGACACTCACTAACACCTAACTTATAAACATGAGGTACCGAAACTAAGCTTCTGAAACAACCCACCGATTATAGATAAACTAATTTTCTAGATAGCATTTGAAATGAGTCTTCGTGACCTCCCAGAACACCTGAAACACTAGATTTTTCAAAAAGAATGAACCAATGTGGCATAGGCCATTACATTATATACATATCAAACTATTCCCATCCTCTAGAATTAAAAACCATCATAGAAGATGGAGGGGTCCAAAAAACCACCTCGTAAGATACCTCTCAATGATCTTGATCTGATAGAATCACCATTACCCACTAATAACACCAATGTTCAATGATAAATTTACATGTGTTGGTTGAAATCTAGAATGAATCCCCCAAAACCATGAACAAATCCTCTAACATCATCTAACCCAAACAACCTGAAGAAATACCACACAATCCCCCAATGCCACACGACCTGCACACTTGAATATGGGAATTCATTCCTCCATTTCACGAGATTATCCTCTTGGGGTTGAACTAACATGCCTACAAGGTTTTAATGACATCAGTAATAATTTGTCTTGATTATTGATTAGGTCATCCCTATTATATATATTGGTACATTATAAAAAATTATAGAACAAATAAATAAATCATCTCAAATAAAATAAGGATCAAGCATTAAAATTAGAAATATGATAAGTAAATTCACAAAATAACTCCAGGTACAAGGTATGTATCTGCATTTCTCAATCACAATTTCACTCCTGTAAGCCTCCATGCCTCTAAAAAACCTAGACCAACAGAATGTTTCATCCACACAAAATCTTCTCCCAATGATCCTTGATCCCAACTAGCCACTCTAAAATAATTTCATCAACATTAACCTCTATCTTTCCCAATTCAATGACATGGGATTCATCGTGAAGACACCGAAAAAGGTAAGAGATGTGAATGATTTCATGAACCTTGTACAAATGTGGTTGCATTGCAAACTATTATGCCACCTCTTCAACTATAATGTAATGACCCAAACTTTTAAAAATGAAAATTATTATGGATCAGATTAAATGTCATACTATAAAAAATGGTTATACAAAACTTATTCACTTCCATGGTATATTTTAATGAATTTTAGAATACTGTTATGAATTGTGATCTTTTATAATATAGTCATTGAATGGTGATCACATTATTAGTATAAAAATTGGGCTTTAACAAATCAAATTTACTCATAAAAAATAAGTGATGACCTCATCCAACAGATTTTCTCCATACTTAGCCCATTTGTTAGAGCTTGGAAAATAAGTGGTGACACAAGGATTCAATCTTCACCAAGCCCAGACCATGTTTTAACACGTTATGATTGAACAATCCAACCTATAGGATATGTAGAAGTTGATATAGATTTCCACCCGAGAGATGTTATCTGATCCACCCCAATAGTGTGTCACCATCGCACACCCTATGCTTCAGTATTATGCTCGTGTTATAAGAGGTTATGTGAAAAATATTGGTCACATTGATTATGTGTATTATTTTTTATATAATAGTTAATATACATTCATATTATTTTTGTTACATTGTAAATGGTTTTTAAAGCACAAATAATATTTTTAGTTTAAATTAAATTAAGAAATCTATTTTGATGAATTATAGTATTTTTGAATTAAATAGTTTTTAATGAAATATTATTAATAAATTAATTTTTATGATATATAACTGATTATATAATTTTATTGAATACAATTAAATTTTTTTATGGTTTGAAAGTTATTTTCTTTCAAAACTGATGAATTTTTAATAAATGTCATTTTTAATTTTAAAAGAAAATATTTACATTTTTAGAAAACTAATTAAATAAAATGAATATTATTTTTTTGTATTCAGATGTCAAAATTTTCCAACATTGAATTTTTCATTATTTTCTAAGGGAGTCGATTTTTTAGGTAAAAATTAAATACCATTTAAATATATACTGTGATTTATGACATCATAATGACCCAATAGTGATGTAATAAAAAATATAAATGTTATTTTCAGCCAATATTTGTTTCATCATTAATATAATATGATTTTATATTTGATTGATTATTTTTACGGTTCCTTAGTCAACCCTCGATTACTTATAAACCATTATAACTTTTTAAATTGATTTCCATAAGAGTGTGACTCACATCCACATAAAAAATCCAAATATTTTAAAACTTTAGGCCATTGGAAATAACAAATAATGTTTCCAACCGCACTTTGGAAAAACCCATTTGAAAAAATGATGGTTTTATTTTTGGTTTGGATTAGTTTAATGTGTAGTGTATAAAACCTAAATAATTAATAATTCCCTCTCTTTTCCAATATAAACAAACTCAAAATCCCTTTCTACTTCACTAAAATCATTTTTTATCTCGACCATCATATTACCTCATATCTCAATAATCCTCCCAATGCTCCCAAAGCTCTCATGAGGCCTCTATAAAGACTCTCCTAAGCCTTTGGAATCACACTTCCATGAAAGAGATTTCTTCCTCTCCCATTTTTTTGTCCATGTTTCATTATGTTTCAATAACCTTGTATTTTAAATTAAAAATGTTGGTGTATTATTTATCAACTACTCTATACTTACCTCCTTATGTTTGAATGATTTCTGACTCCTTTATATCTCATTAATGAATCCCATGTACACCTGTTACCATATTGAAAATCTGTAATGGATTTCTATCTCTTCATTTACATTCATGAAATTATTTTGTTTTATGAATATAAATTACATTCAATTTGTTGGTTAATGTATCTATATGAACCCATTACATTGCAATTCACGTAAATATGATGATACACACCTATATATCTCATCAAATTTTTTTATTAATTCTTATGTCACACTGTTATGCTACCGAAAATGAACCGTGTTTTTCCAAGCCAAAGTCATTTTGTAGTAAATACCTTGCACATTATCTCTCACGGGTATTAATCAATATGTACATTTTCATATTGATTATATATTTTCATTTGTGAATTAAACATTCTTTTATCATGGAAAAAATGATTATGTATAATCAATTTATGTTGTATGATCAATGTGGCACACTTATGTATTGAATGAAATTATTAAAAAGGGTGCATCCTAATAGCGCTATAAGGCATTGGGTATATATTATAATACGGATACATCAAGTGAAATGAGTATTTACTCAAGATTATTCAAGTGCAATTAGGGTTTATTGATGCTCCAGGTTCAATGAGCCTTGTCTCATGCTAATATCATGTTAAATGTTGATTACACATTTCAATGTTATGATAATAATGTTATATATTGATATTACGAACATCAATATCTTGTGCTACATTGATATGAATATTTCCTAACATGAACTATTTTCTTCATGTTTTTACCTGTTTTCTCCATCACTGGGCATTATATCTCACCCTTTTCTTATGCATCTCATCAGGTTATCCAATTCAAAGCTTTGTACGAAGGAATGTTGTGGTCATGTAAAAGATGATTTCAATAAAGATATTGTGTTTTATGTTTTATGTTGTTATGTAATGTTCCTAAGCCCAAAATACACAATACCTCTTAATATTCAATATTTTATAAAGTTAATATTATAAGTACTGATTTATGATTCTTTTTAAAATAATGAGAAGGATTTTTATAGTTTATTTAAAAGGATATGTTTAGTTATTTTTGGGATTAGGATTAGAAAAACCTTGTGATGTCATCATGGATAAGTCTAGGTATAATATTGACATCCCTAATGTTTGTGGAGTATTGAGTTAGTGTTATATCAAGAAAATACATCCTTTTATGTATACGAGCTGATAGAGGCAGATTTGGAAGAAATGTGCCTAGGGTTAAAACCTAAAAACACAAATTTGAGCTATACCTGAATGAGAATTGGTGCACAAAAATGGTCTTTACTACACTATTGGTTATGACACACCTGGAAGATATTCTTTCATTAATTCATCAGCTTAGTATGAACCATTATTACAGAAATAAAAAATGCACCATAGAAAATATGTTGGGAAGTTGATCTTTGATAACATAGATTGAGGTCTTTAAAATCATAAGTTAAGGAAATAAAATTAATTTATATGTTATCATTTTTTAATTTAGATTCACCTTTATGTGTTACCCCTAAAATTAATTTTAAACGAGGCAATGGATTTTAATAGTAGGACTGAGGCAAACAACTGATGTGAGGATCTATGTGACTACTCTTTTTATGAGATTCCAAATCCAATGGGGGAAGTAATAACAATATTTTTTAAATATAATCTCTCATTTAACTCAATCATTGAATATAAACACGAGTCAAGAGGAATGTTCAACACCCCCATGAAATAATAATCCACAATCGAAAGTTTCATTATACAAAGGCCTCCTACATTTAACAGATCATCTGATCCCTCAATTTTCGAACAATGGATCAACTCCATGAAAAGATTTTTTTCATCCTTTAATGTTATAAAAAAGATAAGGTTATTCTGGATACTAATCATAAAGAGGGTGAAGCAGATCAATCATGGAAAATGATAAAAAATACAAAGCATGAACTGGATATCGAGGCATTGCAATAGACAGATTGCATGAAAATGGTTTTTGATATATATTTTTATCACACCCTATGACTTTTAATGGAAAGGGAATTCCTTTAACTGAAGAAAAAATGATGAAAAATACATTGGATCATACGAGGTGAAATTCACAAGGCTTGCACGATAGGCCTCTGGGTGTGTCATTACCCCAAAATGAAAGGTTTACCACTTATTTGGTGGGATAAAACCAATAATATAGAAATCCCTAGAGATCCATGACTTCGAGATCAATAAATAAATTTTATGATATTCCATCGAAGTTGAAATGAGGATCAGAGAATCTTAGGGGTATCATGGGGATAATAAGTACAAGATGGACTTTAATTCTAGCAGTCTGATGGATAAATCCATCAGTGATAATAATATCTAGCACCCCACATTCCAATGATGTGGAAAGAAGAACCCTATAAATTTCATGAAGGAGATGGGGAAATGCATTAGTTTTAGAAGAGAAGGGCAAATGGAAATTAACTATCGTTAAGAAAATCCTACAGTTGCATCAGAGGAGATGACCATTCCATTCGACCCTCAAATCATTGTTCATTTCTTCAACTATAATGAACCAATGAACTTTTCAAACCATTTCCCAAAGATAGGGGTTTTCAGAGGAAACCAACAACCTCAAAGGAAGAGGGGTCGAGGTTTTTCCATCAGTACTACCAAAGTGACACCGACAATGAATTTTTGACATGTACTCTAGTTACATATTCAAGAATAGCGAACATAAATTTTGAATCTGGTTCTACAACTTTTTTATATCCTGAATGTTTAGTAGAATGATCCAAACACCACCACAAATCTTGGAAGTAATCATGTTTGTGAGAACGAAAAATGGGGAAATCATTGGATCCCAGTAAAATAACCCCTTCACAAAGTATTGATTGAACATCTTAGTGAGCATCTTCATACTCCCTCTATTGTAATTTGATGCAATTCATTGCATGGATTTGATTTCCTTATATAAAGAAAACATATATTTCATTGAGATGGAAATCACTCTCTATATAGAGAATCGACCCCAGATTCTGTCCAAGTGCAAGAATGAGGATTTATCTTCACTAGCACCATCATCTCAATCATGGATATTAATGCCTTATGACCATGCACATCTTGCTCATATTATTGAGCCTAAAGAAGAAACCTGTAACACCCCAGGTAAATAACGAGTATGAAATTTTCACATTTATCTATATTTGTGAATAAAATATAAATATAACTTTAAAGGGGACGCTATGCTCGATGGCATACCCAACACACAACAACGAGTTTCTTGGGAATCTTACGTTGCACTCAAATAATAAAATAATATTATTTTAAATGGTAGTTAACGCCTAGCCGTTGTAATGGTGGGAATGAACAGAACTAACTACAAAATGGTTATATATGTTTGTCAAATATTTTTACTCTTTACAATAAATGTTGGAGGATTAAAAATGCGAATGAATCGAATTTTAAGCGTAAACATTCTAATATTCTTTAAAAGGTCGATTAACCGCCTTTTGATAGAGAACCTATTTTAAATCCACTTTTTGAAAATTTTATGTGTTATATTTGACAAAATAAAATTCCTCTTTAGAATCGAGACTTAAATATTTACTTTGTGTAATTTTTTGGTATTTTTCTGAAAAAGTTCAATTTTTAATGAATAGTGAAAAATGTTGTATTTTAATTCAAAACCTCTTTTTAATATAATTAATTTATATGATTTTATTATCTTTTTAATTGGTTTTAAAGTGAAATTAGAATATATTTTTATCATTTAATCTAATAGTTGTCATTGGAATTAATTTCACTTTGAAATCGGACTTAAACGAGTGTCAATCTTTTGATACATTTTGTTTCATAAAAACATGCTATTTGTTTTGACAGTGGGAATTAATTATTAAATTAATTAATTCAACTTATATGTTTTGAATTTTTTAAAATAGACATCATTTTTGAATTTGGAATATCAAATATAGCTTAGGGTGAATTTTTGGTAATTTTCTGAAAAACTTCAATTTTTGATGAATAGTGAAACCACTAAGTGGTAATTATAAAAACTGATTTTTCATTTAAATGAAATTTTTCCATATTTGGGTTTTGAATTTCAAAAATCCTACATACATGGATGTAATTAAGAATTAAAACGTGGTTCAATGGGATTATAATATTTTTTTGCTGAATAGTAACTTAGTAAGTTTTTAATCGCGATTAGAGGTAATTAGTGTAGTTTATGGTAAGAATAATGTTTTAATAAAATGAAATGACATAGAAACATGTCCTACCCTCACTAGATGTGTCATGGCAGACCAAAAAAATCCATGGGTCAACTTGGGGACCCCATGGAGCCACTTTGGTTGGAAAATGACATAAATACCTTTTTATTTATTGTTAAAGTGAAAATGACACAAACATGAGATGTTTTACTAAAACAATTTTTACATGGGGTTATACAAGTCATAATTTTGACTATATTTATTAATTGGAAAGATAAAAAGATTTCCTACATTCTAGTATTTGTTTTATAATTTTTAGACATTAAATAAATTAAATTATTTATGACATCATGATGATGCAGCGATGACCTCATTATTTAACGATTTAAATAAAATGAAAAGATAATGTAAACACTAAAACCTAAACTTGTCAAAAACCTATTAGATGAGAATATTTAGAACCCTTATCACCTTAGCCTCGCATTATATCAATGTGGGTCCTTTTAAATCCGAAACTCATTTTCAAATAAAGTAACATTTCTTTAATTTCCAAGAGTGCCCCTCCTCTCTTCTTATAAAAGGCCCCCACCTCTACCTCCTTACCCACACTTCCAAAGGCTTTGGATCGGCCAAACCCTGTCCATTTTGTCTCTACACATCCCTCTATAACTCCTTGAAGCCTCAATTTGGGCAGAAGTATTCCCAAGGAAGCCTTTGATCTCAAACCAATGGGAGTTACCCGATTTTAAGGTAATGTCTTCACTTGTGTCATTTTGTTTTATTTTGCTTCTCCAACCCCCTAAACTCTTTTTATTAATTTATTTTGTAACAAAAAAAGAATATTTAATATACTAGGATTTTTTTATAAGATGTATTATAGCTACACTTACACACACCTTCGTCTAATGGTTAAAGAACATACTGTTTCTGTGGTTGGTGATTTTCTGCCCCACGAAATGATGATTGTTCAATATTCTTTTAACACCTTTAAAGGTGGCCATTATGATGTCACTGTATTTTATATATGATATATAATATGTTTATTTTTTACTTAAGCTTCTGTATTTTTCTTTTGTGTCATACCTTTATGGTTTCCATTGTGGGTAAACACGATAATTTTATTTTAGGAAGTGCGGACTACCGCCCCCTCAAAGTGATTTGATTCGTTAATTCCATATGTGGGATTTATAAGGGATGGATTTAAAGTTATTATATATGATGTATGTTACATATAAATTATTAATATAATTCTGGAATTAAAATATGCATACCTCTAATTTGGTTTTAATTCCATTAATATGACATAGAAATGAAAGTAGCGTTCATGCGTACGTACGACTTACCGTCTCTATGAACGGTTCATTTCATTTATTACCTCTAAATGATTATGAAATATTATAAATACACGTATATTCTGGATATATATGATATATATGATACCCAAATCATTAATATCATTCTGGATATAATGAACCTTTTACAACACAAACAACATGTAATTGTAAGAAGTCGACTTTCGACTTAAGAACCAAATATCGACAAAACAAACATTATTAACTTAAATGATTACATAATGTTTATAAAATGGAAATAAGTGATATAAAAGGAATAATGAACTTGAAAAAGTTTCTTAATAAAGTATAAATTAACTCAAGTTTATTATTCAGGACGTTAAAGAACGATCGAGTCAAGTCGGACCTGAGGTAAGGGATCCTACTCCTCCCTTTCTTTTTAAGTACGATCTTTTATGTCATTCCTTTTAAAGCTCATCTTTCTTGTTATGGGGATGTTCTTTTATATTAATATTACTGTAATTTTTATTTTCATATGATTAGAGACCCTATTCTCTCCCATCAATCCATTTTTGGATGTTTTGAGTGGCACCGTTAGGCTGCCGAATTTTCATAAGAGCTCTAACCTCTCTTTATTTTTAAGTACTCTCTTTATGTCACTTCTTTTAAGCTCCTCTTTGTTATGTTGGGGGACATTATTTTATATTACTCTTTCTGTAATCTTTATTTTAATATGATGAGAGACCCTATTTGGTCTCATCAATCTATTTTTTTAAGTTTTAAGTGGCGCCGTTAGGCTGCCGAGTTTTCGTAAGGGATTTTTCATCTCACTTTTATTCCTGTGAGATTTATGATACATTTGCAACAATTTCCATTGAGTGGTGTATGTACTGCCAATTATTTCCCTCATTGAGTAATATAATTTCATTTATGAGTATTTACATCAATGTTTTATTGTCCTTCTTTCACGGGGTGTATGTTTTGAAAGATACCCATGTCGGTAAGGGAACCTTTCACCCTCCTCTTTTTAAAAGACATATTTTGTTATGTCTTTTATTTCACATAAAATTATGTTGGGGTACGTTCTTATATATCCTTAGGGATTTAAATTTTATGTCCAAGTGATGAGATACCCTTTTTATCTCTCATCAACTCATTTTCTGAATTTTGTAGTGACGCCGTTAGGCGGTCAAATTTTTGCAAGGGTACTTCTTAACCCAATTTTGATTCTTTGGGATAAGCTTGTACTCCTTGAATATGTCATTATATGAATATGTGTGAGTAACCTCTGATTGTTTTACATTTAATATCCACTTATATTTGGTTTATTAGTTTGTCACACATAATTATGTAATTGATTTATCCTTAATCCAAGGATACCGTGTTTGTATGGGACATCGTCTCAATCTCCTTTCATTGAGGCGTATTTTGTTTTATAAAAAACCTTCTTTTATAAGGTGTATAAACCCTTTTGACTTTTACATTTTTCCAAAAGGAATCTTTTTTATACGAAGAGTTTTACTAAATGAAAAAAGGGAATGTTTTTGTCGTACGTATGGACGACAATGACTTCTCCGCCGCCATGGACATTATTTGAGTTTCAGCTTCCTCTACAAGCCATACCTTCTTTTTAAAAGAAAAATAAATACCATGTTTTACTTTTCTTTTATTTTGTTATTGAAAATGGATTTCATAATGTTTTTATATCAATGTTTTGTATTGATATCTTGTGATTAAAAGGTGGAAATGTTATGTTTCCTTTGTGCATGTTTTATGTGATACAATTATGTTGAGGTTCTTGGGAATTATTATGAAGAAGAGTGGTTCTGTGATAAAATAAGGGTGGGTGAGCCCGATATATCTCTCCAATGCATTGGGTAACGCAAAGGAGTGAAACTTTAAGGTTTGTCTGAAGAGATTTAGGGAATATACTATGGTGGGTATTCCAAACGTAACCAAGAGGGTTACTCCCTAGGTAAGAATGTTATGAATGCCTCATGTTACCTTTATGTCTTATGATTTCTATGATTTATTCATGATTTGATAAGGTATGTTAATGTTCTTATGTTTTATGAGTAACGTATTATTTGATTGATTCTTATGTGTACATGTACTCATGTTTCCTTTCCATATAATTTTATATCCCTTACTGAGCTTTTTATGCTCATCCCAAGTTTTTGAAATGTTTTTCACAGGTCAAGGGAAAGGTACATGATATGATGATAGTGTCAAGGAAGTGTAAAGAAATAATCCATGTTTTATTTTAAATATGTTTCCATTGATGGGAAAAAATGAATACTATATTATATGTAACCACTTTGTTTAAATGTGGAATGTAATGCAAGTTTATGATCTAATTCTCTAAAACTATAAACCTAAAAAGATCCTAAATGTGTAATCTTTTATTAACTCAAGATAAAGTAAGGTTTATGGCTGGGGCCTTATAGTTGGTATCAGAGGTCAGTTTAGATAACTTTAGAGGTTAGAGTATTCTCTAAGCACAAGTGACATTACCACAATGGTTAGGATTTCAGAAAGAGTCCTAGTTTTAGATAAAGTGAATGAGTAAGTATATCTTAGTGTTTATCTTCCTCATTAGTACATGATGGTTTTGTTGATATACTCACACTGACATTTCTGTTTTTAGTGAATGGTTGGATCTAGCAGGAACCAAAGAGACAACAGGTTTGAAGGAAACTATGGTGGTTCTCTGATTAAGACACTAGATAAAATGGGGGATTCAATTAGGAAACTCATGGTTGTTCTAAACCAACTATCAAGGAGTCATGATCAACCACTTGAACCTTGCTATGATCTGTAATGCATCATGTACGAGATGACCAATCGATGTGGAAGTTCAGGTAATAATTATAAAGGTAACCATTAGAGTTTATATGACCCTTACTTTTGAGGTAATTATGGGTAATTATAGGTTATGATGGAAAATGAAAGGCATGAGATAAATTTGAGGTTAAAATATGTTATGATCATTTTTGATGATTTTATCTCGTTTTGGGGAATGTTTTAAGAATTATATAGTTTTGGAAAAAGGACAACACGCAGACCATGAGACAACCCCTCGCATCGGACAAAGTTGCGGGAATCGAACCCATAACCAAAGTACGACTGGTATTTATCACCTACCACTAGACTACGTGATGTCCCTGGTTAGTTTGACTAATTCTTTTTAGTTAGATGATTTTAGGAATCAAGAGAAATTTTATTTTGGGTTATATATGGAAATGATTAACCTATCATCGAGGATATGTGATTAGGTTATTTACTTTTCAATATGAGAATTTAAGAGCAACTGATGTTATTGAGATAAAACTTAATTTGTACCTTGGAAGACTATGTGACAAAATCCTTCAAATATTTGGGTTTCAATCTTAGTTTGGTTTACTTTGAAGAATTTTATGGGAAATTGTTTATTGAATGGTCTTTGTTGAACTTTGGGTTTTAGTTTTGGTTAAGGTCTAAAGACATGGGAAGTATATAATTCTCTTTTGTGGATTAGGTGATTCTCTAGAAGTTGATTATATCTCCCTTAATGTGAACAAGTCATCCTAAATACTCATCTTTTGGAGAAAATATGAGTTTGATTAAGGAATCTAGTAAAAGTTGAAAGTCTACGTGACAAGTAAGTATGTTTCATTATGATTTAGTTAAGCTCAAAAATAAATTACTCAATGAAGAGTAACTTAAAACAAAAATGTTGTCTGTTAACTTTTCCTACTGGGGAATTGAAAACCATTTAACCCATCACAAGTTTGTGATTTTCTTATGGTTAACTTTCTCCTAGAAATGTTTACTATCACTCTCCATCAGAACATGACCCTTTGTTTTTTTCCTCCATGTCCATATTTTCATACTTGGAATCCTACTATGGGTTAACTCGGGTGACCTTTGTACTTAAATTTCTTTATTTTAAAATGATTTTTTACTGACTCTTGTTCCGATGTGGGATTTCCAATGAAGTTTCCAAGAAAAATTTTAAAATTGCGAGGATGCAATTCCCAAAAGGGGGGAAGGATGTAACACCCCAGGTTAATAAAGAGTATGACATTTTCAAATTTATCCATATTTGTGAATAAAATATAAATATAACTTTAAAGGGGATGTTATGCTCGATGGCATACCCAACATGCAACAATGAGTTTCTTGGGAATCTTACGTTGCAACTAATAATAAAATAATATTATTTTAAATGGTAGTTAACGCCTAGCTATTGTAATGGTAGGAATGAACAAAAATAACTAAAAAATGATTATATATGTTTGTCAAATATTTTTACTCTTTATAATAAATGTTAGAGGATTAAAAATGCGAATGAATCCAATTTTAAGCGTAAACATTCTAATATTCTTTAAAAGGTCGATTAACAGCCTTTTGATGGCGAACCTCTTTTAAATCCACTTTTGACAATTTTATGTGTTATATTTGACAAAATAAAATTCTTCTTTAGAATCAGGACATAAAAATTTACTTCGTGTAAATTTTTGGTATTTCTCCGAAAAAGTTCAATTTTTAAGGAATAGTGAAAAATGTTGTATTTTAATTCAAAACCTATTTTTAATATAATTAATTTATATGATTATATTATCTTTTTAATTGGTTTTAAAGTGAAATTAGAATATATTTTTACCATTTAATCCAATAGTGGTCGTTGGAATTAATTTCACTTTGATGTCGGACTTAAACTAGTGTCAATCTTTTGATATATTTTGTTTCATAAAAACACGCTATTTGTTTTGACAATGGGAATTAATTATTAAATTAATTAATGAAACTTATATGTTTTGAATTTTTTAAAATAGACATCATTATTTAATTCGGAATATCAAATATATCTTAGGGTGAATTTTTGGTAATTTTCTGAAAAACATCAATTTTTGATGAATAGTGAAACCTCTAAGTGGTACTTATAAAAACTGATTTTCCGTTTAAATGAAAATTTTCCATCTATGTGTTTTGAATTTCAAAAATCCGACATACATGGTTGTAATTAAGAAGTAAAATGTGGTTCAATGGGATTAGAATAATTTTTTGGTGAATAGTAACTTATTAAGTTTTTAATCGCGATTAGAGGTAATTAGTGTAGTTTAAGGTAAGAGTAATGTTTTAATAAAATTAAATGACCTAGAAACTTGTACTACCCTCATTTGATGTGTCATGGCCGACCACGAAAATCCATGGGTCAACTTGGGGACCCCATGGAGCCAATTTGGTTAGAAAATGACATAAATACCTTTTTATTTAATGTTAAAGTAAAAATGACACAAACATGAGATGTTTTACTAAAACAATTTTTACATGGGGTTATACAAGTCATAATTTTGACTATAGATATTCATTGGAAAGATAAAAAGATATACAAGATCATAGTATTTTTTTAATTGTTATACATTAAATAAATTAAATTATTTATGACATCATGATGATGCAGTGATGACCTCATTATTTAATGATATAAATAAAATGAAATGATAATGTAAAAACTAAAACCTACACTTTTAAAAAACCTATTAGATGGGTATATTTATAACCCTTATCACCTTAGACTCGAATTATATCAATGTGGGACCTTTTAAACCCAAAACACATTTTCAAATAAAGTAACATTTCTTTACTTTCCAAGAGTGCCCCTCCTCTCCTCTTATAAAAGGCCCCCACCTCTACCTACTTACCCACATTTAAAAAGCCTTTGGCTCGGCCAAAACCTGCCCATTTTGCCTCTCCACATCCCTCTATAACTCCTTGAACACTCACTTTGTGCAGAAGTCTTCCTAAGGATGCCTTTGAGCTCAAACCAAAGGGAGTTACCCGATTTTAAGGTAATGTCTTCACTTGTGTCTTTTTGTTTTATTTTGCTTCTCCAACCCCCTAAACACTTTTTATTCATTTATTTTGTAACAACTCCAGTATCTTAAATATACTAGGATTTTGTTATAATAATTATTTGAGCTACACTTACACACACCTTCGTCTAATGGTTAAAAAACATACTGTTTTTGGGGTTGGTGATTTTCTGCCTCATGAAACGATGATTGTTCGATATTATTTTAACAACTTTAAAGGTGGCCATTATGAAGTTAATGTATTTTATATATGATATATAATATGTTTATTTTTTACTTAAGCTTCTGTATTTTTCTTTTGTGGCATACCTTTATGGTTTCCATTGTGGGTAAACACGATAATTTCATTTTAGGAAGTGCAGACTACCGCCCCCTCAAAGTGATTTGATTTGTTAATGCCATATGTGGGATTTATAAAGGATGGATTTAAAGTTATTATATATGATGTATGTTACATATAAATTATGAATATCATTCTGGAATTAAAATATACATAACTCTCATTTGGTTTTAATTCCATTAATATGACATAGAAATGAAAGTAGCGTTCATGCGTACGTATGACTTACCATCTCCATGAACGGTGAATTTCATTTCATACATCTAAATGATTATGTAATATTATAAATACATGTATATTCTGGATATATATGATATATATGATACACAAATCATGAATATCATTCTAGATATAATGAACCTTTGACAACACGAACAACATGTAATTGTAAGAAGTCCAGTTTCGACTTAAGAACAAAATATCGGCAAAACAAATATTATGAAATTAAATGATTAAATAATGTTTATAACATGGAAATAAGTAATATAAAAGGAATAATTAACTTGAAAAAGGTTCTTATGCAAGTAGAAATTAACTCAAGTTTATTATTCAGGACGTTAAAGAAAGATCGAGTCAAGTCGGACCCGAGGTAAGGGATCCTACTCCTCTCTTTCTTTTTAAGTATGCTCTTTTATGTCATTCATTTTAAAGATAATATTTCTTGTTATGAGGATTTTATTTTATATTACTATTACTGTATTTTTTATTTTCATACGATGAGAGACCCTATTCTCTCTCATCAATCCATTTTTGGAAGTTTTGAGTGGCGCCGTTAGGCTGCCAAATTTTGGTAAGAGATCTAACCTCTCTCTTTCTTTTTAAGTACTCTCCTTCATGTCACTTATTTTAAGCTCCTCTTTGTTATGTTGGGGGATGTTCTTTTATATTCATCTTTTTTTAAACTTTATGTTATTATTATTAGAGACCCTATTTAATCTCATCAATCCATTTTTGTAAGTTTTAACTGGCGCCGTTAGGCTGCTGAGTTTTCATAAGGGATTTTTCATCTCACTTTTATTCCTGTGAGATTTATGCTACATTTTCCACAATTTCCTTTGATTGGTGTATGTACTGCCCATTATTTTACTCATTGAGTAATATGATTTCATTTATGAGTATTTACATCAATGTTGTATTGTCATTCTTTCACGGGGTGTATGTTTTGAAAGATACCCATGTCGGTAAGGGAACTTTTCACCCTCCTCTTTTTAAAAGACCTCTTTTGTTATGTATTTAAATTCACATAACATTATGTTGGGGTATGATCTTCAATATCCTTAGTGATTTAAATTTTATTTCCAAGTGATAAGATACCCTTTTTATCTCTCATCAAATCATTTTCTGATTTTTGTAGTGACGCCGTTAGGCTGTCAAATTTTTGCAAGGGTACTTCTTAACCCAA
The DNA here is from genome assembly GCA_963277665.1 of Viscum album. NCBI lineage: Eukaryota > Viridiplantae > Streptophyta > Magnoliopsida > Santalales > Viscaceae > Viscum > Viscum album. The sequence continues at coordinate 151,371,903 of OY728148.1, forward strand.
TTTGGATTCTTTAGGATAATCTTGTACTCCTTGAATATGTCATTATATGAATATGTGTGAGTAACCTCTGATTGTTTTACACTTAATATACACTTATATTTGGTGTATTAGTTTCTCACACATAATTATGTAATTGATTTATCCTTAATCCAAGGATACTGTCTTTGTATGGGACTTCGTCTCAATCTCCTTTCATTGAAACATAATTTTTTTTATACAAAACCTTCTTTTATACGGTGTATAAACTCCTTTGAATTTTACATTTATCCAAAAGGAATCTTTTTTATACGAGCATTTTACTAAACGATAAAAGGGAATGTTTTTGTTGTACATATGCAGCGACAACGACTTCTCCACCGTCGTGACCATTATTTGTGTTTCGGCTTCCTCTACAAGCCATACATTTTTTTAAAAGAAAAATAAATACCATGTTTCACTTTTCTTTTATTTTGGTATTGAAAATGGTTTTCATAATGTTTATATATCAATGTTTTGTATTGATATCTTGTGATTGAAAGGTGGAAATGTTATCTTTCCTTTATGCATGTTTTATGTGATACGATTATGTTGAGGTTCTTGGGCATTATTATGAAGATGGGTGGTTCCGTGATAAAATAAGGGCGGGTGAGCCCAATATAGATCTCCAATGCATTGGGTAATGTGAAGGAGTGAAATGTTATGGTTTCTCCGAAGAGATTTAGGGAATATACTGTGGTGGGTATTCCAAACGTAACCAAGAGGGTTACTCCCTACGTAAGAATGTTATGAATGACACAAGTTACCTTTATGTCTTATGATTTCTATGATTTATTCATGATTTGATGAGGTATGTTAATGTTCTTATGTTTTATGTGTAAAGTATGATTTCATTGATTCTTATTTGTACATGTACTCATGTTTCCTTTCCATATATTTTTATATCCCTTACTAAGCTTTTTATGCTCATACCATGTTTTTGGAATTTTTTTCATAGGTCAAGGGAAATGTACATGATATGATGATAGTGTTAAGGAAGTGTCAAGAAAGAATCCATGTTTTATTTTAAATATTTTTCCGTTGATGGAAAAAATGAATACTATCTTTTATGTAACCACTTTGTTTAAATGTGGAATGTAATGCAAGTTTGTGATCTAATTATCTAAAACTCTAAACCTGAAAAGATCCTCAATGTGTAATCTTGTATTAAGTCAAGATTAAGTAAGGTTTAAGGCTGGGGCCTTATAAAACCATCCTTGAAGACATACATATTTTGTGGGAAATCAATGAAGTGTTTCAAGGGTAATTCCACATTCTTACTCACAGAAGAAATGTTTAATTCTCAATTGATCTTATAACTGGGTTGTTTCCAATATCCAAGAATCTATATAGAGTGGAATTTATAGATATTGAGGTGCTACATAATCAACAAAATGGGAATATAGATAATCATTTTATATGTATAGGTGCTTCAAAATGGGGTGAAACAATCGTATTTTTCAAGAAAAAGGATGATCCAATGTTCCTTTGCATTAATTATTTTGAGCTCAACAAAATCACAATAAATAACAAGTATCCTCTACCATGAATTGATGACTTGATAGATCATTAACATGGAAAAAAACACATCTACATAGTGGATTTGTTTTCAGGATATTGAAATTTATCGATGAAGAATGGGGATGCCCCTAGAATTCTTTTCGTACTAGATACGGGGACTATGAATTCATAGTAATTCCTTTCAAACTGAGTAATTCTCGATTAATAATAATGGACATTATGAGTAGAGTATTCAGATATTAGGTAAATTTTTTTTGGTAGTATTTATAGATGATATTATAATATAATACAAAATCAAGGAGGAGCATGGGGAGAAAGGAAGCACTGTATTAGAGACCTTGAGAAAGGAGATGCTCTATGAAAAGTACCAAAAGTGGATGTTCTAGTTTATGGAGGTCTCTTTCATCGGTCATATAATCACAAGAAATGGGATATACATGGATCCCACCAAGACAGCTATGATTGAAGGATGTCTGAGGCCAACATCTATAAAGGATATCTGTAGCTACCCGGGGTTAGTTGGATATTATTGCGGATTTCTAAAAAAGGTTCCATGATTTCCGAAACCTTTTACAAATATATCTTACACGCGAATAATGTTTTCTTTGAGTGATGAATGCGAATATAGCTTCCTGGAATTTAAAATAATGCTTATCACTACACATATGCTCACATTACCCACAATTCAAGAACTTTTGTGGTATTTAGTGACGCTTCCCAAAAGGGATGATGTTGTTTGTTAATGAAAAATGTCAATGTCATTGTTTATGATTCATGGAAACATAAATTTTACGTGAAAAACTATCGAACATATGATCCGGCGTTGGTAGAAATAATCATCACTTTGAAAATTTTGCAACATTACCTCATTAGGGAGAAGTGTGAAATATATACAGATCACAATAGCCTCATGTTTATATTCATACAGAAATAAGATGAACATGTTCCAATAATGATGTTCATATTTGATCAACGACTATGACTTCTCAATCCATTTCCACCCTAGGAAAGTGAAAAAGGTGGTGGATGACTTAAGTATAAAGGACCCAATGATTCAATCATTGATGAGAAATGAAAAGTATCAAATATTCTTATACTTGATAAAGATGGAAATGGTAATCATAAATAATAGACCATCGTCAATCCTTTCAAAAATTATTTCTCAACTATATATTTTTTAATGTTTAAAGGATGCTCTATAAGATGATTTTGGAATTCAGATGAAAGTGTAAACAATTAGAAAAGGTAAATCCTCGATGTTCAATGTTATTGAAGAAGGAATTGTGATATTTGGGTTTATATTACGTGTTCCATAAAATACAGATTTAATGAAATAACTATTGGATGATGAAAATGGTTCAAATTTCATCATTCACCAAGGAAACACCAAGAATTATCATGATAATAGAGAGCATTATTAGTAATATAACATGAAAAGAGAGATCACTGTGTATGCATAAACATGCCAAGTATGTCAACAAGTAAAAGATGAGAGGTATAAGTCTAAGGGGATGATGAAACCATTACCTATACTAATATAGAAATGGGAGAAAATCACAATGGAATTTCTCACTTGACATCTGAATACATAAAAAGTAATCAATGGTATCACTATTGTGGTGGATCGTCTAACAGAGAATGCACACTTCATTTTAACTAGAGAGGATTTATCATTGGTTCAAATGGAACTGATATACATCAGAGAAATTGTATGTTTGCATGGAGTACCACTATTGATTATTTATGATATAAATTATATGTTACCCTCTATGTTCTAGAAGATTTTTCAACATGCCCTAAATACTGAGTTGATCATCAGTTCGGTTTATTATCCTCAAACTGACGTCCAATATGTGAAGACTATAAAAACACATGAGGAAATGTTGATAGCATTCTCAATGGAATTCAAAGGTGTATGGGAGTGATATCTTCCCCTGGTTTAGTTCTCTCACAATAATAGTTTTCACTCAAGCATCAAAATGGATCCTTAGGAAACCCTTTATAGAAAGTGGTCCAGAACACTGACATGTTAGGATGAAGTAGGGGAGCGAAAATTCCTATGTATAGAAATTTTCAATGAAATGTTGGAGAAGGTTAAGACCATCTAGCGTCACATTAAAGAAGCTTAGAGTGGACAATTGAACTATGTTGATAATTTACGACAAGACCTAGAGTTTTATGTCGAAGATATGGAATTCCTCTGCATATCACTAGGTAGGAGAATTATGAGATTTTGGATGAAGTGAAATCTTATTCCTTGGTACATAAACCCTTTTGAGATCCTTTATTTCATTGGAGAAGTGGCATATTGACTAGAACTCACATGAAAACTATCTCATGTACATGATGTATTCTGTTTATCACTCTTGAAGAAGTACATTCTGGACCTATAACATATACTCAATCCCTAGGTGGTACTGTTGGATAATGAACTCTCCAATGAAAAGATTCCAATGAAGATATTAGTTCATATATAAAATGTTCCTCAATATAACACAATGTCCCTTGTCATGGTGTTGTGGTGATACCATAATTTTGAAGAAGCAATATGGAAATCAGAGGAATCTATGAAGAAGAATTACCCTCATCAATTTTATTGTGGGAAAATAAAATTTTGAGGGATAAATTTATTAAGGTGGAATATTGTAATAACCCAAACTATTATTAATGAAACCGAATATTGATCTGATTAAATGTCTTACTATATAAAATTTTTATATAAAACATATTCACATCCCCAGTTTTATACTTATGGATGTTAAAATATAGTTATAAATTGTGATTTTTTTCTAATATTGTCATTGAATGGTGATCACATTATTAGTATAAATATATGCATTTAACAAATCCAATTTACTAAGACAAAGGTTGTGATGGACACACCGGGATGAATTCATCCCTACGAAGCCCAATTGTCGGAGCTCAGTAAGGAGGTGGCGTCACTAGGATTCGCTCTTGACCAAGCCCAAGCCGAGCTTCAACATGATAAGATTGAACAGAACCACCTATGGGACAAGTGGATGTTGATAGAGATAACCACCCAACCAATGTTATCGGAGCCACCCCAAGAGTCTGTCACCATCGCACACCCTACCCTTTGGTCTTATGTTTTTGTTATAAGGGGTTATGTAAAAATAACACATCACTTGAATTTTCTTCATTATTTAATTATATAAAAAATATAATACATTGATTCTATTACTGTAACTTTGTAAATGGTTTTTAAATCACAAATAGTATTTCTAATTAATATTAAATTAAGAAATATATTTTGATAAATTAAGTGATTTTTGAATTCAATAATAGTTTAATAAAATATTATTAATAAATAAATTTTTATTAAATATAAATGATCATGTAATTATTATTAATACAATTTTAATTTTTATTAAGGTTTGAAATCCGTTTTTGTCAAAACCCATGAATTTTTGAAAAATGCATGTTTTTATTTTAAATGAAAAAATTATCATATTTATAAAATTATTTAAATAAAATGTATATTACTTTTGGAATCAGGATGTCTAAGTTATCGAAGGGTGATTTTTTCATTATTTTCTAAGACAATTTAATATTTTTGGAAAAATTAAATACTGTTTAAATGAATAATGTGTTTAATGACATTATAATGATGTAATAGTAATATAATATATAATTATAAATTATTTTTTAGTACAATATATGATTTATCATTAAAATAATTTGATTTTATATTTGTCTTATTAATTTAATAGTGCCTTAGTAGACACTCAATGATGTATAAAAAAATTAAATATTTTAAATTGATTTCTTTGAGTGTGTGACTCACCTATACATAAGGAAGCCTAAAAATTTAATACGTTAGGATAGTGTAATTATAAATTAATATTTTTTAATCCATATTGGAAAAAACATGGTCAAAAACCATTGGTTCGTTTGTGGTTTTGATAAGTTTAATGTGTACTGTCCAAAAGAAAAATTATAACAAATTCCATATCCTTTTCTATATAAAGCCACTCCACCTCCCATTATTCATCACTAAAAACCATTAGATATTGACCAAAATATTCCATTCTCTCTCTATATTCCTCTAAAGGTTCCCCATGCTCCCATGAAGCCTCTCTGAAGCTTCTCTCAAGCATTTGGGATCACACTTCCATGTACAAGATTTCTTCCACTCTTTTTTGTCCCATGTTTCTCTATAATTATACACCCCTATCATTTGAATTAAAAATTTTGGGGTATGATATTTCACCTCCCATATAATTCCATTTCTATGATTGAATTATGTTATACCCATTTCTCTTTCGTTAATTCTTTTCATGTACACCCATTACCACGAAAGAATTTGGTAAGGGATTTCTCTGCCCTCATTTACATTCAAGCAATTCTTGTGTTTTATGAATCCAAATTTCATTACATATGTTGGGAAATGTATATATATGACCCCCTTAATATACATTTCATTTTAATATGATGAGACAATATATTATCTCTAATAAACAAATTTTATGTATTCTAATGTCACTCCGTTTTCTGCCAAAATTGCATGACAATTTTCCAATCCAATGTCATTGTGTAGTGAAAACCATTCCAATTTCTCAATAACGTGTATTTACCTTTTTCCCATTTAAATATTGATTTTATAGTTTCATTTAGGAAATAAACATTTCATTATCTTGTAATAAATGATTATATTTAAAGTATCCATCTTATATGATCCATGTTTCTCACTTATGCATGAATTAAATGATTTAGAAGGGTGCACCTTGATAGCACTCAAATTTATTGTGTAATGATTAGTATCATGATAAGGCAAGTGAAATGATGGTTTCCTCATGTTCCATGTTAAATGAGCCATAGATCATTCTTATATCATGTTAAAGGCTGATTCTATATTTACATGTTATGTTAATCATGTTATATTGTGCCTTTATGTTCATATTTTTCTTGGGCACCATTGATATGCCTATTGAATAACATGGATTATATTCTTCCAGTTATGACTTTTTTACTCCCTTTCTGGGATTTATAGCTCACCCTTTTCTTATGAATATCATCTGGTTATCCCATCCATTGCGATGTATGAAGGAATGTTATGGTCATTTAATATAAGTTTTCAATAAAGATATTTTTTTTATGTTTTATGTTGTTACATAATTTATTAATCCCCAAAGACACTAGACCTATCAATCCTCTAAATAGTATCAAGATATGATTTTATGTAATAAATTATGTGTATGTGTGAAATAAAGAGTAGGGTTTTTATATCCCCCAATATCATGAAGGGTCCGATGAACTTTGTAGATGGTTTAGTCAATCTTCAAATCCTCCAATTTCCACATCAAGTGGAAACCTTCAAGATAATGTGGTCCCCAACCTGAAACTCCTAGTGCATCCTCCAACAATTATAATACAAAATTTGTTAGTCCTATGCTTACTTAATCCTCTCATAAACAAGATGAACCTTCTCTATCGTACTCTGCACTAACTCAATACATAGAATGGTTGTATCCCCAACCATTGTCCAACACAAAGGTTATTGACATGGAGTTCCATATGAAGCCTCAAATAGAACCATTCCAATAAGAGATTGACTGATATTATTTTTAGAAATATTTAACAAGGGAAGGTGTCCCACCTAAGATCCACTAAATTCAAAGATGCAATATCGCAACATACCCTCCAGTTTCTGGATTTTCCATTCAATATACCCATATGCCTGAAAGTGGAATGTCGTACTGAGGAATAATTGAGTTTCAAAAGAATTCTGAAAAACCATACAGACTCATGGTGTAATGTTTGTATCCAAATCCGAGATAATGGATCTCAGAACATTATGTATCCACACCACCTCATCTACATACCTCATGGAGAAGGAATTCATTGCACTAGATTCGTTGAATTCCAAGAATTGAGTAAATTTAGTCAGCCGAACCACTAATACCTTGAAATATGTGAAATGTTTCTGAGCCCTAGGTAGCCCGGAGAAAAAATCCAATGATATAAAATCCCACATCCACTCTGGAAAATCTATTTTCTGTAATGCACCACCCGAAACATGGTGCTCAGCCTTCACATACTCAAACACTATGATCTTCACCACAAACATTTCCACAAGATGCTTAATCCCGAGCCACTAAAATTTCTCCATCATGCAATGATACATCATATAAAGCCTTATATTCACTTTTAATGATGATCTATGGGAACTCATGGATAAATCCCTCGTACACCACCATTATAACAAACAACATCCGATAAAACAAAACCTAGTTTTGGACATCTTTTATCATCCATCAAAATAATCACCCTGGTCAACATGATCATGAATCACCTCTACCTCCATATATCTCCATTAAGAATCCTCCACCTTCTACATCAGAAAAGACTGCACCGTCATCTTAAACAGAAAACCTCTTCTTATATCTAATCATGTATAAAATTGAAATGTCACCAACTCATCTATCTCTTTTTATGAATCAGTGGTCTCTTGAACTACCTCCCTCGGTAACTTTATTCTTATGAAATCATCTACAAAATTCCCCTTTCCTATGTTGCAGGCATTCTCAAAATCATTTACCAAAAGAAACTATATCGATTTCTGATTATCTTCCTCAAATTAGATGTATATATCAAATATAACATTTTCTTATTCACAATAATGAAATACACAAATATCATTTAAATATTTTTGATCATTTATTTTATTTTTAGTGGATCCATTGTTCCGGTAATCATAAGTGGAAATTCATTCATGAAAGATTAAACCTTCAATAACTCCTTCCTTAAAATCATAAGATGCTCAAATTTTTTAGTTTTTCATTTTATATCATAGGTAAGTCATTCAGTATCATATTAATTTTTCATCTTCATCCCCCATATTGAAAATACCATCATCACATTTTTTGTTTCATTTATTAATTACCTGATAAAATCTATTTCCTTCCATTTTTTGTATAATAATTACAATAATGTGATAATTTATTTACTATTTGAAATAATATAATTATAATTATAATGAAATTCTTAAACCTAATATTTTATAAAATATTTCATATTTTTTATGTAATTAAATCAAAAAAATATGTCACAACCTCTATATATCCTTCTTAATGTTTTATAAAAGACATTATCCCTGAGGAGTTCCAAACTAGATGTGTAGTGATCACTCCATGTTTTACAATAATTGATGATCATGTAAATACCTAATTCTCCCATTTTATGCCACTACCATTTGGTATAAGTGATACAATGCCACATCTATATAAATTATATATACAATGATTTCATTTTTTAGAAACCACTCAAATTGTACTTTTCCCTGATTTTAATTTGTTTTCGTATATTTTGTTCTATACCAAAGGATCAGCTATTTATTTTTCCTCATAATATTCAGAAGTAAATAAATACATCATATTAGAAAATCTATGGGGGACCTCATTTTAATATTATTTTTTCACATAATTATTTTACAAAATATTAAATTAATAAATTTGATGGAAAATTTCATGACTAGTTTCTGGAAAACTGTGTACAGAAAAATAATTTACCTAAGGGAATAATAATCCTAAAAATTATTAAATATAAACGACTGAATTAATTAATATTCCATCATGGTTAACCTCATGAAAGTGCTTTACTGGGGATAAATATCTTTAGAAAAGGTGATTAAAATCCAACTGTGTAAAAAAGAATGAAAATTAAACATTAAATATCATCATGGATAAACCCCAAGGCATAACATATTAGAGAAATACAATGAACATGATTAATTAATAAAATATGTGGCTAAGACATAAAATATGATATTAATAACTATAAAAACAATGATCATCACTAAGGTTTCATAAAAAACTACTACTAAGGTTATTATCCAACAGATCATAAATTTTATAACTTTACTAATAAAGTCATTACACAATGCATAATATATCTATCATAGAGCACCCTTCATAATTCTAGCCTAATGTGTTACACGTATATCATAAATTATTTAATTAATTATCCATAGAGAATAAAAAATGAATGTCATATAAAACCATTAAAAATATAGGTGATTAAAGACATTAACATTTCAACATTTTAAACCATGAGATGAAAAAAAATGTAAATAATACCAAGAAATTCAAATCAAAATATATATAATTACATATATTTTAATATTATGTATAAAATTAGGGTTATATAATCATCAAATAAAAATATAATCATGTCGATTTAAAGGAAGTATTAAGAAACATAATGGTATACAATGCATATTTTTAAAGATTCCAAGAGAGAGAAATGGAATTGTATAATTGATATAAAATAATAGAATATCAATGGAAGGACCAAAGGATCCATATAATATAAGAAATATAATATTAGAAGTGTTTAAACAATTGATGATCATGCTGAAAATGGGGGAGGGGGGGAGGGTAGCGAATACCTTCCATTATAGAACAACTTCATAATATTTGAGGAGAGATACTTGAAACATTAGAATCTAACAAGAAAGGATCTATAGATTGAAATTGGAGGAACATGATGATTAACATATTGGGAGGGAATCAAATGGGGTAGATTTTTGGGTTTTAGGGAGAATGCGTGAGGTTTTTTTATTAATTTTTAATTATAGGACATAAAAGCATGGTTTTGCAGAAAGTAAAAAAATCAAATTATCAATTGTTTTTCCTCAGGGATTGTGCCATATAGAATTTCAGTTTCATTCATTTTAGTTTTTGAACCAAACCAAAATATTTGATATTATTTTTTCCATTGTAAAATAATTTTTCTATAGAATAATATTTTTAAATGTTTCATTCTCCTTTATAACTTTTGGTGGTTATGTATACGTTTTTAAATTATTTATAATTAATAGGATTAAAATATATCCATAAAACATGTTATTTTTTTCATCAATTTAGTTTTAAAATTTATTAAATAATTATTATATTTGTATGATGTAATAAAATATTCTAAAAGCATGCTACTGTATTTTTAATCTTGACAGAAAAAAAGTATATTTGACAAATTCTAAAAATTTAATCCCAAATAAATTTTTTATGTCAATTTAGAATGGATTAATATATTTTAATAACTAATATATAAATTAAAAATCCTAAATTTTTTATATAATTAATTATTCATTTAAGTTTTATCAAATTTTGTGAAATAATGAATATTCTATCCTATAACAAAAATTATTTGGGAAAATATAACAAAATTATCATTTTTATTTATATAAAAACATAATGAAAAAAATATATTTAGATTACATGTATTCATCTTAAAATAGAAATATAATTTATTTTTAATTAAAATACTTTTTTTGTAATCTTTATATATTCAAGTGTATTTTCAACCAAAAAATATTGGATTTACGAAACTGCTGTTTCATTTCCAAAATGATAATTAATCCTTTATAATACTATGGTATTAATAATTAAACCCTATTATATATGAATATTATATGAGGGAATGTTTGGAAATTTTGGCACTTTTAGGTGGTGGCCCTACTAGAATTTACCTTTCTATAATATCAACTAACTTGAACTTTCTTGATAGTCATGTTTGATGAAACCATAATTATTGAATATATTCACAGGGATTGGCCTACAGTGAAGTCAAGTAAGGCTAACTCATTACCATGTTTAGATAATTGGTCTTTAAAATGCATTATCCTACATTATGAGGAAATTATTCATCTATTCAAAAATAATTAAATACATTATTTAGCAATTTTTTAAATTTTTTAATCAAAATACTGTTACAAACAAACATAATTTTGAGTGGTCATATTGAACAATAATAATTACACTATTCCTAATGGTTAGGTAAATATTCATACTGATCATGTTATAATTCTGGAAAAAATAGGACTCTTTATAATCTCCTACTACCTGATATAAATACCTTTTAATTCCTTGATTCATCATTCACTTCAATTTCCTTCAATGTGCTATATTTATAAAAAATATATTTTGTATTAATGATTTGTATAATTTTTCATTTTTTTGGATGATTTGATGATTACAGGGAATGAATATGATTTTACTTTCCCTATTATTGTTATTTAATTTTTTCTCTCTTTTTTTACATATTGTAATATTTTCAATTATTATAGCTATCTTATATATAATTTTAATTTTCTAAATTAATGAGAAATTAATATTTTCTTCATATTTTATAATGTTTTTATTTAATAAGACATAATTATGTATATTAAAATAAACATCATTTATATAATTCTTTGTCATAACATGGTATGTTATATGTGACCATGTGATATGTATGAGGATGTTTCCCTAGAAGAATGAAAATTTTATTCATGCAATCTATGATATGTATATGTGACCATGGACCCTAGATATAGACATAGTTATTATTAACTAGATTCATAGTGATATTTTATTATGACCTATGAGATATCTAGAACAATTTCTATATATGTTATGATATGTGGTGTTTGGGTACATGCATTGATATTATGAATCAATAAGGGGGAGGGGTAAATTTATAATAATATTAATTAAAATAAAAAGAATTTTATTTTAAGGGAAGAGTTATTAGTATGATAGAGCTATTGGTATTACTCTTTTAGAAGGAAGGGTTATTCATATTCTTATTTAGTTATATTCAAGAAATATTTATGATTATCTGGAATGTGATGATCCTCAGTGGAAAGGGGTAGGGTTGGTCAGAAAAGAAAAAATTATCTTGGTAGGAACAAAATAAAGAGAAGTACTTTGGGAATATATATTTTTCACTGATATTAGTTTATGATACTATAAATGTGAGGTAGTTCTGGTGAAATGTTTTAGTACATGTGTGTGGATCCGTATAGGTGATGATACTATTGGGAGGGTTTTATAAGGCCTAAAATTTTATAGATCGTGGAGATATAATTCACTCTATAATATTGTGACCCTAGAAATAAAAATGATATTAATGGAAGGTAATGGTATTAAACTTGTTCATGTGATATTTAGATACCACAATTTTCCATTGTCATACTAGATTGATAATCATGGTTTTAAAATAACCACGCTGAGCGGTTGATCGTATGACCAAATATGACATAATTATACTTCGATATTTGAAAACTTGTCTTGTTTATACTCATTGCTGATGGGAACTAACATGTTATAGGTTAATAGAGAGTATTTTTGGAATGTGATTCTTGACATAGGTCAGATTTAAAACCCCATCATGGTTGATATCATCATTGAAACTTCTTGTTTGGTAGTATTAACATGTAATAATATAATTCATCTATTTATATAGGTACTTCATCGTAGTCTGGAATTTATGCGACTCATAAGAATTTTAGTTGGGTTTCAAGATATGTATGGAATATAAATATAAATGATAATATCTAAACTGGTTGAGGAGACCTATAGTTTTTACATATGGAACATTTTTATTTCAACGCGGGAAATGGACATGTACTATTTTAGGATTCATATGCATCAGTTTGATACTTGTGGGCCTAATATCATAGGAATTTCATGAGGATATATTTAGATATTTGGTATACATTTAATTTGGATTGAAAATCTTGAGGTATGCTTGAATAATGGTATAAGTGAAGCTGATTCAAGGGGGAAATGTCAGTATAATTTTGAAATTCATGACACACACTCTCTATATTTAAGTGTTATCATGGGTATTATTTTCTTACGTTAGGAATATGTGATTAATTGATTTTTCAAGTTAGATATTTTGTATGAGTGATTTTGGTTTTGGTTGACAATTTTTTATTTAAATACATGATATAAAATCTATAGATAATTAATTTGGTTTATTGGGGAGATGATATAATATTTTTATTGATGGTATTATGATATGAGTTGCAGGTATGATGGATCAATTTCTCGACGGGTCATAGAGTCTGTTATCATTCATTAAAAATAGATTTTTGGATCATGATGGGGGGACTAATTAGATATGAATACAATTAGATTGCACAATAAATATTCATTATAAATTGATTTATATTATTAGGTTGTGTCAAAGCATGGGTTTATAGTTTGAGATGATTTATAATAATCCAAATGTGTATGGTTAGGAGTGCAATGGTACTTGAAAATATTAATATGTGTGTTTAATAGAGTGATGGTCCAATAAAAGTTATCACATCAAGTGTCTTGTGAGGAAACTGATGTTATTACCTAGATGGTTATCAGATTCATTCTATATTGTGGGCATCATGATAAGGCATTATGTATAGTTCTAGTAATGGGGACAATATTAATTTTATATGTTTCATCCATAGTATGGTTGACCAATGTTCTTTTATGTTATAAAATTATGAGATCCAAAAACCAGATCACCTATATCATGTTGCCTATTATGGGGAAATTTAAGAAGTTTATAGGGGTTATTTGGGGAAAACCCAACATGTTTGGTTATTCCATGATAGGTGAATAATTCCCAATTTTTCATGTAAAAAAATTAAATAATTGGAATGATTTATTGAAAATATTAACAAATATAGTTGGGTGAATTGTGTCAGGAACCACATCTTATGGGTTTGTAGATAACATGAATCCTGATATTGTAGTAAATTAAAAAGTCATTAGATAAAATTGATCAAAATTGGCCTAATATTATATGGTATAATACAAGGGACAACCATATACCAATTGTGAATTTTATAAAATCATAATCATTATTTCATATTTATGGGTTTTGTTAAGAATTGAATAATTATTTCTATAGTGATGATGTGTGAGAAATTTGGTTATTGTGTTGTTAGCATGTTAAATTAGAGGATGCGCCATGGATGTGCTTTCAGAATTCATGAATTGAGTCTGTCCATTTGGAATTTAATTAGTGACTAATGTAGTTCATGAGACGTATATTTATGACCACTCATACATCCCATGGATGATAAATATTATAATGATGTGTTTTTCGTTCCCCATTCCTATAATATTTTTTCATAATTCAAATATATTTTAAATTATCAAGAACTGGATGGATATGATTTCTAAAGGAGGGTCCAATGGAAATTTTGGAGGCTCTTAGAATTTAAAATTTTGTGTTTTAGACATGAAACGATGATCCAATTAGAGATTAAGTTTACTGGGAACCAACCAAGGTAGGATTGGGTGGTTGGGGAATAAGTCTCTGACCATAAACTAGTCTGTGGGATGGGTAGTAGAAACTATATCCATGAAGGTTTGTTTGTCTTGTAGTTGGACTTGCTCTAGATATATTTTTCCAATATTAAATCTTTTTCCAGCCACCATGGAGCTTCTAGCTGTACAACAAGAATTTTAAATTGGTTAATTACTATTTCCCCTTATGATTATGAGGGGTATGGCCACTTCAATCACCCCTAGTTTAGGAAAGTGGCCACATGGGCTCTTCCCTTTCCGCCCATGATTTTCCTCTAGTTTGGGAACAATTTTATAATGATTTTATTTTAGAATCATGGTAATAATTTAATCCACATCTCCCATTCAAATTTATCAATACTTCATTCTCATTTTAACGAGTTTAGGAATATGTATTTATGAATTACACAATAAAATGCTAAAATATTATGAATCATTTGAGAAATTAATTTAATCTTTCTAGAGAATATCCCATGATGATGTCCCTTAACCGAAACTAATTATTTTTATAAATCTTCTCCATGTAATTTTTTATGTAATTTTTTACAATTAAATTAAATTAAAATAATTATTTCAATTATAATGGATCACTGGGGGTTATCTGGAGAATCAATAAAGGATCAAATATAGACCAACTACAGGTTGTTGGCTTCATTTATGGTGTGGCATGACATAATGGCGGTGATTTATAATTTATTTTTTAAAATATTTTTAATTAATAAGAGAATTATATAATTATTGTTCGTCAATTTTCATCATTATATAGGGTTTTGGATCCTGATAAAAGATTTGAATTGAGTTCATTGATCATAGATAATCTTAAGGAGTCCTTGATTAATTTATCTGACTATTGAATTTAAATGTAAATCATTTAATTTTGGCAGGTGGCACCATAATTCACTTATAGTCATTCATTTTTGTATTTCATGTGTTGTTGGTTCATTCTTCTATAAATGAATTTATCAAATATAAATTTAAATAATTAATTAGTATCTTATAATATCCTGATTTCAATTAATATTGTCTAAGAATGTGCAATGATAGGAATCCATTGTGGATGTATTATTCTAAAAATTGATCATAACATAGACCAATTAAATTATTTATCCAATTAATTGAGGCTTTAATAAAAAGGGTTGAACCATGTTTTAAAATGGATTTTTTAGTATGATATTTTGTTTAAATTGTGCATTGTCTCTACCTCATGTGAGGAATATCATTTTATGAAATTAAGTCTGGAGTCCATAATTTGGTATTATTATATAATGATGAAAAGGGTATTTCAAAATAGCTCATCAAATAAAACATCTTAATTGGGAAATTTTAAGGGTTTTTTGAAATGAAATTGTTAAATTATATTTACAACATGTTTTTTGTTGTTTTTTTTAATGTGGATTAAATTAGTTCATTCCATAGTTTCGATAGAATCATAATGTATGATCTTTGTGTAATGGGAAATTGTTTTTTGTTTTTTCTTTGAAAACACCAATTTGGTTAATCTGTGTCACTATATATTGGTTGAGTGAAATATTATAGGGAAACTTTTTGTTACTTATTGGAATATGTTCAAGTATGAAAATAATATCATAGGTGATATCTCTATTACATAGGGTACTATGAACCATTATGAATAAACACTACCATGGGAGTTTAGTAATTCATTAATAGTATAATGGGGGGACATGGTTCGTTTATATTATTTAACAAGATCATTACAACGTGATCGAAGAAACTATGGCACTTTCTGATATATGCATGGTTGGAAGAGGATACAAACATGTGGATAAAAATGTTATGAATGAACTCAGCTATCTTTATTTACCCATGAGATTAATGGTTGTTTTTTATTTATTTTATGTTAGTTAAAATATTGTATTATTTATTTATAGAATATATACATCAAATTTTTATCCAAAATATTTTATTTGAGTATTTTGATTGTGATTTCACACTGAGTTATAGTCCAACCTCACTCATGACACCTTGATAGTAGTGTACTAGAGTAGATTCTACAATTTGGTTGAAGGAACATATTCATGGAAAGATACACTACTTGGGGATGTTTTTTACAAGAATGGATTACGTATAATAGTCCTAGTTTTGAAATTGTATCAACTAAAGATGAGCGTTTAGACTATGTTATATTTTATTCTTTTTGTACATTTTTATACGATCTGTCCACTGTGGGATAGTTTTAATATATATTGAACGATTATATAATCATCTCATGTTATAAAATATTAACATTACATCAACATGTTCGATTTTGATGTTATAGAATGTTATATTTTTTTGATATTTTTACTCTGTTATTTTGCACGCACACTGAGTGTATATTTTCTCTAATAAAACCACACTCCCTCACCACTATTCAATATTGACTGGTTTGTGGGTAGTCACGTCTATGATGATGTGGAGATACTAGTATTTGTAATAAATTGAGTGGATTTTTGGTTTTTATATTATATTTCTCATACTATTATCCATAATTATTTTTTTTCTTTTACTAATTATTTACTATTCACATCAGTCATCAAAGGATTATTTTGTTCACAATCTCTAAAAAAAATGAAATATTTGTAATGGAAAAGTTTATAATAAAATGGATTCACAAAATCATGATGGGTCATGGAGTATGTTCTATATAATAACATTAGTATATGTGTTTACTAGGTTATAAAATTAGTACCATCCCAAAAACCATGTTAATGTTTTTTTAAATATACAGTTTTGTATACCTTTTAATATCAAATTTATTATTGATATAATGTTATTACCGAATCAATATAAATTAATTATTGATATATTAAAGAAATATTGAAAAATAAAATATATTTTTAATATTACTCTTGAGAGAATTGAATTCATTTAGACATCATTTTTTACATGGGTTATGTAAAACAATCACAGTGAGTGATATTTAAAAAAATATTAAATGTAACAGTAACACTATAAATATGGGTTTTTATAAAATTCAATTAATAAAACCTAAAATAACTAAATAGTATACCTATTTTATTTATATTTTTAATTATAAAACTGTATGAGGATAATTTAGTAGAAAGTATTATCATTGAAAACATATTATTTTTAAATTGTAATGGATTATGGTGGAATGATAAATGGGAAATAAGAACTGATAATCCATCATAAAATGCTAAAATATTTTCCATTTCTAGGTTTATTAAATAATAGTATACAAAAAATGAATTAGTAATAATATTTCAAGATAATAAATCACAAATTTTAATGGAGAAATCGACTTTGAGACCCTTACATAATTATATGAGACAACACATTTTCTATTTGTCTTAATGCCATTGGAGAAGAGAAATTATATTACTCATGTAGAATTGGGACATTTTATCAAGATTAATATATTATTAATAATTACCCACATATGTTCAATAAATGATATTACAGAAATTTGAAGAATGGGGTTTTTGGATTGGGGAGGAATGTAACACTTGAGACTCAATTATATGAGTTAAACATTTAATTCTACAGAAACAATAGCATATGGAAAAATAAAATTTATCATTAATGAGATTATAACCTAAACAAAAATCTAGATAATTTTTTTTTATCAAAATAAAATTAATTATGACCTCCACATTTAAAAATAATTTTTGATGAATTTTTCAGATTTTTCAGAAATACATAACTTTTGAGTAAATAGTGAACAATTTTAATTTTCACAAAAATATAAAATTTGTAGGATTAAAATGATTTAAGAGCACCATTAAAATTTATGATACATTATTTATATTATAAATAAATTAATATTTATATATATATAAATATAATCCATATAAAATATATTATTTGACATATGAATATATTTATAACATTGTGGAAACCTATTTAATGATAATTATAAAATAAAAATATATTTCAGTTCTTATATTTTAATGAAGTAGTTATACTGATACATTAAAATTTGGTATGGTTTTAAAGTAAAATAGTTCAAACACGATTTAAAATTAAACATGATTTTGAAGAAAAAAATTTTATCTATAAAACCCATAATTCTTTTAAAAAACGGTTGATAATACATTTTATAATGGTATGTTTAAATTAATTATTATTGATCTAAAAATATAGTCATATAAAATGATTCTATAATTTTAATTATCATAATATTTATCATGTAATAATTTCAACTTAATTTCATTCAATTGCAATAGTAAAATTACAAAAATGTGTTACCTCATTATTGATTAAAATAGTTTTCTTGATGTTATACAATTAGTTACATCAAAAATGACATATAAAATTTTATAATTATTATTGGATGAAATTACTTCAACCAAATCATATATTTTCTTCTCTTTCCTTGCTATATAGTTTTACTTTAATAGAAAAATGACATTATATTATTTTAATATTTAATATAATTCCTTGTGTGTTCTTCCTATAAATTATTAAGGGGAACATTTAGTCATTACTTATTAGAAAACATTAATCCTTATTTCTCCACCATAACCTTCAAAAAATAACTTATATCTTCCATATATTAATTCGTTATATTCTCCTCATCTCATAAGTCCATCCTAATCCAGATGAATATGTATGCTGATTGAGGACTCTCAAAGAAGTGGTATACTTATTTACCATCTTTATATATATAGGTATGTATTTATGTATATCATACAAATTCATTGTATCCGTAAAAGTAAAACAAATCAAGTAACATCAACCCAATGAAATTTTATTTGGTTATAGAAAAATCATTTTAATCCCATATTATCATCCTATAGAGAATGAAGTCATCACATGAGCGTACTTACGACATACCATCACCGCGTAGTAGAGTAATTCATTTTTAATCACCACATAATCATATATCTGGTAATAATTGTTATATATTATATATATGAAATAATTATGAATATTTATATATAATATGTCCTACTTTATTATCCATTCTCATTTGAGTAAAAATGATTGCAAAGCATTTGTTTGTGGGTGGAAATGATCCTCCACGAAGTTATGTGAATGTGTTTTCATGTCTACCATTAATGGATTACTATAAAATATTTTTTAATTTATAAATATTTTAATTATTTAAAGATTAATATTATGGAGATAAGGAAATAATGAACTCTTTTACCATTGTCAACACACCATTATTATTTTGAGGTCATAATTTGAAGGAATACAAAATATCCCACGTGCACATAATTGATTTAGTAACTATATTAGAAATAATTAAAATAAATGGAAATATAACATTGGAATAAACTATAAATATGTTATTAAGAATGATGATACATAATATTTTTTATAAATTAGTTTTTATAACTAAAAAATAATATTGTACTTATGGAAATGGTTAGATTTTTCTATGTCAATTTTATTCTATATTCATTAATATAAAAATAAAATTAAAATAAATTATAATTTTATTATATATTTTTATGAAATATATTTTAAGTATACTACTATTATTTTTTACATTCCATGTCTTCCAATAATTTAATTATCATAGTTATATTATGTGAGCATGAAATTATTTGGTTAAATAAAATCCTACATTATTTACACTTTTGTGGGAAAAAATTTTAGTCATTGTTCACAGTTCTAAAAAAGTTTTCAATAATTTTATTTTCTATGATATAATTTTAATTAAATGGAAATTAAAATCATAATTATAGTCCATTAATAATTTTTATAAGGTTTTATGATGTTATTTTCCAAACCTGTTATATTTTTCATTTTCATACAAATAGAGTGAAAAAATATCTATTTAAATTTTTTTTGTTGCATCCACAACCATTCATTGTTGGAAATTGTGGACGGTTTGTGTTTTTTGTCAATCCTCATTGGATGTTCAGAATGTTTGTATGAAATGGAGGTTGGATTGTATTCTTTGGAAATGAAGGTGCACGAAAAAATGAAATGTGTTCTAAATTGGATTTTCATTTTTCATTCAAAAGGTGTTTGGAATCTAAATGCTGAAAAATGGGAATGGCATGAGCTATGTGAAAAATTTTGAGTTCTAACAGAAAACAGTTCCTACATGAAAAACATTTCATAAAAATTGAGAGGTGTTTCATGAAATAAAGAGTTTTTTTCACGTTGGTTAGTGACGACTATAAATAAGAGGTCCCCATAATTTGGTATGACTGAAGTCTTATAGAATATCAGTGTTGTGATGCTCAGAAAAGTTTCACGAAAATGGAGTTGTACAAAAAAGTTAAATTTGTATGGAAAATTTGAAGTAACGAATAAAACATGTTGTTGAATGTAAAATGAGAAGTTGCGCATAAAAGTGTAGTTTCACATAAAACGTGAGGTCTTACGTAAAAGGAGAAGCTGCACTTAAAAGGAGATCTTGCACGAAAAAAGAAAATATTTCCCCCAAAAGTATGATCTTTCATTCATAGGGTAGGTGTTTCACACTATAGGCTATATAAGCTGAATATTTGTTTAAAATATCTGGTTCAGTGCCATAGTGAATTCCTATACATCAATTTAGGAAATCTTTGCAAGAAGTGCCATTTGTTGAATAGAGATAATGAATTCAATGAAAATCTATTGAAGTGACCTTCAAGATGATAAACTAAGTCTGATTTCTCTCAAGGCAGTGAGCTTGGGGGAGTATAGGGAAGTGATCTAAAAGATGCAGTGAGCTATCCCTATACCATTGTAAAGGGAGTGTTACTGAGACTGAGTGACTATACCCGAAACTTGTAATCCACATCTAGTGATGTTTATTGGAAAAAGTTATAAATAGAAACCATTCAGTGTATGCTCCTTGAATGTAGATCTTAGTGGTGAACCAAGTAAAATATTTATGTTGTCTCTTTTCTTGTTGTTGTTTGCTTTTTATTCCCACCAGTCTTACATGATTAACATGTTCCAACCACCGTGGGAACAAGATCATTCTCTTAAATGTAAAATTTGACACCCAGATTCACACCTCCCCTCTCATGGTGTCCTGGGGCCCTAAAATTGGTATCAGATGGCAATGGTTTCAGTTGTTAGATCCGACCTTTGCAATCATGGATAATGCATTCAATGCTAGGGGAAACCCTCTCTTCGATGGATGAAATTTTCAGAGTTGGAAGAACAGAATGATATCTTATTTAATATCCTTTAGAATGGAACCCCCTTTTCTATTGTACAAGGAATAAATGTTACAAATCCAATAGGGCTTACTATGATTGATACATACATGACTGTTCTTGATGCATATGCTAATGCCCGGAATGCTATCATTGCTTGTATTTCAGATCAGATCTATTTAAAGTTTTTTAGTTACACCTCACCAAAGAATATATTGGATTAAATAGAAAATATTTATGATGGAGAAAAAATAGTGATGGAGGGAAATCTTCAAGTATTTCACAACCGGTTTGATGATCTAAAGACAAATCCTGATGGGAATGGAGATTCATTCTTCAATCGAATTACTGAAGTAGTGGGAGTTATTTGAGGTCATGGATAGAAAATAAAATACATTGAAATTGTAAATAAAATCTTGATAAGACTTCCACCTATTTTCAATTAAAATGTGTCATCTATTAATGAAATAGATCTATCCAAACTATTTCAATATGATTTTCTAAGTAGTCCAGTGGCATATGAGTTGAGAGTCAAACCCAATGATTCAACGACTCATGAAAGAAATGAAATTGAAATCAAATCCAAGGACAAGATGTAATTTTTTGGAGATAGAGTTAGTAAAGTTGATGAGGAAAATAAATACTTTTTAAAATTTTCCAGATGTTGAAGATGGGAAAAGGTAATTTAAAGGTATGTTACTTCTAGAATATTTTTGGAAGTGTTGGACACAATGCCTCTCAGTTCCAAACAATGTTTCATGATGAAGAGATAGGAGAAGAAGACATTGAGAAGCATGGGAAAATTTTATTCAAAAAGGGAGACATCAAATCTGGAATGAAATTACAGAATAATAGTTTTTTCTATGAAGTGGAAGATGTGGATGTTGAATTATGTGAAGAAGAAGAACCATAATTTAAAACTGGAATCCATGCTTCTATGATGGATACCATTGAAAATTCCAAAACATCGATCAATAATGACATAGTTAATCAGATGACTCCTAAGGGTGGTCCAATGTTTCTAATTAAGGATTCCATTACCATGATTGAGAACAGATTTAAGAGATGAAAAATGTGGAATGAAATGGTGGAAGAATCATCAGATATATTGATGATCATGAAACTGAAATTGAATGACTAGAAGAACTAGTGAGAGTACAATCTTCATTCCTTGAAATCACATATGAAGTTGTGGAACTAAATATTTGAATATAAGAACAATCAACGGTCATAAATTACCTTACATCTAGATTGGAAGAGATTTCCAAGACTATTGATGGTATTGAGGAAGAAGTTGCAACTCTTAGGAGTAAACATGGGTGTCAATCATCCACCAATATGGGTAAGAATAAAATTCATTTTAGATGATTCTCACATGTAGAATTTCTAGCAATATCCAAGCATTGTTCATATGGGGTTGGATAAATCCTGAGTGATCAAAGACCATCTTGCATGGAAAAGTGTGGAATCAATTGTGAAGCAGAGAAATCAACTGCTTGAAGGGAATAGAGCTAAAATAAAGGCAAGAGGAAAGTTGGACATTTTGAAAAGTTATCTGATGTGTTGAAAAAGAACCCCTTAATCCAAAATAACAGAAGAATTTATGATTGTCTTAAAACATTATGAAATTATGGGTAGTACTACCATTTTCCCAAGGAAGAAGTATTGGGGAGAAATATAAGTGAGAAGAATTTCCCCTCATGAAGTGTCTATTTTGTGGATATCTGGGACATACAATGTCAAATTGTGAAGAGGAAAGGACCTACTTGAATGAGGATGATCTGGGATGTCAATAAAGGATATGAATTTCAAATCCTACATTATATATAAGAAATAGTTTTTATAGATATTGTTTTATTTATTCTAACTTTTTCCATAAATCTATGTATTGAAACTAGAGGTATAATATGATAAATTTATACAACTCTCAGATATGGGTCAATACTCACCCTACTGATGGTGTTGTTCTCAAAAGAGGTATTCACCTATAGAATAAGAGTATGGGTATGAAGAATATAATTATGTGGAGTAAATAATTATAAGGACATCAGTTTCCTAAACACAATCCAATATCTCATGGAATAGGGAGAAGAAAATTGAAAAATCCAATCTTGATGATGTATAACTCAAGGCTAAAAAAGAAGCAGCACCTGGATTCTTGATAGTGGATTCTCATCTCATGTGTTAGGAAATTTTGTCCTTTTAAAGAACATTAAAAAGAAGTTTGATGGAACAATGAGGTTTAGCAATGATGGGGATTTAAGGATTTATGGAATTTGACATACTACTCTTTCTAATGGAGAGCTGAAGAGGACTGAAGTTCATTAGGTGGACGGTCTATGCCACAATCTACTCAGTGTGAGTCAACTCCGTGACTCAGGGCTCATAAAAACTTTTAATCAAAAGCTTTCACTGTAAAGAGAATAACATGAAATAATCTCTTGAAAGGCTGTAGAATAGAAGGAAACTTAGATTAGGTTAACATTAAAGACAACTCTTTATATATGTCTATTTAAGAGGAAAACAACATGTGGCATCGAATTCTAGGGAACATTCACTAACAATCATGGAAAATATATATCAGTTGAAAATAGTAAAGGATATCCCCATTCTGAAACGTGAATGGGAAAAGACCTGTGTTTCTTGCATATAGGGTAATCTAACCTATAATTTATAATGGAAAAATAAGAAAAGGGAATCCCACCTTCTTGATTTCATCCATATAGACGTATGTGTTCTGATAAATTTTTTTGAAACTCATGGAGAGAGGTGCTTCATCCTTTTCATTGGTGGTTATAGTTGGATTGATTTTATTATAGTTATTCATAGGAAGCGTCAGGTACATTTTTTCTTGAATACATATCATTTAATTGCTGAGAATGATGTTGGAAGGACAATAAATATCATGTGATATTATGACAGAGTAAAATAAACATCCATAGAGTTTGATAATTACCTAGAAAAACAAAGAATACCACATGAGGTAGTTGATGTTATAACTCCACAACAAAATGGATTTGTTGAGCGTCAGAATTGACAGGTCCACAACATGGCCAAGACTATTTTAGTGGAGGGTCATACCTCTCATCGTTACTGGAAATAAGTTGTTGATGCAGCATTGCACATTCAAAATCAAACGATGATTTATATTCGAGAAACGAAGACACCATATTAATTTTGGCAGGGTAGAATGCATTCTATAAAATAAGTTCATGTTTTCAGAAGAAAATGTTTCATCTAAAATAAAGAAGGAAATCAAGGGATGATTGGTGACAATGAGGATAAAGGAATAATTATTGTATATCAAATGAACAATAAATATTACAAGTTTTTCAATAATCACTTGGGGAGGATTGTGGAAAGTAGTGACATCATTATCATTGAAGAAAAAACCCTAATTTCATAGAATAATTCATATAATGATGAGATAGGCGATGAAGATGAATGTGAACATAGAGTAAATTAAAATATAGAAATAGAAAAAGGTGTAAAAAACACATAGGAGTCACATTATGATGTTGACTGAGAAGAAGAATATGAAGTTGAAACCATAGACGGAGAGAATTTAGTTGAATCTCATTAGAGGAAACGAATATAATAAATTGATCAATCCTATATCATTATGGATTGGACTGAACCCACACAAATGCTGAGAATGAGGACTAATGCACAATCTTCCTTTCTATCGGTTATGGATCCTTCATCATTTGAAGAAGATTCAAAGGATGAATCATGGGTGAAATCCATGAATGAAGAGTTAGATAAGAATGAAAAAAATCATACATGTGATCTGGTCAAGAGACCAGATTATCACAATATGATTGGTACAAAGTGGAACTTTAAGAAAAAATATGATGAGCATGGCAATGTGTTCTGAAATTAGGAACAATTTTTGTGAAAGGGATATTCATAGATTGAAAGATTATATGTTGAGGGAACCATTGCTACAGTATCCAATCTTGAGTCAATCAGTCCTTTCCTTTCCATGGAAATCTGAATAGGATATAAAGTATATCAAAGGGATGTCATGATAGAATTATTGAATGGTGTTCTCAAAGAAGAATCCTACATTGAAAAAATAGTGGGTTTTCATCTCGGTACTGATGAAACAAATGTTTGTTAACTAAGTAAGGCTCTCTAGGGTTTGAAGCAGGCACCACGAGCATGGTATTCCTGACTGGATTCATATCTCATGAAGATATAATTCAAAATAGGAGGATTAGATCAAAATATATATGTGAATATTTCTCCAAAAAATCATTTCATGGTTCTAGTTTATGTTTATGATATTATATTTTGTGGAAACGGGGCAGAAATCAGTGGATGAGTTTTCAAATTACATGAAATCAGAATTTGAAATTTCAATGAATGGGGATCTCAAATATTTATAAGATCTACCGGTGATTCAAAATAATGATTACAATTTCATCTCTCATGATAATTATATAGGAAATCTACTGATGAAATTTAATATGCATGAATCCAAACCAATGTTAATTCCAATTGTAGTTGTAAAAAAACATGGAAAGCATGAGGATGAGACCTCTGTAGATCCCACCATGTATAGGAGGATCATTGGGAGTCTACAATACCTGACGATGACACAACCAGATATATTCATTACAACTTGTCGAGCGGCCCACATTAAAATTCACCCAAAGGAGGAACATATGAATGTAGTGGAATTAATCTTGAGTTACATTCAAGGTACTCATATTCATGAGTTATACATTGCTGAAGGAAGAGACAATGTACAATCATATTTTTCTAATGCTGACTGGGCTGGAGATGTAGTGGACCGAAATACCAGCAATGGTGGAGCTTTCTATATAGGGAATAAATGTGTTGGATGGTTGAGAAATGAACAAGAACGTACTTCTCTTAGTACTTATAATGATAACTATATCTCTGCTATAAAGGAATTCTATCAAATACTATTGATTAACGAACAATTGAATGTTTTTAGTAATGAGGCGAGATAACCCATTCCAATTTTCTGGGATAACAAGAGATCAATTGATCTTATGAAGAATCCTATTCTTCATTCTCGTACAAAACATATTGAAATTAGATATCACTTTATCAAAGAAAAATTTGAACAAGTAGTGATTAAAAATGATCATGTGGGAACTAATGAGAAAGTGGCTAATATCATGAACAAGACACTGTCAGTGTTTGTGTTTGAGAGACATCATTTCTACCTTGGTATTCAGCCACATCCCTATGCATATAGAGGTTTTGAAGATCCCCCCTCCCCAGTAATGTTAATTTTTTTAATCTGTTTGTGGATGTGATGTTGGTTTATAGGGGAGATAATATTGAGGGGGGTTTTGAGATTTTCAGTGATCTTTTACAAAAATTTGTGTTTATTATCAATGGGAGTGAAAGAAATAAATTCTGGATTCAGGACATGTAAATGTAATGAACATGTACAACTTCCATGACACGATGGGAATATGGTGTCAAGAGGAGAAGGAATAAATTATGGATATGTAATTATTTTGTGCACGGTAAGAGAATATATTGGATGGTGTTTATAAAAAATCCAAAACATAAGATCCCAATTCAAACTTCCCTTACTTTTTTCAACACCGAGCATTGCTCATATAGACATAGAGTGTTGGATGAGTTGTTTCTTGGGTTTTAATTTTTTCATTTGGCTGGTACTCTATTAAATTTATTGGGTGATTGAAAAATAACCCATTTGGGGATATTATTAGAACCATGACCATTCTTTGCATGAAATAGAGGTTGGGTTTTGGTTGTTTTCAATCCTTACTGGATGTTAAGAATATTTCCCAGAAAAGGGATCATACTGTTCAAGGGGACAATAGCACTTAAGGTGGTGCTATGAAAATAATTAAACATGCACGAAATATGTTTTTCATTTTTATCAAAAAAGGTGATTCAAGATTAGAATTCCAAAAAAATAGAAATGGCATGAGCTGCCAAAAAAATCCAGAGTTTTCGTAGAAAACAAATCTTGTGAAAAAAATTGTGCGCATAATTAGATGTTCTGTGCGACAGGGTGGGTTTTTCTTGTAAGGTTCAGTGATGCCTGTAAATAAGAGGCGACCCCCATAATTTGGTACAAATTTAAAAATAGATAAGATCTGAGTTCTTATAGGCATTTCTTGCAATTTCTCGTGATGGTTGAATACTTGTTCTGAATATCCAGTTCAATGCCTCAGTGCTCTCAAGTGCATCAACATGGGACATCATTTATGAAAATGTCTCATACTGAATAGATTCAATGAAATAAATTGAAATCTATTGAAGGGACCTTCAAGTTGATAAACTGAGTTTGATTTATATCAAGGTAGTGAGATAGGGGAGTCGAGGAAAGTGATCCAAGGGACACAGTCCGAAATCATTGAACATTTGTAAAGGAATTGTTCCTGGGACAGAGTGACTATACCCGAACATTGTAATCCACATATAAGGATGTTTAGTGGAATTAGGTATGACCGAAAAACTTTTGGCTTATGCTCCTTGGACATAGCCCTTAGTATTAAAGAAAGTGAAAGTGTTGTGTGGTATCCTTTCTTATGGTTGTTTTCATTCTATTCCTATCAGTCTTACAGTTTTAAAATGTTCCCACTACTGTGGGAATGATATCCATGCTTTAAAAGAAATTGTTGAAACCCTGATTTACCCCTCCCTTCTCAGGGTGTCCCAAGGTCCTTAATTTTTCGAATTACTGTATTTTCTGACCATCATAACATTTCCATGATTTTTACATTCCAATATAGATTACCATTTAATTTTTTTAACATTTTTGTATTTCGACAATAGTCTAGAATTTTGTATTTAAATATTTATTTATTGAAATGGATACATTTCCAATGTTATCATAGAAATGTTTTATTACTATTCTAAAATTAATTTCACATTTATCAACATCCATTGAGGAATTATATATATTAATAATGATAAACTCTAATGATTCCATAAATATTTTAATAGATTAATTATCATTATATTGTTCTTTTATTTTTACTTGGGCAATAATAATAATTTAATTTGATTATTTTCAATAATAATTTTTATGGTGATTATGTACTAAATTTTTATTCATGTAATCAATTTATTGGAGTCAGTAAGTGATGACAGGGGAACATTTTAACTAGTTGATGATTTTGTATATATCATGAGATAAATATTTTTGATATGTATTACCTATTTATAAATTATTTCTTTGAATGAGGTTTTGAAAGTATGATTATGACGTATACCATTATATGTTGCAACATTATGAAATGAGTTATTATTATATATGTGGTTATTTTTGTTGTTATGTCCTACATGGATATATTTAATTTTTTTGAACATAGTTATGATATTAAGTATATTTCTATTTATCTAAACCTTACTATTATTGATATAGGGGATATATTAGGATAAATAAAAGAATTTCTCTAGAATTATATGTTTTATATAATGTATTAAATTGTAATGTTAAAATAATTTATGTATCTAAACTTGCTATTTTTAAAACCTATTTAGTGTTTCAGGATGTGATTTCCTATAAATCATTACAATTTATTAACATTTTAAGATAAAATAATATATTATTTTGAACATAAATAATTTTTTTTCATGGTAATTTAATTTTATATTTTATTTAAGTTATAATTACCATGAAGGATTACTCAATTAACATATTGTTTCTTTTCAACCGATATAAAAATAAAAATAAATGACATTACAAAAATTAAAAGTTCATTTTTTGATTTATTGTGATCTTAATTAACTTTTATATAAAATAATAATGTAAAATTGATAGTGAATTTTTTAATTTGAAATACACATATATAGAATAATTTTTTGAATAGTCCCAAAAAGGCCTTAAATGATACTTTTTATATATAATATTATATCAATTTATTTATAAATATATTTTCACGATAGGGTCTTATGGAAAGGGAAATGTTTGAAAACATCATATATATACCATGATATTATTTCTATCCACTATAGGTGTATATTTATAACCCAGAATTTATGAATATTGTTTTACCATAGCTAATGTTAAAAAGATTTAATGAGGAGGTTAAACCGAAAGATAATGTTATAAATCTCAGTTAGCATTGTTAAAAATTAATGTAGTTATAGTAATATTTTTATTTACCTTTATTATCTTCAAAATATTCTTTGTCTATTTTAACATTACTTGATTTTGATAATTTATTATATTTTATTATTCTATGAAATCAAAACTGTGTCATTTCCCCTTAATATAAAATAACACCCATTGTCTAATCCTATTATCACTTCAAGATAAACATAGTTCAACAAAACCAAAATACAAATTTTCTAAATATATTTATAAACTTTTAATAGGTTCTAATCCTTTTAAAATTACAACCCATGTATCCTTGTATTTGGTTATAAATGATTATTATACAAAAATATTTATAAAAATTATTTAAATTCTATCATTTTATTTCTTATTTAACATTATATAATAATATATGAAACATGATTATATAATAATATAAACATCTTAATGATAGTAAGGTATTAATTTTCTTATATAAAAACGTTTATTCATTTCATTTATCATTAAAAGAAAAAATAACACATCATTTGTATATACACATAGACAATTACATCCACATAGTGATCTATTTAATAGTTCATCACCACCATTCATTGATGTTTATCAAAATTAAAATATTTATTCTAATTAATAATTGCTATCAAATTAGTAGATATAGTATACATTTTAATGAAACAATCTAATGTAATATGAATGTTCCACTCATGCATACATACAATCAACCATCTACATAGAGAGATGTGTTTCAATTTTATTCACCACCACTTATGGATGAAAATAATGATCGATATAATGAAAATATATTGTATTTATTTTTCCATAATGATAATAGAATGATAAACTAATATTTATCATTAATTTTATTTTTTTATTATAAAATGATAATACTGTTCTACAGTATGTATAGATTACTATATCCATAAATAGTGTATTTTATTTTTTCTATTACAATAAAACCTGGATGGTTATAAATCTATATATAATAAAAAATATATGATATTCATACCTTGTTTATAAATAAAAGACATGATGAAATAATGGCAAATATAGAAGAACTGAAACTACAAAACCTAAATGAATATGGAAAACATATTAGTTAAAATTGTGAATGATATGATTTTAATAAAGAATTATATACAAATATTTTTGAAATGTTTTAAGTGGATCAATTATGTTATTTTAAGGATCTATATTATTTTTTTAGAAATTATAAAAAAATAAATCTATTATATTAGAGGAATGAGATTTCATTAATAAAATTGTTCTTAAAATAAGGGTTTAAATTCAATTTTTTTTCACAATTACTCATGTTTAAATCTTATTTTAATTTAATTTCATAATATCACGTTTTAAACCACATATATTAACATCTTTAATTTGGTAATAAATCTTTTTTATTTGCTTTTTTTAATATCACTTTTTTTTTGATTTTTGGAAATTGATAATGTTTTAGGTATGTGATATTGTTATTATATATTCATTTTAGAAATGAAGATTTTTCATCCATATACATATTTTCAATTAAATATATGATATATTTTTTTTATACAAATTAAAATATTTAATTATATAATTTTCAAATTTCTATTTACTTATTTATAGTTGTTTTTAAAGGAATATTTTATTTTATGTTTAAATATGAAATATTTTATCCATCCATAAAATGTTTAAAAGTAGTTTTGTTTGTTGTATAAGGTTTGATAAACTTTTAGAATGATCAGGAAAATTATATTCTCTTCAAATTGCCATAAAATTTTATATTACTAATTTTCATTAAAAAGTTTCCCAATATATTGTAAATTTTAATATTTCAATTAAATAATTTCGAAATAGAATTATATTATTCTATAATTTACAATGGAATGTTCCAATGTAATTTCAATGGTATTTTCCATTTAAACCAAAATATTTTAATGATTATTGTGATAAAATAGGAAAATATTCTAATGATATCATCCATTGTTTTGTATTGGAAGGATTATGTATATAATGATTTATTCAGGATTAAAAATATCTCTATCATATGGGTAATTATATAAAAAATTAAAACTACTACGATGAATATATGGAGTACATATTAATAGATAATGGTTATGTGATTGGTTATTTTTTAATATAAATAAAAATCATTGTGAAATGATTAATGTTTATGAACTCAAAGTGTATAATTTTTATAGAAGAGGGGAGAAAATATATTATCACAAGCCTAATGATATTACATGCTTGTTTAGTCATTACATGAAAACAAATAAAAATTTTGGTGTCAACTACCATTCCCATCAAGAATGTCCAATAATGTTTCATTATATGATTTATTACACGTAATAAATTTGACCATTCCATAATTCCCATTTTCAAAATTTAAATTATTACATTACCTTGCCGCCCACATATCTTTATGTTTTACCTGAAAAAAAATATTACATAATGACTAATTTTTATTCTTGATGGAACATGATATAATAAAATCGTATTATTATAATGTATTATATAAAAATTCTTATTAAAGTATAGTATATATCCTATAAATTAATCAATTAATTAAACTTCTTATAATTGGTAAATAAATCACAAAATGAGTTTCTACCCTTGTAGAGTAATATTCAGATTTGGTAATATTTTATGTATTCATTTTTCCTTTGATATAGGATATTATTCTCTATATATTATAATTTAACATAAAAAATATTTCTCAAAAAATAAATAATTGAATTTCTTCCACAGTATTTTATTATTTTGATCACAATACTTAGTATTCTAGATCAAGGTCCAACATTGATAAACATATCCATCAAGATGATAAACATCAATGCTAAATCATTCTCATTTACTATATCCCACATGTAAAAAATATATCATATATGGAATTGATCTTTTCTATTTCTACTAATGGATTAATAGTCCTAGTTAATGCTATAGGTTATTGTCATAGGTTTTGGTCTAATATTGTTGCACCAGGTTATGTACCAACATGGTACTCTATACAATGATTGATATTATTCATAACATAATAAAGCTAACCCAATATAGTTATAATTTATTTATCTTGATATAGAAGACAAACATAATTGTATTTCATAAGAGGTAAATCCATATTTGATCATGTCAATTAATAAAGTTAACATTCCTTTAACTTAGACCAAATACTATTCAATGGAATATACATAATTATTTCATAACATTAGGGAAATAAATATATAATTATAAATCAAAATATTACATAACATATACAAATAAATGAACATTTATGATTATATAATCATATAGTGAAATTCATAGTACTTTTTGAATATTTTATATCTCATTTAAAGTTGTTTATAAAGGGTGAGTAAATAAATTAAACTCTATCAAGTGGAGTTACTATCAATGTGTAATATCATAGATTGACACATTATGTAATGGGTAGAGGTTGAGTTGGTACCCAAGAATAATTTTTTATTATTTTTATCCAAGGTTCATATGTTACCCGACCACCATTTTTTATAGTTTCGTTACATGGATTTAATTCCCAAGACATTTCACATTATAAACCTTACCAAAAAATATAATAATATCTTATAGGTTTAGTTATTATTATATAATACCAACTATTTATATTCTCTAAAATAATACTTGATAATTTTTATTCCAATTTAATATAAAATTCAGTTTAATACGAAATGTACCACATAATATTAAACAATTTCGGTGATGATTTTCTTTTAGAAAATGTTTTTTTGTTAATTTTGAATGTAATTATTTTATTCAAACTGTATCCATTATGAAATTATAAGTAAAAAATATTGACATTAATATTATGTAAAAAATTTCTATATAATAAACATATATTCAACAGTAAATATATTTCAAATTATAATAACTTTCTTAACATTTATGTTTATAATTAATATTTTAAAAATATTTTTAAATTTTTATCGAATATTATTTTTATGTTATTCACTTTTGATCAATTATTTAATTGGTGTCATTTGGTTTCTATTTGGTTTGGTAGGAAAATATAAAATCTATATACTTAACATAAAAAATAAATTATATTTTAATCAAAATTATACATTATATTGAAGTAAAATCCCTTTTAATCATTAAATATATTTTTTCAAATAATATAAATCATTGTACTTTATGAATATACAATTAACGTGATGTTTACTTCTTTGATAAACCAATTAATAAATAATATATTCTATATTTTTAATCCCTTTATGTAATATAATTTAATATATCTTTAAAGTTATCTCATAGTTGATAGTAAGAACATAAAAAACATCCATAGTTATTCTTAAAATCGATTATTGGGGGTTATTATATTTGAAATAGTAAAAGTACCACATAATGTTTTTATCTTTTTTTTTGAATGTGGTATGAAATTTATTACATTATATTTAATTTATTATTAGACCATTTTTGGCCACATTTAAATGAGAATGTATTCATATTATTTAAATCATTTATGAAATTCAATGTGTGTCCCTCCCCTCACTTATAAAAGGAATGTTCATTTCCTATTATAGTCCAAAATATTTTTCCAGTAATCTATATAAACACTAACCAAAATAATTAGAAAATTACATCCCTTACTTCATTATTTTAATTTTATCATCAATGACCATCTGATGGTGGAATATTTTGTTGAGAAAATGATTTTTTCAAAGAATAGGTAATCATTGTTGGTCGGAGAGTGATGGCAAGAGGGGGGGTGAATTGCCTTTTAAAAATTAATTAACAATTTAAAAACAATTTATAAATGCAGCGGAAATAAAAAGGAGCAAGACACAATTTGATAACGGAGTTCGGATTAAACCAAAGCCTACGTCTCCGCTCCCAACTCAACCGTTGAGAGATTTACTTCAGCTTCCTTTTTAATGGTTGTAGCAAGAAACCCACTAGCCGTTTTAAGGTAGGCTAGATCACCTTCGTACAGCTTGCTTTTTTATGATGGTTGTAGCAAGAAACCCAAAATGAAAGTGAGGAAGAAAAGGGTGGTTTGTTTTAATACAAACCCAATGAATGACTAAACAATTGAAATAAATAAATTACAACAAACTTGAGGAAGCCTTGAGCGCCAAGAGTGTGAGAGTAGTTGATGTAGAGGCAGCCCAAGCTTCAAGGATGGAGGTGGATCACAAGTAGCCTTGGAGATTTGTCTTTAGAGCTTCAAGGGATCAAAATATCATTCCAATGTATCGGTAGTGTTTCGGGCATCCATCCTCGTCTATTTATAGGAGAAATATCTCCAAAAACTTCAATATGGCCGTTGGAGGGCTTTCGGAGCCGTTGGAGGCCAAGTGGACAGGCTGGTCAAAAGCCCAATGGCTAGTTTGACTGGGCGTACCGGCTGACCGGTGCTTGTCCACCGGCTGGCCGGTGCTCCAGAAAGAAGCAAGATCCTTCTTTCCAGACTCCACTGGCTGGCCGGTGCTGAGCCACCGGCTGGCCGGTGGTCCAGACAGAAGGAAGGTCTTCTGTCCGGACTCCACCGGCAGGCCGGTGCTGAGCCACCGGCTGGCCGGTGCTGAGCCACTGGCCGGCCGGTGGTCCAGACAGAAGGAAGGTCTTCTGTCCAGACTCCACCGGCGGGCCGGTGGCACCTGGCAGGGGGCAAAGCCTACTGCCTGGTTACACCGGCGGGCCGGTGGTCAGGCACCGGCTGGCCGGTGTCACCTGGCAGAGAGCTTTGCTCCTGCCAGAGACCACCGGTTGGCCGGTGGTAATCCACCGGTTGGCCGGTGGACTCAGTGAGTCCATTTCCAGTCTCCTTGGGCCAACTCTTTGGCAACCTTTTTCCTATCATCAAAAGCACTTGAAAACAAGTTAGAACACGATGAGAGTGATTGTGATCATTAAAATCCAAGAGAGTGGAGTACAACAATCTCCCCCTATTTTGATGATCACAATCACAAAAAAAGAAATCTTTTAAAAAGGATATGCCAAGTAAAAAAAAAAGAAAAAGAAACTTGGACAGGGAAAACTTTAGAGATCATTTTAATACATGAATTTCATAGATGTACCATGTGTTGAAAATGATATTAATCTTGAAAGGATTGAAATACAGAGAATGGTTCATTTTGAAATTGTAATCATAGGTCATTTAAAGAAACAACTTAAATCAATAACTTAACCATTTAAAAACAGATTTTGATGAAAGTAATAAATTAAAATTGAACTTTTAAAAAGATCACTTAATGAAATAACTAATTATGTAATATAGAGTTTTTCTCCCCCTTTGGGATTATCAAAATAGGAGGAAAAGTATGAAAGAAAGTTAGAAAAACAGTAATAAAGAGGTAAGAAATGACAAATGGATAGATAAGACAACTTGAATGTTATAAAAGTTGAAACGTTACACAGAAAGTTCAAAATACAAATACAAAGACAAGCCAAAAAACAAGAACGAATCTATTCACTCCTAGAGGGCCGAGAGTGACGGCGTCGCCTGAAGGTCGGCGGAGCTGGAGGAGCCTGGACCGCCTCAAAGCGACGATCAAGAGAATCGATCCGTGAGTGGAGCTGATCAAACTGAGAGCTGATGTAAGAAAACTGTAGGTCGAGCCGGGTCTCAATATGATCCTGGAAGCGAAGGAACTGATCAGCCGTCACCGACAAGCTCCCAGTATCATCGGAAGGGGGCACAGCCTCAGCAGGCTCCGGTGCATCATCACCCACTCCATCTCCCTCATCAACAGCAGCATCAGCCTCACCTTCGTCGTCACCGCTGCCTTCCTCTTCATCATCACCACTGTCCTCACTTTCTGACAGAGGATAGGTAGCAGCAATGGCAGGAGGCATGGAATGGGTAGGAGGGTGGGAATGTGTCTGAGGGGAGTAATCCTTGAGAAGGTCCTCCTTGTCAGTAATCCACTCCTGATGCCAAGGATGCCAACGAATGTTCATCCGTTGCACCATCATAAAATTGATGATGCTATCCTTCATTGGCTGCTCGAAGGAGGTAGCACGGAGAGGGATATCAAGGAAGTTAAAGATTTTTGTCAATAAACGCCTGTGAGGAAGAGTTTTGGACCGGCGCGGGTGCTCAGCCACATAAGACATGGCCCGGAACAGGAACCAGACTAGATTGAAATGAACGCCTCTGGTGATAAAAGAGAGAAGATAAATGTCAATAAATTTCACCGTATCGTGATCACCGATATGGGGTGAAAGAGTGGTCTGAATGAGGCGCTCAATGATGTGATGGTTTGGGGAGAGCTGGGAGAGATTGACAATAGGATCGGTGGGCTGCCCTGTGAGATTCTCAAGAGCAACAGCAAGATCAAATTCAGGGTCCCGAGGAAACTCCCCCTGAGAAAAAGCATGGGGTCCAACATGAGGAACCCCGAGCATCCTAGCAATCTCCAAAGAAGTGATAGTGATGGGTTGCCCAAGAGCAGTGGTGGTAATGGTATCGACGTCGTCAGAAACCGACCACGTCAGATGAGCATAAAATTCCTTGACAAGAAGGGGATAAATGACATCCTTTTCAGGAGGTTCAAAAAAGGAATGCCAGTGTTGATTTTCAATGATTGAGAAAAGCTCGAGACGAGCAGAAGACAGCCAAGAAAAATCAATTACTCTACCCGGCAGAATGACTTTGTCATGCCAAATGTCCGGAAGTTGAGGGATTGAAGGAGGAGGAGGAGCTTCTTGAGCGATTCCCTTCCCTTTACGTGTAGAGCGAGGACCCATGATGGCAAAAGGGAGAAAAAAGAGAGAGATTGAGAGAAGAGGGAGCTTGAGAGAGCAAGGAGGAGGTTAGGGCAAGAAGGGGCCGCTGGTCAGGAGGTGCCGCACGAGAGGGAGAGAAAGAAGTGGGAGGGGAAGGGTTTAATTGAACTTTTAACCCTTTCCCCGGCCGGCCCATCAAAAGAAAACCTGACACCACCGGTTAACCGGTGATGTACCACCGGTTGACCGGTGGTATTGAAATTCATAAAAAATTAAAATAAAATAAAAATGAAAGAGTTTAAATTACTTAAAGAGAAATATAAGAAAGCCAAATTGAGTCAAATAGTTAATAGTGCTCATTGACGAATCATTCCTAACTCCCCCTTAATAAAATCAAAACGTTCAACTGGGAGCGGTTTGGTAAAAATATCAGTTAATTGGAAATCAGTAGAAATGAAGTCCAAAGTGATATCCCCTTTTTGAAAATGGTCACGAAGGAAATGATGCCTTAAATCTATATGCTTAGTCCTAGAATATTGTATTGGATTCTTAGAGATACTAATGGCACTAGTGTTGTCACACCGTATAGGGACATGATCGTAGGAAAGGCTATAATCCAAGAGAGTGTGTTGCATCCAAATAATTTGGGCACAACAATTACCAGCTGCTACGTACTCAGCCTTGGCAGTAGAAAGAGCAACACAGTTTTGCTTTTTGCTACTCCATGAAACAAGGGACTTGCCTAGCAGATGACAGGTTCCACTAGTACTCTTACGATCTAATTGACATCCGCCAAAATCAGCATCCGAATATGACGAAAGTTCGAAAGAAGTATTAGAGGGATAAAACAAACCAATGTTTTTGGATCCTTTTAAATATTTAAAAATTCTTTTGACTGATTTAAAATGAGATTCTTTGGGATTGGCTTGAAAACGAGCACAAAGACAAACACTGAACATGATGTCAGGACGGGTCGTAGTTAGGTAAAGTAGACTCCCGATCATACTCCTATAAAGCTTGTTATCCACCGGTTTCCCAGCTTCATCTAACGTAAGTTTACAAGAAGTACTCATGGGGGTACTAATTTCCTTTACTTGATCCATACCAAAACGACTTAAAAGTTCGTTTGTGTATTTGCCTTGGTTTAGAAAAATACCATTTGAATTTTGAGAGATTTGAAAACCAAGAAAAAATTTTAATTCCCCCATAAAACTCATTTCAAATTCTTTTCTCATTAAATCTGAAAAATCAGAACAAAGTGATTCTTTGGTTGAACCAATGATAATGTCATCAACGTAAATTTGGACAATTAAATGATCTTTGGAAGTGTGTTTTAAAAATAGGGTACAATCAGCTTGACCCATTTTAAAATCATTTTCTAAAAGAAATTTTGTTAACCACTCATACCAAGCCCGAGGGGCTTGTTTTAAGCCATATAGAGCCTTGGTTAATTTAAAAACATGATTTGGAAATTTTGGATCTTCAAAACCGGGGGGTTGTTCAATAAAGATTTTTTCTGAAATAAAACCATTTAAAAAAGCACTTTTAACATCCATTTGAAAAAGTTTGAAATTTAAGTGAGCGGCGAATGCCAACAAGATCCTAATGGATTCCAATCTAGCAACGGGCGCGAAGGTTTCACCATAATCAATTCCTTCTTCTTGATTATAGCCCTTAGCTACTAGGCGAGCCTTGTTCCGGGTTATATTTCCTTGATCATCAAGTTTGTTCCTAAAGACCCATTTAGTGCCAATAATTGGATGATCATTGGGTCTTTCAACAAGAGTCCAAACATCATTTCTAGAGAATTGATTTAGTTCCTCTTGCATTGCAAGAACCCAATTCTCATCATTAATGGCATCATTAATGGTTTGAGGCTCTAGTTGAGAAAGAAAGGCTTGATGTTCAACCTCGTTGAGGATTGATCTTCTAGTTCGAGTACCGGCTTGAAGATCACCTATAACATTTTCTAAAGGATGGTCTCTGGAAGGTTTCCAAACCTTAGGCAAGGTGGAAGGCGAATAAGGTGAAGAGGGTTCTTGATGGTCATCCTCCTTGGGAGGAGAAGAGGAATCATTCAAATGAAGCTTATCAAGCTTATCTTCAACATCTTCAATGACCGGGTGAGGTTTTGGAAGGGTTTCATCAAATTTGACATGAGATGTTTCTTCTATGGTTTTTGAACGTTTATTGAAGACACGATAGGCTTTGCTTGAGTTGGAGTACCCAAGAAAAATACCTTCATCGGATTTGGCATCAAATTTCCCTAGGTTATCTTTTGTGTTAAGGATGAAGCATTTACAACCAAACACTTTAAAATAACCTACTTTGGGCAATTTGCCTTTCCAAAGTTCATAGGGGGTTTTCTTAAGAAGGGGTCTTACAAGGACTCTATTAATAGTATAACAAGCAGTGTTTACCACCTCAGCCCAGAAATATTGAGGGAGGTTGAATTCACTAAGGAGGGTTCGAGCAATTTCTTGGAGAGTTCCGTTTCTCCTTTCAACCACTCCATTATGTTGTGGAGTCCTAGGGGAAGAGAAGGTGTGATTGTATCCTTGAGAGGAACACAATTCATCGAATTCTTTGTTCTCGAATTCACCTCCATGGTCACTACGGAGAGATATAATTTTATATCCTTTTTCATTTTCTACTTTCCTAGAGAATTTCAAAAAGGTTCTACAGGCTTCATTTTTATGAGCTAAAAAGAAAACCCAAGTGAAACGAGAAAAGTCATCTACTAGGACAAAGGTATAGGATTTTCCACCTAGACTTGCTACAGGGGTAGGACCAAAAAGATCAAGATGAAGGAGCTCAAGAGATTTTGAAGTGGACACTTCTTTCTTAGATTTGAAAGAAGATTTGTGTTGCTTGCCAAGTTGGCATGGCTCACAAATCAAATCTTTCTTAAACTTAAGTTTAGGAAGGTCACGGATGATCTTGTTCTTATTAAGCTTTAGAAGTGAATGAGAGCTACAATGCCCCAACCTTCTATGCCAAAGCCAAGACTCAATGTCAAGAGCACTTAAACATTTAACATTTTGGCTAGCTAAAGACTTTAAATCAATAATGTAAACATTTTGAAAACGGGAAGCAGAAAATATCAATTTGTTTTGAGAATTAAACACATTGCATAAATCATTTTGAAAATTCACCGAAAAACCACTATCACAAAGTTGACTAATGCTAATTAAATTATGTTTTAAACCTTTAACAAATAAAACATCTTTAATTAAGGAGGAGCTACCAAAACCAATGGTACCTATTCCGACGATCTTGCTTTTTGAATTGTCACCGAAGGTGACGTATCCTCCATCAAATTATTCAAGGGAGTTGAACTCGGAGGGATCGCCACACATGTGCCTCGAGCATCCGCTGTCGAGATACCACGAGCCTTTCGAAGGCTTACTTCTTTGGTGTTTATCCTACAAAATCAAGAAATAATAGATTTTGGTACCCATATAAGTTTGGGTCCGGAAATATTAGCTAAAAGAGACTTTTGAACCCATACTTGTCTAGAGGGATACATCCTAAGATATTCATCCGAGTAAGTAATGATTTTGGGGCGGCCATATCTAGCATTTTTACAATCGCATTCATAAATCATATGTCCGGATTTTCTACAATAATTACAAAATTTATTTTGAGAGATCCCCCTTACAAAAGTAGTGGGTGCTCTAGAAGAGGTGGCTTGCTTGTTAAAGCCAAGTCCATGTGTGGTTCTAGCCGAACGTTGAGAACCTAGCAATTTGGTAAAATTTTGTTCACCTTGGGTGAACTTGGCAAGAGATTCCCTTAAATCTTTAATAGTTGAATTCAAAGAATCAACATTTGGAATGTCTTGGACCTTAAGGGAAAGTTCCTCATTCTTTTTGAGAAGTTGATCTTTTTCAGAAATTAGAATTTTGTGTTTCTTTTCTAAGGCCAAAAATTTAGAGGTAAGTTCGTGAAAACCTTCCTCTAATTGATCTCTCGCATTTTTGAGATCTTCATAAGACATGTTATTATTAAAAGAAGAAGATGAGGAAGAGGAGTCGGAAGATGATACCTCATAAAGTGCCATTAGGCATTTTCCACCTTCATCGCTTGAGTCGCTTGAGGACATGGAGTCATCGCTTGCACTCCATGTTGATGCTTTGAAGGCCTTCTTGTTTTTCTTTTCCTTTAACCTTTTCTTGAAAAGAGAGCACTCCGGTTTGATGTGGCCTTTCTTTCCACATTCAAAGCATGTAACCTCTTTTTCAGCTTTTGGCTCTTCCTTTCGTGCCCTTTGAAAATTCTTCTTTTTCTTCATGAACTTGCTCATTTTTCTTGCAAGTTGAGCAATCTCGGATCCGCTATCATCGGAGGAGCTTTCTTGCTTTGCTTTGAATGCTATGTTCTTTTTCTCCTTGAAGATGTTACCTTTTTTATCGGCTTGTCTCTTCATGGTAATCTCATAGGTCATAAGTGATCCAATGAGTTATTCAACCAGCATTTTCTTGACATCTTTCGCTTCTTGGATTGCCGTCACCTTTGGAGCCCATGAGCTTGGTAGGACCCAAAGAATCTTCTTGACCATCATCTCTCCAGAAACATCATCTCCAAGAGAATTTCTCCCATTACACACATCAGTGAAGCGAGTAAACATTTCCGTAATAGATTCGTGTGGGTGCATGGTGAAACTTTAAAAGTCTTGACGATACATATCTAATCTAGTGTCTTTAACTTTGTTAGTGCCCTCATGGGTCACTTCCAAAAGCTTCCAAATTTCATGTGAAGAGGTGCAAGTAGAAATACGATTAAATTCATTACGGTCTAACCCACAATGAAGAGCATTCATGGCTTTGCCATCAAGCTCAAAATTAGCAATGTCTTCGGGGGTCCATTTAGACTCATCTTTGCTAGAGAGAGTATAGCCTTGCAAAACAATTCTATATATAGGATAGCCAATACTTCTAAGAAATGTAATCATGCGAGTTTTCCAATAATTGTAGTCAGTTCCATCAAAGAATGGAGCCCGAGTCATGGAATACCCTTCGGGTGCTTGTGAGGAAGAAGCCATCACAATGGATTTTGAGTTTGTAACCGGTTAAGGTATTACACAAACTCTCCCTCTGATACCAATTGTTGGTCGGAGAGTGATGGCAAGAGGGGGGGGGGGGTGAATTGCCTTTTAAAAATTAATTAAGAATTTAAAAACAATTTATAAATGCAGCAGAAATAAAAAGGAGCAAGACACAATTTGATAACGGAGTTCGGCTTAAACCAAAGCCTACGTCTCCG
This sequence comes from Viscum album, assembly GCA_963277665.1. Taxonomy (NCBI): domain Eukaryota; kingdom Viridiplantae; phylum Streptophyta; class Magnoliopsida; order Santalales; family Viscaceae; genus Viscum; species Viscum album. The sequence continues at coordinate 151,414,577 of OY728148.1, forward strand.
CTCCCAACTCAACCGTTGAGAGATTTACTTCAGCTTGCTTTTTAATGGTTGTAGCAAGAAACCCACTAGCCGTTTTAAGGTAGGCTAGATCACCTTCGTACAACTTACTTTTTTATGATGGTTGTATCCAGAAACCCAAAATGAAAGTGAGGAAGAAAAGGGTGGTTTGTTTTAATACAAACCCAATGAATGACTAAACAATTGAAATAAATAAATTACAACAATCTTGAGGAAGCCTTGAGCTCCAAGAGTGTGAGAGTAGTTGATGTAGAGGCAGCCCAAGCTTCAAGGATGGAGGTGGATCACAAGTAGCCTTGGATATTTGTCTTTAGAGCTTCAAGGGATAAAAATATCATTCCAATGTATCAGTAGTGTTCCGGGCATCCATCCTCATCTATTTATAGGAGAAATATCCCCAAAAACTTCAATATGGCCGTTGGAGGGCTTTCGGAGCCGTTGGAGGCCAAGTGGACAGGCTGGTCAAAAGCCCAACGGCTAGTTTGACTGGGCGTACCGGCTGACCGGTGCTTGTCCACCGGCTGGCCGGTGCTCCAGACAGAAGCAAGATCCTTCTGTCCAGACTCCACCGGCTGGCCGGTGCTGAGCCACCGGCTGGCCGGTGGTCCAGACAGAAGGAAGGTCTTGTAGAGACCCGAAGCTCATCGTACATGGACATTACATTACTTTTGCGGAATACTTAGTACATAACAAAAACACACACTAAAGGATCGTAATTGTTTAGTGTCTTTGGAAACTCGGAACGTAATATTCTAATCGTGGTGAAAGATCTTCAATATCTCCCATAAAGATCTTCCCTTTTTTTTTTACCTAAAACCTTCATTTATATCCTGGGGAAAAGAAAACATAAAAGAGTGAGCTCAAATGCTCAGTAAGGGTATACAAAAGAAATAAAAATCATATCATATCTTTTTGAAAATCATAACCTGCAAAAGAGATCATAATATCTTAACATGGAACAAATCATAGAAGTGAAAATGAGATCACCATAATCATAACATGAAACTTGAAACTTTGTGGCATTCACACATAATCATGGAAAATCATTTCTTGTTAGTCATGACTCATTTCCAAGACTATCTTAGTGGACAAAGTCCCTTTCTGAATCGAGTAACCCTCGTTTCAGTCCTGTTTCACTGAACCGGTATAACTTACCATTTCAGCCATGTCTATCTCATGAGATATAAATCTTTACCCAATGCATTGGAGGGAGATATAGGTCCCACCCATCTTATAATGAATCCTTTCTTATGTGTGCCACATAATCATAAAACATACATCATCGCATAACACATGTAACAAATATGGGATTCTTGAAACATCATGACATCATAAATCAATTCATATAAGATAACGGAATTCATAAAAATAATTCCATCACAACATGATCAAATCAATGTAATAATAGGGATAAAAACAGAACACTTTATTATCTTAGATGGAAAATAATTTTGATAAAACACTTGAACTCCATTCTTGAGGAAAATATCCTTTCTTCTTCAAAAACATTTTTTCCTTTCATAACATGTCATATAACTTTAAAATAAAAGAAGTTTATTAAAAATAAACTTGAAAACTTGTAAAGGAAGCTTCTTGGAAATAATGTTTTAAAAATCCATTCATGCCGTATAAGTTAAAAAAAACATTCTTCTTACTTTTTTCGGAAAAGTCAAAAAGTACCTCGTACGACAAAAGATTCCTTTCATACATATTACTAAAAACTCACCGAAGGGTAAAAATGGATTTAAAAAATTGTAGGTGGATGGAAATAATATTACATATTTATGAAACATGGATGTGGATGATAAAATACACCCCAGTAAATACTTACGAATAAACAATCTCGGATAAAAAATGAGATTGTGATATTTCCCTTACCTTAGGTCCGACTTGCTTTGTAAGTGTCCGAACCTCCTGTATAATGATTTAAATCATATTATTGACTTATTACAGAATTATATTCATTTTTATGATATCATATATGGTTCACTTATGACATTATATTACCCGTTCTTTTGTAAATTCCATGTTAAAGAAGCGTTTTGGGTAAAATCGTTTCATTTATCGTAGGTGTTTTGACTTGTTGTTCTTGACATCATTATTACTTATATCATGATTTACTTACTTATAGAATATAAAATATGATTTATATATCATATATATTCAGTATATATATATATAATAGGTAGATAAATAAAATGAAAAACACCGTTCATGGAGACGGTAGTCCGTACGTACGCATGAACGCTGTTTTACTTTCCTTATTGTCTTGAAATGGAAGTAAGTAGATGACATAAATAGGTATATATATACATAAATCCAGTAGCTTTATAATGTCATATATTTCATTATTATTTCTTATATATACTTTATAATCATTCTTAAATTGTTAACATGGAGAATGAATCTCATCGCGTCGTGGAGACGGTATTCCGTACGTACGCACGCGCGGTGATTTATTTTTCCGTAGGATGGATAGATGGTGAAATAGGGTTGTTTCATACTTATAATAACATATCAGTATATGATTGATACTGATGTTATTACTTCATAATGAAACAACCTAATAAGAAGAAGTGGAAGAAGAAATAAAGATGAAAGAATTGGTAACGGTAATTACCTCTTCTTTGAAGCGCCTCTTTGAGACCTCCTCTTAGGGCACTAAAATTGGTCTTTGAGGAAGACCAGAACCTCTAGGATGTTTCTAGGGAAGTGGAGAAGAGATTTTGGCAGGGTTTGGCCGAGCTTTAGTGCTCAAATTGGTGTGAGGAGGAAGGGGGAGGAGGTGTCCTTTTATAGGGGAGGAGAGGGGCACCTTAGGAATATCTCAAATTATTATTTTATATTAAAGTCAAAATCGGTTTATAATGGTTCCAAAGGGTCTTATTTCGAAGCTAAAGTGGGGATGGGTATAAATAATATCAACCAATAGAATTTAGACAAGTTTAGGATATTATTTTAACCTTATCAATTAGATTTAACTCTAAGTTAAATAATTTAACTTTTACCATGTCTTTTTGTTTTCTTTCACTATATGGTTAATAAACTTACTATAACATGCCAAACGAACCCCATATTGTTTATTATTAATATATATATCCTTATCTAAGTCATTTGGCCGAACCTTAGATTTTTAGGAATACAATAACAATTAATAATATAATATTTGATTTAAAAACTATTTTGTGTCAATTTTGACACTATTTGATATATGATTTTTGTGAAAGTCATAACAGAATTAAATGTTCGAACCAAGTTGATTAAATCAACATTAATATATCATAGTAACCTATAAAATTAGTGTAATTCATAAAAAATCTAAAATTACATTTATTTTGGTGTTTATAACATCAATTATGTCAATATTTCATTAATAAGATAATTACTGCATCATCGTTGTGTCATAAATAAATTAAATTTTTTTATGTCTAAAAATTACACATAAAATACCATAATGTAGGAAATCTTTTTAGCTTTCTAATTAATATTTACAATCGAATTTATCTTATGTATAACCCCATATTAAAAATGATTTACTTATTAAACTTTGATTTTAACTATTTTAACCTTTCTTTAAATAAATTAATAATAAATGTCCTAATCTAATCCAAGTGGGCCTAAATGGTCATATTTTATTCCTAAGTTTGTTTTTGGTCGAATTAATCTTGTCCAATAGAATTAGGACATGTGTTAGGGTAATATTAATATCATATTTACCCTTAGTTACCCTATTTACTATTAACCGCGGTAAAAAAAAGTAAAAAGTTACTATTCACCAAAAATTATTTTCATCTCATTGAACCACATTTTAGTCCTTGATATTAACCGTGTCTGTCGGATTTTTGAAATTCCATTCACAGAAGCGGTAAAATTAAGATTTATGATGAAATTAATTTTTTTAACTACCACTTAGTAGTTTCACTATTCATCAAAAATTGATGTTTTTCAGAACAATGCCAAAATTTCATCCTAAGCTATATTTCATATTCCGAATTCAAAAATGAAGTCAATTTTACAAAATTCATAACATAGAAGTTGCATTAATTAATTTTATAATTAAATCCTGCTGTTAAAATAAATAGCGTGTTTTTAGGAAACAATATATATCAAAAGATTGACACTTGATTATGTCTGGTTTAAATGTGAAATTACAACCAATGACCAACATTGTATTAAATTGTAAAAATATATTCTAAATATACTTTAAAACCACTCAAATTAATAATTTATCACTATTAATTATTTCGATTAAAAAAGTTGTTTTTAATTATAATTTAGTAATTTTCACTATTCATCAGAATATGAAAGTTATCCGAAAAGTACCAAAATTTCACCTTAGGCTAAATTCGATACTCCGAATCCAAGAATGAAGTTCATTTTGAAAAATAAGATTTACAGAATTTGAAAAAGTGGTTATTACTATTCATAACGGCTAGTTTTAATAATATTTTAATAGCATATCGTTGTTTAGTGAAACTCGGTATTGCGTATTACACACGCTATCGAGGAAGGTCGCGATTGCGTGTAATGCAAGGCAAGTCAAGGATGCGTGTTGTGAAAGCTCCTTTTGGTGTAGCGTACAACACAAGACATTAAAAAGAATATTTTTCATAAAATCTCGGGCTGTTACATTCTACCCCCCTTAAAAGGAATTTCGCCCTCGAAATTCGTCGGGGTTATAAATGGTTTACTATTCGAAAGTTTCTTTAATAGAAACCCACATCGTAAAAAGGAATATCAAAACCAATATTTAAAAACAAAAGTATAAAACGTAACGGTTACCCAAATAAACTAATCACTGGGTTTCCACATAGGTGAAAATATGGATATGGAAGAGAAATCTAATCATCATGTTCTGATGGAGAGTGGTAGAGAACATGGCTATGGAAAAGCCAGTAATCACAAATCCATAGATTTGTGATGATATAAGGTACCATCTGATTCATCAGGTATAAGATCACTAGGACAACATTTTTGGTTTTCAAGATCATTTCCCCTAAAGTTGAAAATTTTAATTTTAATAAATACTTACTTTATTTTGGTACAGTCTCACTGTTGTTCGTGCCTTGAACAATTTCCACTTCATCTCTTAAATAAATGAAGTTGAATTTGTTATTCTTGAAGTGTTAGCAGATCATGTGATAGAATGACGGGTCATTCCATCTGTCTCAAACAAAAGGTTAGCAAATATTATATGCATAAATCGATCTATAGTGAGATTAATCATATATGGTTCCTAAAATGGACTTATACTTCATATATCATACTGCTTAATATAATAAAACTAGTTTCTACTAAACAGGGACTTCCTGTAGGCCAGTGGTAGGCGATAAAGGCCAGTCGCACTTCGGTTGTGGGTTCGATTCCCACAGCCTTGTCCGAAGCGATGGGCTGTCGCCCGTCCTACAGGTTGTCCTTTTTACAAAACTATATAACATCCCATCAATAATATCGAAAAACAAACAATACTAACTTATGTCCAACATAATCCATTCCAATACTGCAGTCGACTCTCATAATATAGTGAAAACGATTCTCAGAGATTTAATACCATCGTTGATCCCCATATATCATAATATATGTTTTGTTGGTCACATTCCAAATATTCAAAGGCCTTAATCACGTATTCTCTTGAATACCCATTGAACCTTAGTGAAAACATTAATGCTGTCAAAAGTTAATTATATATACTCAAACCATGATATCACTTAGTCCTTATATCAATCATGAGCTCATGAATACTGTTAAACATTTCATTTTCTCGTTTTCCCTTCATTATGCGCATAATATCTCAATCACTTTGAATACCACATCAATAAATATTGCAATACTCAATGATACAACATTATTTTGGAATCCCATTACATAAACGCTTAATCATTCCACCACATCGTTGTCATATTCAACATTGCCAATAGTGATCGCATGTGACTTCCCTTTGTCCTTTGCCTTAAGCGGTTGCTCATGTCGATCATCACTAACATTTGGATTAGGGCATTTATTAGCATAATGCCCCATTTCCTTGCACTTGAAGCATTGAAGTGTTGGTTGTACGTTCTCTGCAGTGTTTGCTTTATTCACTTCATTAGAAACCCTTTTTCCATTACTTCGACACTCAGCTGCTCGATGACCTTGTTTTCCACACTTAAAACATTTTCTAGTTCCTTTAAGACAATCTCCACCATGCTTCTTTCCACACTTTGTGCATAAGGAAACATTCATCTTCTCTTCACCATTATTATGAGATTTCTCCTTGAACTCCATCTTTCGTTTCTTATCAAAACCATGAGATGGATATGTAACACCAACTTCCATTTCTACCTTTATAGCACAACGCACAATTTCTTCATAGCTACTGAAGTCTCTTAAAACTAATGCCCTTAGAAGACTTGGTTTTAAGCCACTGAAAAATTGATCAACTTTACTTTCAGGTTGGATGATAATTCCAGAAGCATACCTTGCAAGTCTTGTAAAATTTGCTTCATAGGTACCAACAGATTCATCGTCCCTTTGCTTCAGTTCAAGAAACTCTTTCTCCATCTTTGTTCGAAGAATACGAGGGAAGTACTTACTGAAAAACAAGTTCTTGAACTCGTCCCATTCCATGGACTCAATTTCATCTCTTGGCCTCGTATTCTTGATAAGATTCCACCATTGATCAGCTGCACCTTCCAAACGATATACTGCTAAGATGACTTTATCATGTTCAGAACATTGAAGAACTGAAAATATCTTTTCAGTAGTACTAATCCATTGTTCAGCAACTAATGGATCAGTAGACCCACTGAAAGAAGGCGGACGCTGCCTCATGAAGGACTCAATTGAATATTGTTCCCTTCTCTGCTCATTTGGAAGTCCAGAATGATTCATAGCTTGTGTAAGTATAGCAATAAGATTTTGCACTCCATCTCCCATAACATTTGTTTGTTCAGGAGGACAATCATTGCATTGTCCATTGCATTGATCAACACGGTTCCTTCGGGTTCCAGCCATCGTCTAAAACCCAAAAAGAATAGTGTGAGAGGCAAAAATCATGCTAGGGAAAACAACATAATAAAGGGGGAGTACCTTCAATATCTAAAATCTTAGGTTTAATTCTATGATTGTTAGCGTAATTCTAGTACTATAACCTATTCGTATACTTAACCTTAGGGACATCCCTAGACATACATTAGAAATATCTCTAGAGATCTCACTAACGTTTTCGCATCCTAGTTTCCAAAGGTTGACTAAACCTTTCCTCTGATACCAACTATAGAGACCCGAAGCTTATCGTACATGGACTTTACATTACTTTTGCGGAATACTTAGTACATAACAAAAACACACACTAAAGGATCGTAATATTTTAGTGTCTTTGGAAACTCGGAACGTAATCTTCTAATCGTGGTGAAAGATCTTCAATATCTCCCATAAAGATCTTCCTTTTTTTTTTACCTAAAACCTTCATTTATATCCTGGGGAAAAGAAAACATAAAAGGGTGAGCTCAAATGCTCAGTAAGGGTATACAAAAGAAATAAAAATCATATCATATCTTTTTGAAAATCATAACCTGCAAAAGAGATCATAATATCTTAACATGGAACAAATCATAGAAGTGAAAATGAGATCACCATAATCATAACATGAAACTTGAAACTTTGTGGCATTCACACATAATCATGGAAAATCATTTCTTGTTAGTCATGACTCATTGCCAAGACTATCTTAGTGGACAAAGTCCCTCTCTGAATCGAGTAACCCTCATTTTAGTCCTGTTTCACTGAACCGGTATAACCTACCATTTCAGCCATGTCTATCTCATGAGATATAAATCTTTACCCAATGCATTGGAGGGAGATATAGGTCCCACCCATCTTATAATTAATCCTTTCTTATGTGTGCCACATAATCATAAAACATACATCATCGCATAACACATGTAACAAATATGGGATTCTTGAAACATCATGACATCATAAATAAATTCATATAAGATAAAGGAATTCATAAAAATAATTCCATCACAACATGATCAAATCAATGTAATAATAGGGATAAAAACAGAACCCTTTATTATCTTAGATGGAAAATAATTTTGATAAAACACTTGAACTCCATTCTTGAGGAAAATATCCTTTCTTCTTCAAAAACATTTTTTCCTTTCATAACATGTCATATAACTTTAAAATAAAAGAAGTTGATTAAAAATAAACTTGAAAACTTGTAAAGGAAGCTTCTTGGAAATAATGTTTTAAAAATCCATTCATGCCGTATAAGTTAAAAAAAACATTCTTCGTACTTTTTTCGGAAAAGTCAAAAAGTACCACGTACGACAAAAGATTCCTTTCATAAATATTACTAAAAACTCACCGAAGGGTAAAAATGGATTTAAAAAATTGTAGGTGGATGGAAATAATATTACATATTGATGAAACATGGATGTGGATGATAAAATACACCCCAGTAAATACTTACTAATAAACAATATCGGATAAAAAATGAGATTGTGATATTTCCCTTACCTTAGGTCCGACTTACTTTGTAAGTGTCCGAACCTCCTGTATAATGATTTAAATCATATTATTGACTTATTACAGAATTATATTCATTGTTATGATATCATATATGGTTCACTTATGACATTATATTACCCGTTCTTTTGTAAATTCCATGTTAAAGAAGCGTTTTGGGTAAAATCGTTTCATTTATCGTAGGTGTATTGACTTGTTGTTCTTGACATCATTATTACTTATATCATGATTTACTTACTTACAGAGTATAAAATATGATTTATATATCATTTATATTCAGTATATATATATATATAATAGGTAGATAAATAAAATGAAAAACACCGTTCATGGAGACGGTAGTCCGTACGTACGCATGAACGCTGTTTTCCTTTCCTTATTGTCTTGAAATGGAAGTAAGTAGATGACATACATAGGTATATATATACATAAATCCAGTAGCTTTATAATGTCATATATTTCATTATTATTTCTTATATATACTTTATAATCATTCTTAAATGGTTAACATGGAGAATGAATCTCATCGCGTCGTGGAGACGGTATTCCGTACGTACGCACGCGCGGTGATTTCTTTTTCCGTAGGATGGATAGATGGTGAAATAGGGTTGTTTCATACTTATAATAAAATATCAGTATATGAGTGATACTGATGTTATTACTTCATAATGAAACAACCTAATAAGAATAAGTGGAAGAAGAAATAAAGATGAAAGAATTGGTAACGGTAATTACCTCTTCTTTGAAGCGCCTCTTTGAGACCTTCTCTTAGGGCACTAAAATTGGCCTTTGAGGAAGACCAGAACCTCTAGGATGTTGCTAGGGAAGTGGAGAAGAGATTTTGGCAGGGTTTGGCCGAGCTTGAGTGCTCAAGTTGGTGTGAGGAGGAAGGGGGAGGAGGTGTCCTTTTATAGGGGAGGAGAGGGGCACCTTAGGAATATCTCAAAATATTATTTTATATTAAAGTCAAAATCGGTTTATAATGGTTCCAAAGGGTCTTATTTCAAAGATAAAGTGGGGATGGGTCGAAATCCTATCAACCAATAGAATTTAGACAAGTTTAGGATATTATTTTAACCTTATCAATTAGATTTAACTCTAAGTTAAATAATTTAACTTTTACCATGTCTTTTTGTTTTCTTTCACTATATGGTTAATAAACTTACTATAACATGCCAAACGAACCCCAAATTGTTTATTATTAATATATATATCCTTATCTAAGTCATTTGGCCGAACCTTAGATTTTTAGGAATACAATAACAATTAATAATATAATATTTGATTTAAAAACTATTTTGTGTCAATTTTGACACTATTTGATATATGATTTTTGTGAAAGTCATAACAGAATTAAATGTTCGAACCAAGTTGATTAAATCAACATTAATATATCATAGTAACCTATAAAATTAGTGTAATTCATAAAAAATCTCAAATTACATTTATTTTGGTGTTTATAACATCAATTATGTCAATATTTCATTAATAAGATAATTACTGCATCATCCTTGTGTCATAAATAAATTAAATTTTTTTTGTCTAAAAATTACAAATAAAATACCATCATGTAGGAAATCTTTTTAGCTTTCTAATTAATATTTACAATCGAATTTATCTTATGTATAACCCCATATTAAAAATGATTTACTTATTAAACTTTGATTTTAACTATTTTAACCTTTCTTTAAATAAATTAATAATAAATGTCCTAATCTAATCCAAGTGGGCCTAAATGGTAATATTTTATTCCTAAGTTTGTTTTTGGTCGAATTACTCTTGTCCAATAGAATTAGGACATGTGTTAGGGTAATATTAATATCATATTTACCCTTAGTTACCCTATTTACTATTAACCGCGGGAAAAAAAAGTAAAAAGTTACTATTCACCAAAAATTATTTTCATCTCATTGAACCACATTTTAGTCCTTGATATTAACCGTGTCTGTCGGATTTTTGAAATTCCATTCACAGAAGCGGTAAAATTAAGATTTATGAAGAAATTAATTTTTTTAACTACCACTTAGTAGTTTCACTATTCATCAAAAATTGATGTTTTTCAGAACAATGCCAAATTTCATCCTAAGCTATATTTCATATTCCGAATTCAAAAATGAAGTCAATTTTACAAAATTCATAACATAGAAGTTGCATTAATTAATTTTATAATTAAATCCTGCTGTTAAAATAAATAGCGTGTTTTTAGGAAACAATATATATCAAAAGATTGACACTTGATTATGTCTGGTTTAAATGTGAAATTACAACCAATGACCAACATTGTATTAAATTGTAAAAATATATTCTAAATATACTTTAAAACCACTCAAATTAATAATTTATCACTATTAATTATTTCGATTAAAAAAGTTGTTTTTAATTATAATTTAGTAATTTTCACTATTCATCAGAATATGAAAGTTATCCGAAAAGTACCAAAATTTCACCTTAGGCTAAATTCGATACTCCGAATCCAAGAATGAAGTTCATTTTGAAAAATAAGATTTACAGAATTTTAAAAAGTGGTTATTACTATTCATAACTGCTAGTTTTAATAATATTTTAATAGCATATCGTTGTTTAGTGAAACTCGGTATTGCGTATTACACACGCTATCGAGGAAGGTCGTGATTGCGTGTAATGCAAGGCAAGTCAAGGATGCATGTTGTGCAAGCTCCTTTTGGTGTAGCGTACAACACAAGACATTAAAAAGAATATTTTTCATAAAATCTCGGGCTATTACAGGTCTTCTGTCCAGACTCCACCGGCTGGCCGGTGCTGAGCCACCGGCTGGCCGGTGGTCCAGACAGAAGGAAGGTCTTCTGTCCCAACTCCACCGGCTGGCCGGTGCTGGGACACCGGTGGACCGGTGGTTCAGACAGAGAGCAAGCTCTCTGTCTGGTTCCACCGGCGGGCCGGTGTCACCTGGCAGAGAGCTTTGCTCCTGCCAGAGACCACCGGTTGTCCGGTGGTAATCCACCGGTTGGCCGGTGGACTCAGTGAGTCCATTTCCAGTCTCCTTGGGCCAACTCTTTGGCAACCTTTTTCCTATCATCAAAAGCACTTGAAAACAAGTTAGAACACGATGAGAGTGATTGTGATCATTAAAATCCAAGAGAGTGGAGTACAACAATCATATTTACTGGATCTTCTAAATAATATTTCCATATAAATTTCCTATAAATATGATGTATCCATCTTAAAATAATGAATCGAGTAGCATCAATATACTAATATTTTATTATTATTATGGGAAAATGATTTTTAACAAATTTCTTATCTTATTGAAATAAAATAATCACTTGTGATTATGTATGGATTCACATCTCTAGATTGTGGTGTAATATGTTTTCCATCACCATCGACATAGATGGTTATGTAGATTGAACTAAGAAAATTATATGATATTTTTGAAACAATTATGACTAAATAAATATATTATATCATTTTCATTCTTATCATACTACATATTCAATAAATGATTACATCAGTCCAGAGTACATGTGGGAAAAATCCATAATGATGTAACGTCATTTATTTTTAATGTCTCCATTTTTTTATTCTTATAAATTTTAAATTAATTTATATACATAATCATTATTTAATGAAAAATATTTTTGACAAAATATAATTGTGAAAAATTTGACCAGAGTTAATATACCAATCTTATTATGATGTAACAAACCAAAGGATCGAAAAACATCTTACATGAATATAAATGATTTAAAAAATATATACACCATCCACAAAATAAAACTAGTATACTAAAAGGTTATTAACAATAAAATTACTATTATTTTATTATGAAATAAATATTAACTTTTTATAGATAATTTTATAGAACCTGTAATGAAATAGATACATGATGAAGGGGTTTTATCCCAAAATATCACATTTTAAAGGGATTTTTTATGAATGAAATCTCTATCATGAGAATATATAACCTATATATAAAATATTCTATTACAGTCATTTTATTTAAAATATTACATGAATTACATTCATTTTATTATCTACATGTCTAAATATTATGAAAGAATTTATTTCGGAAAATAGACCTTATTTAAAATTTCCTGAGGATTATTTATCTTCAATATAAATAGTTTATTTTATAATTTCCTAATAATTATTATAATATTCTATAATTATTTGTCAATATATTTTATATCAAATATTGATATTTTATATTATAAGGCCCCAGCCTTAATCCTTACTTAATATTGAATTGAATGAATAATTCACATTGAGGATCATTCCAGGTTTAGAGTTTTAGAGAATTAGGACATAACTATTACATATCAAAAGATTATAAACTAGACACGTCCACTAAGTTTCCATAAAATAAAAACTCATAATAAGAAACATGTCTAGTTCCATGTTTTAGATAGCATGACTTTCCCTTGATCCCATCCTTGACACTATTCCACATTAAGTCCTGTGAAAAACATTTCAAAAAAAAAAACTTGGGGTGAGCATAAAAGGCTTAGTAAGGGATACACAAAGAATGAAAACTGTTAGTTATTCAAAACAAAAAGTAAACCATGTATACTTTATCAAAGTAATACCTTCACCTTCATGAAGTAGTAAAAAATCTTCACTGAATAAAATATCATTACTTACCCTTTTGTAACCAAAGGATTACCATAAAACCCATATAAATAACACATAACATATAAAGGTAACTTGGGACATAAACATACTTATGTGGAATAACCATACGGTCGACTTCCACACATATCACTTAATGGAATAGCCGTACGGCCAACTTCCATACATAATTAATGGAATAGCCATATGGCCGAATTCCATACCCAATGCATTGGAGGTTATAACGTAACCACCCGTCCTGGTATTCACGACACCACCCGACATATGGTTTATCACGTAACCACCCTTCAAATGTCCAAGTACCATTATAAAATTATAACACAAAAAACCAATATAAAGGAATGATAACATTTCCACATTTTAATCAAAATATATCATTTAAATATATTGACATAATAGAATCCTGTATCAAAACCATTTTCAATACCAAAATACATAAAAGAGTACTTGGAATTTATTTTATTTTAAAAACATTACGGCTTGTTGAGGAAGCCAAAGATCAAACAATACTCGCGGCGGTGGAAAAGGTCGTTGTCACCGCGTACGTTAAAAGAAACATTCCTTTTTGTCGTTTAGTAAAACGCTGCGTAGAAATATATTTCTTTTGTATAGAAGTTAAAGTCAAAGGGGTTTATACACCGTATAAAAGAAAGTTGTGTATAAAACAAAATATGCCTCAATGAAAGGTGATTGAGATGAATTCCCTTACAAAGACGATATCCTTGGATTAAGGATAAATCAATTACATAATTATGTGTGACAAACGAATACACCAAATATAAGTGGATATTAAGTGTAAGACAATCATATGTTATTCAAACATATTCATAAAACGACATATTAAGGAGTATAAGATTATCCCAAAGAATCAAAATTGGGTTAAGAAGTTCCCTTGCAAAAATTTGACGGCCTAACGGCGTCACTAGAAAATTCATAAAATGAGTTGATGAGAGATAAAAAGGGTATCTCATCAATTGGACATAAAATTTAAATCAATAAGGATATATAAGAACATATCCCAACATAATATTATTTGAATTAAATTACATAACAAAATAAGTCTTTTACAAAAAGAGGAGGGTGAAAGGTTCCCTTACCGACATGGGTATGTTTCGAGACATGCACCCCGTGAAAGCAGGACAATACAACATTGATGTAAATACTCATAAATGAATTTATATTACACAAAGAGTATAATAATGGGCAGTACATACACCACTCAAATGAAATTGTGGCAAATGTAGCATAAATCTCATGGGAATAAAAGTGAGATGAAAAATCCCTTATGAAAACTCGGCAGCCTAACGACGCCACTTAAAACATCCAAAAAATGGATTGACGAGATCAAATAGGGTATCTCATCACATTAAAATAAAATGTACAGCAAGAGTAATATAAAATAACATCCCCCATAATAAAAAAGAGGAGCTTAAAAGAAGTGACATAAAGAAGATTACTTAAAGAGAAAGTGAGCGGTTAGATCTCTTACGAAAATTTGGCAGCCTAACGGTGCCACTCAAAACTTACAAAATGGATTGATGAGAGAGAATTGGGTCTTTCATCATATGAACATAAAAATTACAGTAAGATTAATATAAAAGAACATCCCAATCACAAGAAATATTAGCTTAGAAGGAATGACATAAAAGAGTGTACTTAAAAAGAAAGAGAGGAGTAGGATCCCTTACCTCGTGTCCGACATGACTCGATCGTTCTTTAATCTCATGAATAATAAAATTTGGTCAATTTATAATTGCTCAAGGACCTCATTTAAATATTATTATTAAGTTCATATCACATATTATAATGTTATAATAATTGGTTAATAAATTGAATTCGTGTCAGACGTTTTTGTCGATGTTTAGTACATGAGTAAAAATTGAACTTGTTGGAAAAGAATTTTCCATGTAGTTATAGGTACATAATCTCCATAATAGTATTTATGTTTTACATATCATATATATCCAGTATATATTCATTTTATACTATTCCATAGAATTTGGAGATAAAAATTAAAAGCATCGTTCATGGAGACGGTAGGCCGTACGTACGCATGAACCCTACTTTCATTTTATTGTCATATTAATGGAATTACAAATAAATGAGATATATATATATATGTTATAATTCCAGAATAATATCCATCATTTAGATGTAATATATTACATATATATCCATTATATATATGTACTTATAATAGTACATAACATTTTTAGATAAGAAATTAAATGTACCGTTCATGGAGACGGTAAGCCGTACGTACGCATGAACGCTACTTCCATTTCTATTTCATATTTAAGGGAATTAAAACAAAATGATACATAATAGTATTTTAATTTTAGTATGGTATCATATATAATATAATTAAATATATCCTTTATACGTACCACATATGGTATTAATGAATCAAATCACTTTGAGGGGGCGGTAGTCCGCACTTCCATAAATGAAGATATCGCGTTTACCCATAATGGAAATCATAAAGGTATGCCATAAATGAAAAATAAAGAAGCTTAAGTAAAACATAAACATATTATATATCATATATTAATATAGTGTCATCTTAATGGCCACCTTTGAAGGTGTCAGAAGAATGTTGAACAATCATTGTTTCGTGAGGCAGATATTCGCCATCCACGAAAACAGTATGTTCTTTAACCATTAGATGTAGGTGTGTGTAAGTTTAGCTATAATAATTCTTATAAAAACATCCTAGTATATTTAATATACTGGATTTGTTTCAAAATAAATGTATAAAAAGAGTTTAGGGGGTTGGAGAAGCAAAATATAACAAAAGGACACAAGTGAAGACATTACCTTTAAATCGGGTAACTTCCTTTGATTTGAGCTCAAAGGATTCCTTGGAAAGGATTATGCCCAAAGTGAGGCTTAAAAGAGTTAGAGAGGTATGTGAAGAGATAAAATGGGCAGGGGTTTTCCGAGCCAACAACTTTGGAAGTGTGGGTAAAGAGGTAGAGGTGGGGGCCTTTTATAAGAGGAGAGGAGGGGCACTTTTGGAAAGGTATAAAATGTATCTTTATTTTCAAATGAGTTTCAGATTTTATTGGTCCCACATTGATGTGTTTTGAGGCTAAGGTGATAAGGGTTCTAAATCCACACATACAATAGGTTTGGGTCATTTTTAGGTCTTATATTTTACATTATCTTTCCATTTTATTTAAATCGTTAAATAATGAGGTCATCGCTGCATCATCATGATGTCATAAATAATTTAATTTATTTAATGTCTAAAAATTATAAAAAAAATACGATGATGTATGAAATTATTTTATATTTACAATGAATATTTATAGTCCAAAGGATCATTTATGAACACAAAATTAAAAATATTTTACCTAGGTAATACATTCTATGTTACATTTAACATTCTTTAAAAATAAAAAGATAAAAAGTCACTTTCTCACAAAAGTGATTCCATGGGCCCCCCAAGTTTGGCACAAGGCATCCCATGGTATCCCATGAGAAAACCAGTAGCCTTAGGACACATTTTGTGGTCATTTTCTATTATTATGATATTATCTTATTTTCATTAACTACCCGATTACTCATTAATCAAGATAATTAAAGATAATTACCGTCGTTACTATTCATAATGTACAAAAAAAAGAGTCTTAATTACATAATTTGGACCTTATGATTCCAAATATGTAATTAATTTTACCAAATTAAAAACACATAAATTTCAATAATTAATTTAAAAAAACTTCTCGTTGTCAAAACAAATAGCGGGTTTTTAAGAAACAATATTTATGAAAAGTTTGGCACTTGTTTATGCCTAATTCGAAAGTGAAATTTATCCCAATTACCATCATTGAATAACATGGTAAAAATATATTCTTATTAAAATTTAAAACAAATTAAAAATTTAATATAACCATATAATTAAATTATATGAAAAAGCAGTTTTGATGTAAAATGTAGTATTTTTCACTATTCATTGAAAAATGAACATTCTTAGAAAAATACCAAATATAACACCCCATGATTTTATAGTGTGATATTTCTTAAAAATAATTCAATAACTTTCACTACAAGCAACACCAAGTTCAATCTCACCATGACTTACCAAACAAGCCATTCAAAAGAGGTTATGAATAGTGTTAACTAAATTTTAAACTAATATTTCCTTATAATTTTAGAATCCATATTATGAGTTTCTTAGACATAATGCAAGAACAAATTCATTTTATGTATTGCACTTTTATCATTTTTTAATAGTGAACCCTTTTTAAATACAATAATTTAATCTTTTTGACTAAATGGGGACATCAAAAATTTAAAATGAAACATCCCAAGCTTCCATGGTATGCTTTCCTTTGAATAATACAGTAGCATGTGTTGTACGCAACCTTGAGTTTTAACACACACCACAACTGATCAAACTTGCCGTTATGAATAGTAATACCAAATTTTTGAAATTTTATCTCTCAAAATGGACTTCATTTTTGGATTAGGAATATCGAATTTAGCCTAAGGTGAAATTTTGGTACTTTTCAGATAACTTTAATATTTTGATGAATAGTGAAAATTACTAAATTTTAATTAAAAACAACTTTTTTAATCAAAATAATTAAAAGTGATAAATAATTAATTTGAGCGGTTTTAAAGTATATTTAGAATATATTTATACCATTTAATACAATGTTTGTCATTAGAGATAATTTTACAATTAAACAGGACATAAACAAGTGTCAATCTTTTGATAGTTGTTATCTCTTAAAAACACGCATTTTGTTATAACAATGGGAATTAATTTTAAATTAATTTCTGCCACTTCTATATTTTGAATTTGGAAAAATGGATTCCATATTAGGAATCAGGATGTTCAAATTGTGTAAATAGGTAACTTTTATGTTTAGACATTTTGAATAATTACTTCGGTAAATATTTTATTTACAAGGTTAATGGTAAATCCGGTAAATAAGGGTTACAAAATAATATTATAATAACACAGAATTACCCTAAAACATGTCCTAACCTTATTGGTTGATACATTTTATACTATAGGCATCTTTGGGTCAATTTTGGGACCCCATGGATCCACTTGTAGCTGATAGGGACACTTTATTTTAATTAAGTTAAAATAAGTACAAAAATGACATAAGCATATATCTTTTAGAAACCCAATTTTTACATAGGGTTATATATGTTGGATTTTAGACTATAAATATTAATTAGAAAGATAAAAAGATTTCCTACATAATTATATTTTATTTAAAATTTTTAGACTTTAAATAATTTAATTTATTTATGACACAATGATGATGCAGTAAATAACCATAATAGTGAAAAATTAAAATAATTGATATTATAAATACCCAAATAAATATAATTTGAGACTTTTAACGAATTTAACTAAGTTTATAGTATCATATTACATATTAGTATCGATTTAAGTGTCTTTTTTAGAAGTAATTATTCTGTTATGAGTTTCAAAAAAATCAACTATTGAATAGTGTCAAAATTGACATAAAAGAGTTTTTAAAACAAATATTATATTATTAATTGATATTAAATTCCTAAAAATCTATTGTTCTCCCAAGAGACTTATATCATGATTGTTGTATCATTAAAGAACCACTTGGGGGGTCTATTGGATGTATATGGTAAGTTTATTAACCATATAATATAAAAATACAAAGAGACATTGTAAAAGTGAAACTAATTAACTTAGAGTTAATAATTAAAGATAAGGTTAATATAAGTACCCAAACCTGTCTAAATTCTATTTGTGGAGTGTTTTTCGACCCATAACCACCTTAAATTTTAAATAATCCACTTTGGAGCCATTATAAATCGAATATGAATTTATTATAAATTAACATTTCTAGATTTTCCAAAGGTGCCCCTCACCCCTCTTATAAAAGGGCACTCATCCTTCTCATTTCTTCACACCTTCAAAGCCTTTGGGTTCGGCCAAACATAGACCAAATACACTACCAACTTCCCTCACTACAACCTAGAGGCCATAGTTTGATCATAATATCAACCTATAGAGCCCTTTTGATCAAATCAAAAGGAAGAACCCGAAGAAGAGGTAATGATTTCACCACCCTTTTTCATGTTCCTTTCTTCATCCACTTCTTCTTATTTTGTTGTTACCATTCTAAAATAATAACTACAGTATCATATATATACTGTTATTTTATTATAAATATGGTACAACCATATTCACTATTCTATCCATCCTTTGAATAACATGTCACCATACGTGCGTACGTATGACTTACCGTCTCCACGTCGTGGTGTAATTGTTATTTAATAAATTATTATTTGGATGGGTATAATAATGATGTGTAACTCATGTAAATAATAAATATAAAATGATAAGGATTCTGTATATATGATATACCATCCAATTATATATTATTTTAATATCAAAAGAATGATATTGTCGCTCCTGCGTACGTACGGACTACCGTCTCCACAAACACGATGAGATTCATTCTCCGTCGTATCCATTAAAGTATAATTATCATTTGATGATTTAAAAATGATGTTTAAGGACTTGATATCATTCTGGATATGAATAATATTCAACCTATCCATTAAAAACATGGCTTACATAACAAAACATATAAAATTAAATGCATAAGTAAACACCCAAAATGACGATAATTCTAAGATATTATTAACAAAGCAATGTTAAAAGATTATATATGATATCATATTAATGTATATGATTGTTGAATAATTTAATAACAATTATTTCACCATTATACAGGAGGTTAACCTACCCTAACAAAGGAAAAGTGCAAGGTAAGGGTTTATTTTTCAATCTCTTCATTATCCGAGGTTGTTTATACGTAATAATCTACGGGGATCTCTTTATCATCCACATCCAGGTTTCTTAAAAATGATGTTCAAAACATTTTTACTATTTACTAAGATATGGGTTAAAGTCATTTATACCATTGTTTGAATTTTTATAAGAGGTTTATAAAGGAATCATTTCATCGTTTTCCAAACAAGGTGCTTTTTAACCTTTTCGACAAAATTAAGGTAAGAATGATTTTTTACTTATACGGAGGGTGCAGCTATTTACCGCCGTTATAAAATATTCAAATATTCCCTTACAATATTACAATGATATTTTAAAAGTAAATGTTTTAATTTATAATTTTTTTACTTTTAAATGATTTCAAAATGAATATTTTAAGAATTTCGGAAAGGTACTCTTTATCAACATCAGAATTTTAAATGTTTTAAAGATTTAACTTTCTAAATATTTTTAATTAATGTCCATGTCTTCAAAATGGTTTTAAGGATTTATTTATATGGACATGAATGTTTTTAAAATGTTAATTCATTTCAAATGTTTCAATGTGGTATGGGACACTTTGATTCAAAAATCTCTTTTTAATTACTTCCTTTATAAATGGGTGACTTTTAAATGATTTCAAAAAAAAAAAGGAGATATTTCTCTCAAATAGTTTTGATTTCATCTATGTCAACATCCTTTGATGGATTTTATGATTATATGAAGTTTATTTATTATGATACAAAACTTCCATAATGTATTGAATGTTTTGTGATATGTTTGATTGTGTATGTGTTATTTTTATACCATTCATGGTTTATGGAGAAAGTATTGACATTTCGTATGCTAGTTTTAATACGAATGTTTATGTTATGTTTAAACCTTTTCATATGGGAATGCATTGGACTTAGTAAGTGACGGGTGGAGATCGATATAGCTCCTCGATGCATCGGTAGGTCTCATGAGACAAACTAGTGTCTTGGCACAAGGCCTTGGTAAAATCTTATTTTTAGTCTTGGAATGAGGCCTTGGCTATGTGGTTATGATAGTCTGGCATTATGAATTCCATCATTATGAAAGTGGTTATTGATATTTCATGTGATTATTCGCTTAGTAGAATATACATGTGAATAAGTAAATGGAATTATTTCATTTTACTTTTGCCATACTATGTTGAAGTTCAAGTTTAAAAGGCTTTTGTTTTAGTTATACATTGCCTTAAATGTTTGTTCTTATTTTGGAAAGTTTCCTCTATATTGTTATCCTTACTGGGCCTTTGAGCTCACCCCTTTTCAAGGTTTTATTTTTCCCAGGATGTGAAGAATTAATTTATGAATGACCTACAGGGATATTATGAGGGGATAATAGTGTGGATTGTGGAGACATTATGTTGCTGTAGTAGTTTTTCACTTTATGATGTAATGTAAAACTTATGAATATATCTAGTGCTTCCAAGGCTACTAAACCAATCAGTCTTTCGAGATTTGATCTTTCCTCTGATCATGCCAATGTTATGTAATAATGCACCGACTCTAGGTAACTGGGTTCGGGGCGTTACACCAAAAATTAACCCAAGGTAAATTTCAATGTCCCAATCATAAATAATATGTTTATTTTGAAAAATAGAGCTTATAAAATTGTCAAAAAGTGGATTTAAAAGGGGTTCTCCATCAAAAGGCGGTTAATCGACCTTTTAAAGGATATTAGAATGTTTACTCTTAATAACTGGATTCATTTGAATTTTTAATCCTCTAACATTTATTGTAAAGAGTAAAAATATTTGACAAGAATATATAATAATTTTGTAGTTAGTTCTGTTCATTCCCGCCATTACAATGGATAGGCGTTAACTATGATTTAAAATAATATTATTTTGTTATTAGAGTGCAACATAAGATTCCCAAGAAACTCGTTTTTGGGTATTGGGTACACCATCGAGCATAGAATCTCATTTAAAGTAATATTAATATTTTATTCACAAATATGGATAAATATAAAGATGTCATAATCTTTATTTACCTGGGGTGTTACATCCTTCCCCCCTTTTGGGAATTGCGTCCTCGCAATTTTAAAATTGGGCTTGGAAACTTCATTGAAAATCCCACATCGGAACAAGAGTCGGTAAAACAATCACTTTAAAGTAAAGAAAGATAATTACAAAGGTCACCCGAGTTAACCCATACTAGGATTCCAAGTATGAAAATATGGACATGGAGGAAAAAAACAAAGGGTCATGTTCTGATGGAGGGTGATAGAAAACATGTTTAGGAGAAAGTTAACCACAAGAAAATCACAAACTTGTGATGGGTTAAACGGTATTCGATTCCCCAGTAGGAAAAGTTAATAGACAAAATTTTTGTTTTAAGTTACTTTTTATTGAGGAATTTATTCATAAGGAAACATAATCACTTATCATGTTGACTTTCAACTTTTATTAGATTCCTTACACAAACTCATATTTTCTCCAAAAGATGAGTATTTAGGAAGACTTGTTCACATTAAGAGTACTATAATAAACTTCTAGAGAATCACCTAATATTTAAAAGATAACTATATAATTCCCATGTCTTTAGACTTTAACCAAAACCAAAACCAAAAAGATTAGTACAAGATCAGATAATCCAGAAAAGGATAACCCTTTATAAAAAGAAAATCTATTGTTAATCTCCAAAATTTGTCCAACAAAACCCAAAGTTCAACGAGGACCATTCAATAAACAATTTGTCCATAAAATTCTTCAAAGTAAACCAATATAAGATTGAAACCCAAATATTTGAAGGATTTAGTCACATAGTCTTCCAAATTAAATCGTAACATTTATCTCCAAACAACATCAGTTGCTCCTAATGTCTCGTATTGAAAAGTAATTAACCTAATCACATATCCTCCATGATAGGTTAATAAATATCCATAGATAACCCAAAATCATCTTAATATTAATTCATAAAATCATCTAACTAAAAAGAATCATTCAAACTAACTAGGGACTTCACGTAGTCCAGTGGTAGGTGATAAATACCAGTTGCTCTTTGGTTGTGGGTTCGATTCCCGCAGCTTTGTCTGACACGATGGGTTGTGACATGGTCTGCGTGTTGTCCTTTTTCCAAAACTATATAATTCTTAAAACATTCCCCAAAACGAGATAAAATCTTCAAAAATAATCATAACATATTTTAACCTCAAGTTTATCTCATGCCTTTCATTTTCCAGCATATCATATAATAACCCACAATTACCTCAAAATTAAGGATCATATTAACTCTAATGGTTACCTTTATAATTATTACCTGAACATCCACATCTATTGGTCATCTCGTACATGATTCATTACAAAACATACCAAGGTTCAAGTGGTTGATCATGACTCCTTGATAGTTAGTTTAGAACAACCATGAGTTTCCTCATTGAATCCCCCATTTTATTAAGTATCTTAAACAGAGAACCACCACAGTTTCCTTCAAACCTGTTGTCTCTTTGGTGCCTGCAAGATCCATCCATTCACTAAAAACAGAAAGGTCAGTGTGATTATATCAACAAAACCATCATGTACTAATGAGGAAGATAAACACTAATATATACTAACGCATTAACTTTATCTAAAACTAGGACTCTTTCGAAATCTTAACCATTATGGTAATGTCACTTATGCTTAGAGGATACACTAACATCTAAAGTTATCTAAACCGACCTATAATACAAACTATAAGGCCCCAGCCTTAATCCGTACTTAATATTGAATTAAATGAATAATTCACATTGAGGATATTTTTAGGTTTATAGTTTTAGAGAATTAGGACATAACTATTACATCTCAAAAGATTACAAAGTAGACACTTCTACTAAGTTTCCATAAAATAAAAACTCTTAATAAGAAACATGTCTAGTTCCATATTTTAGATAGCATGACTTTCCCTTGATCCCATCCTTGACCCTATTCCACATTAAGTCTTGTGAAAAACATTTCAAAAAAAACTTGGGGTGAGCATAAAAATCTCTGTAAGGGATACACAAAGAATGAAAACTGTTAGTTATTCAAAACAACAAGTAAACCATGTATACTTTATCAAAGTAATACCTTCACCTTCATGAAGTAGTAAAAAATCTTCACTGAATAAAATATAATTAATTACTCTTTTGTAACTAATGGATTACCATAAAACCCATATAAAGAACACATAACATATAAAGGTAACTTGGGACATAAACATACTTAAGTTGAATAACCATACGGTGGACTTCCACACATATCACTTAATGGAATAGCCATACGGCCAACTTCCATACATACTTAATGGAATAGACATACGGCCGACTTCCATACCCTATGCATCGGAGGTTATAACGTAACCACCCATCCTGGTATTCATGGTACCATCCGTCATATGGTTTATCACGTAACCACCCGTCAAATGTCCAAGTACCATTATAAAATTATAACACATAAAACCAATATAATGGAATGATAACATTTCCACATTTCAATCACAATATATCACTTAAATATATTGACACAATAGAATCCTTTATCAAAACCATTTTCAATACCAAAATACATAAAAGTTTACATTTCATTTATTTTATTTTAAAAACATTACGGCTTGTTGAGGAAGCCAAAGATCAATCAATACTCGCGGTGGCGGAAAATGTCTTTGTTACCACGTACATTAAAAGAAACATTCCTTTTTGTCGTTTAGTAAAACGATTCAGAGAAAAATATTGCTTTTGTATAAAAGTAAAAGTCAAAGGGGTTTATACACCGTATAAAATAATGTTGTGTATAAAACGAAATAAGCCTCAATGAAAGGAGATTGAGACGAATTCCCTTACAAAGACGATATCCTTGGATTAAGGATAAATCAATTACATATTTATGTGTGAGAAACGAATACACCAAATATAAGTGGATATTAAGTGTAAGACAATCAGATGTTATTCACACATATTCATATAACGACATATTCAAGGAGTACAAGCTTTCCCAAAGAATCAAAATTGGGTTAAGAAGTTCCCTTTCAAAAATTTGACGGCCTAACAACGTCACTACAAAATTCAGAAAATGTGTTGATGGGAGATAAAAAGGGTATCTCATCACTTGGGCATAAAATTTAAATCAATAAGGATATAGAATAACATATCACAACATAATATTATGTGAATTAAAAGACATAACAAAAGAAGTCTTTTACAAAAAGAGGAGGGTGAAAGGTTCCCTTACCGACATGGGTATCATTCGAGACAGGCACCCCGTGAAAGAAGGACAATACAACAATGATGTAAATACTCATAAATGAAAGTATATTACACAAAGAGAATAATAATGGGAAGTACATACACCACTAAAAGGAAATTGTGGCAAATGTAGCATAAATCTCACGGGAATAAAAGTGAGATGAAAAATCCCTTACGAAAACTCGGTAGCCTAACGACACCACATAAAACTTCCAAAAATGGATTGATGAGATCAAATAGGGTATCTCATAACATTAAAATAAAATTTACATCAAGAGGAATATAAAATAACATCCCCCATCATAAAAAAGAGGATCTTAAAAGAAGTGACATAAAGGAGAGTACTTAAAGAGAAAGTGAGCGGTTAGATCTCTTACAAAAATTAGGCAGCCTAACGGCGCCACTCAAAACATCCAAAATGGATTGATGAGAGAGAATAGGGTCTCTCATCATATGAACATAAAAATTACAGTAAAAGTAATATAAAAGAACATCCCAATCACAAGAAATATGAGCTTAGAAGGAATGACATAAAAGAGTGTACTTAAAAAGAAAGAGAGGAGTAGGATCCCTTACCCCATGTCCGACATGACTCGATCGTTCTTTGATCTCCTGAAAAATAAAATTTGGTCAATTTATAATTTCTTAAGGACATCAATTAAATATTATTATTCAGCTCATATTACATATTATAATGTTATAATAATTGGTTAATAAAGTGAGTTCGTATCAGATGTTTTTGTTGATGTTCAGTACATGAGTAAAAATTGAACTTGTTGGAAAAGAATTTTCCATGTAGTTATAGGTACATAATCTCCAGAATAGTATTTATGTTTTAAATATCATATATATCCAGTATATATTCATTTTATACTATTACATAGCATTTGGAGTTAAAAATTAAAAGCACCGTTCATGGAGACGGTAGGCCGTACGAACGCATGAACGCTACTTTCATTTTTTTGTCATATTAATGGAATTAAAACAAAATGAGATATATATATATATATATGTTATAATTCCAGAATTATATCCATAATTTAGATGTAATATATTACATATATATCCATTATATATATGTACTTATAATAGTACATAACATTTGGAGATAAGACATGAAATGTACCGTTCATGGAGACGGTAGGCCGTATGTACGCATGAACACTACTTCCATTTCTATTTCATATCTAATGGAATTAAAACATAATGATACATAATAGTATTTTAATTCCAGTATGTTATCATATATAATATCATTAAATATATCCTTTATACTTAGCACATATGGTATTAACGAATCAAATCACTTTGAGGGAGCGATAGTCCGCACTCCCTTAAATGAAGATATCGCGTTTACCCATAATGGAAACCATAAAGGTATTCCATAAATGAAAAATACAGAAGCATAAGTAAAACATAAACATATTATATATCATATAGAAATATAGTGTCATCTTAATGGACACCTTTGAAGGTGTTAGAAGAATGTTGAACAATCATCGTTTCGTGAGGCAGAAATTCGCCATCCACAGAAAAAGTATGTTCTTTAACCATTAGATGTAGGTGTGTGTAAGTTTAGCTCGAATCCCTCTTATAAAAACATCATAGTATATTGAAGATACTGTATTTGTTACAAAATAAATGAATAAAAAGAGTTTATGGGGTTGGAGAAGCAAAATAAAACAAAATGACACAAGTGAAGACATTACCTTTAAATCAGGTAACTTTCTTTGATTTGAGCTGAAACGCTTCCTTGGAAAGGATTCCGCCCAATGTGAGGCTTCAAGGAGTTATATAGGGATGTGGAGAGTTGAAATGGGCAGGGTTTGGACGAGCCAAAGGCTTTGGAAGTGTGGGTAAAGAGGTAGAGGTGGGGGCCTTTTATAAGAGGAGAGGAGGGGCACTCTTGGAAAGGTATAAAATGTAACCTTAGTTTCAAATGAGTTTCAGATTTTATTGGTCCCACATTGATGAGTTTCGCAGATAAGGTGATAAGGGTTCGCAATCCACCCATTCAATAGGTTTTGGACATGTGTAGGTCTTAGATTTTTCATTATCTTTTCATTTTATTTAAATCGTTAAATAATGAGGTCATCGCTGCATCATCACAATGTCATAAATAATTTAATTTATTTAATGTCTAAAAATTATAAAAAAAATACTATGATGTAGGAAATATTTTTAGATTTCCAATTAATATTTATAGTCCAAATGATCATTTTTTTAGACAAAATTAAAAATATTTTACTTAGGTAATACATTCTTTGTTACATTTGACATTCTTTAAAAATAAAAAGATAAAAAGTCACTTTCTCACAAAATTGATTCCCTGAGGCCCCCAAGTTTGGCACAAGGAATACCATGGTCGGCCATGGTACAACCAGTAGACTTAGGACACATTTTGTGGTCATTTCCTATTATTATAATATTATCTTATTTTCTTTAACTACCCGATTACTCATTAATCAAGATAATTAAAGACAATTACTGTCGTTACTATTCATAATGTCCAAAAACAAAAGAGTCTGAATTACATAATTTGGACCTTTTGATTCCAAATATGTAATTAATTTTACCAAATTCCAAACATATAAATTGAAATAATTAATTTAAAATAACTTCCCGTTGTCAAAACAAATAGCGGGTTTTTAAGAAATAATATTTATGAAACGTTTGGCACTTGTTTATGCCTAATTCCAAAGTGAAATTTATCCCAATGACAATTATTTAATTTCATGGTAAAAATATATTCTAATTTCACTTTAAAACAAATTAAAAAGATAATATAACCATATAATTAAATTATATGAAAAAGCAGTTTTGATGTAAAATGCAGTATTTTTCACTATTCATTGAAAAATGAACATTGTCAGAAAAATACCAAAAATTAACACAAGGTAAATTTAAATGTCCCAATCATAAATAATATGTTTATTTTGAGAAATTGATCTTATAAAATTGTAATAAAGTGGATTTAAAAGTGGTTCACCATCTAAAGGCGGTTAATCGACCTTTTAAAGAATATTAGAATGTTTACCCTTAAAAACAGGATTCATTTGCATTTTTAATCCTCTAACATTTATTGCAATGAGTAAAAATATTTGACAAACATATATAATAATTTTTTAGTTATTGATTTTCATTCCCACCATTATAACGGCTAGGCGTTAACTACCATTTAAAATAATATTATTTTGTTATTAGAGTGCAACGTAAGATTCCCAAGAAACTCGTTGTTGCGTATTGGGTACCCCATTGAGCATAGAATCCCCTTTAAAGTAATATTAATATTTTATTCAAAAATATGGATAAATATAATGATGTCATATTCTTTATTTACCTGGGGTGTTACATATATATTTTAAAGGAATATTCTTTTTTTCCAAAAGGAATCTTTTTAACCACATTTGAAAATATAGTAATTTTACCATGTGAATGACATTTCCCATTGGCATGAATATTCTTTAACATCTAGTTTCACTTTAAATTTTATATAGTTCCTTTTAGAGAGAAGGGTTTCCCCAAAATTCAATAAATTTATTATTTTTAAATAAATGATTCGAATATAAAATTTGTATTCTCCTAAAAAAATCAAATTTGATCATTTAAAATTATTTTCATATATATTAACAACCTTCAAAAAATATTATGTTTAATAAGGGATATAATATAGTTATATTATACAAAAAATTACAGTATATTTATTTTGGTCATGTTGATCTAGTAATTGGCTATGGAAAATTATAATAAATTTTAAGATTGTTTTTTATTAAGATTTTATATGTGTATAATATATTGAATAGTTATGGATTTAATTCATCAAATGAATTACTTGTAATTATTATGGGATGGTAAGAGGACTTCACAGCCTCTTGATGTATCAATATGCCTCATGTGGGGGACTACTTTTTTACAGATCCTAACCTATAATTGTTTTATGTATTTGAATGAAGCATTTATGATAAAATTATGATGTTTAACATAATGAATAATATATTTTGAATCTAGTAGTATATCACACCATTACACATAAATTAAATTATAAAAACTTATATCTATGTGTTGTTTTTGATTCCAACACATATAAAGAACATTTTACCTTCCATTATTACAAAATTAGATAAATGGTTGAGTGAATTATATAATGAAGATTTTTTTTTGGTTTGAGCATTATTTAAATAGAAAAATAATTATTTTCGTACAACCCTATATTTTTCATCCAACAGAAAATTTCCTACTAAATACAGACATTATTATTACATAAAAAGTCATCAACATCTCTTCTATAATTATTCACTCACAATACTCTTCTTAAAGTATCATTAACATTATTCTAAATAATAAAAAGGGGGATATAAAATTTTTATGGGGTGATATCAATTGAACATCATGGTAATATATGCACCATAAATAAATAATGAATGAATGACTTCAAAATAGTCTATAACATCCTTTCCTTTTATATTTTATGATTAGAATTATAAATTCTTTTTTGGATGATTGAGGATGGCTTGGTGGTGTTTTAGATGTCTAGTTATCATATTCTAGGTGGTTCAATATGTGAAATGTGAATTAATGACATAATTTTATGTTTTGATTCATATATTGTCTCCATAAATGGAGTTAGTTGTTCAAATTATTCTCAACATGAAAGATGAATTCATTAGGTGAATTAAATTAGGTTTAAGAACAATAAAATTTGGTGGATTTTCCCTAGGATAGATAATTTATGATTTAAATGCATAAACATATTTCCCAAACTGAACAATCATGATTTATGAGAATTCAAGACATGATTATGTAATTAATGACATGAATGAGGCATGTTTCATAAAATTATTAAATATGAGGTTTGTGTAAATTAAATAATTTATCTATTTTTGAAATAGTTTATTTGCAATACTATAGGTATGTTTTTAGAAAAAATTATCCCCACTTCCTCTTTTAATCCTTGAGTTCATGAGGTTGATAATGTAGAATAAGTTTAAATTTCATCAATTAACCACTTATTTCATGTTTTTTTTCTATTAAGGATTTATTGATGTGTTGATAATATTTTTCAGGGGAATTTAGGGGTTTTTAGGTCCCTTGTGGTTATCCCTATTTATTATTGGTCTTCCACTTCTTTTTTGGGTTATTAGAGTCTCTCCCCTACTTTCTATTTTGCGTAGTGAATCAAAAATCTTATTTATGTTTGGGTATCATATTTATCTCTATTTTGGTTAATCTGTATGGATTGAATTATTTCAATTTTATTAGGTTGATAAAGAGGGTTGGATTAAAAAAGTTAATGAACTGGATAATATTTACATTAATGGTTAATGGGGAGAAATCTAATATTTTATATTATATTATGTTATTTTTTTTATTATTATTCATGTTTGTTTCCATTTTTGAAAATCAAGGTATTTGGGATCCATAATAAAAATGTATTCTATGTATATATTAGATCCTTGATGTATGGATTGTTTGATTCCACTATGAATAAAATCCTACGAATAAATATTCATCTTAACAATTGGATCCCTATGAAAATATGGTTTTTTTATAATAACCATTCAAAATAATAATGTGATGTATTTTATTCAATTAAATTTAAATTATGAATGTTGTGATGTGATTCCACTCATGGTAATGCATGTTTTGTTTCCACAAGTAAGGAGATTATTATGATGTAATGGATGTGACCAGCTCGGTATTTGGATAAATGAGTAAGTGTTTTGATGTTTGGTTGAAATGAGATGTAATATGAGAAATTGTGTGGTGGTTATGGCTAGACATGTACGAGTTGGATGGTTGATGTGGTGATATTTTTTTGGATATATGTGGTGTAGAAGAAGATGAATGTGGTTATATAGGAAATATTTTTGGTGGTCTGGTTGTGTTAGTTGAATCCCTTTGATGTTCCAGAGTGGAAATTGGTAGATTTATTAATGGACTTCATGATATTGTTCCCCTTGGCCTAGGAGGAAGCGATGTTTTTTGGGTGATAATGGAAAAATTGAAGAAGCTATACAATTTTCTATAAATACATGAGTCTATTACGATGAAATTATTATTTAGAGGTATGTTGATGTTTTTTTAGGATTCATGTGGAACCACTGACCATTATCTTAGAATTATATAATAATTTTACCTCCCGGTTTTTTGTGAATTTTAGTATGTGTTTTGGCTCCAAATTATACATTAACAACACTGTGAACCCCCATATAGTAGGGGAGACATAGTGGACCATCCAAACAATAGAATATAAGTTATAAAATTTTGTCTTTTATATTTCTAGATCATTGTCAAAATACCAACATATACTATAGTTTTCCATAAATAATAACAATATGCCATTATTTGAACAGATGATTTTGATGAATTGTATGGATAACTGTGTCATAATCTATTATAATGTATGGAATATGGGGAGTTATTAGTTCATCATTCTAATATATTGAAGACCATTATTGATAATACATAGTTATTCTATGAGAGAATTTGGGTTTCATATGACCATCATAGGTTTTATGTTGATCAGTGATGGAAGCCCTGAGAATTTGAGGTTCGACATCATTATTTTTTAAAGGATTCCCATAAATGGGGGTTGTAGTGGTTTAAAAAGTGGAATAATATATCTCCCTCGTTTTTCATTCCATTTTATATCCTTTTAGTAATGTGGAATATTAGTTTGGTCATCTTACATTTCTAAAATGATCCATGAAATCTTCCACATGACCTATCATCATTTGTATATTTTTTATGACCCCCACATCATTTACTAGGTAGTGTTGGAAATGAAATGTTGGTTAAAATTCTTTGAGAGACATGTTGCGATCCAGTATTATCAAGATAATGGATATAAATGATGAAAAATCTACTCTGTATGAATGCTATGAAGTAATGGGGTCCAATAAGAGTGTTAATTGGGTAATGATATGCATATGTGTTCCAATACCTATAGTTTTTTATCATCTAGTTTTTATTTTTAATTTATGATTCCATGTTCACAGATTGAGGATTTAGTTTATATGCTTAATTCTAAATTATTTCTGATGTGTTTTATAATATAAATTATTGGAATTGAGTGAAAATCCTTCCTAATAAAGATGTGTTATGTTTACAACATATTTTAATACCATATTAGAAAGTTAGTGCTACCCAAAGGGAATAATATATTGATATGAAAGAAGTACTTCTAGGATTAATGAGAGTGAGAGAATGTAATCAAATGCTTGTTGATGCAATTTGATGAAATTTTACAATGATGTTATGGAATTATGAATGATTTTTTTCCAAATAAGGTGATTTCTATATTGTTTAAAAATATTTATTGGTCCTCATAGTGGGGAATAGGGATATACTTTTTGGAGTTTCATTATTGAAAATTTTGTTCAATTTTCTCAGCAACTGGTACTCTTTTGGGTGCGACATGATTCCTAAGTGTTATCTAATAGGGTGGTATAGAAAACCTTATCCATTTGTCTTTATTAGAATTTTATATTTTGAGGATGAGAATCATTTGAGTGTTATTGACTATAATATTTGATGTCCTCATATCATGTTACATATCTTATGTTTGAGTTGGGGGTGTTTGGAAGTGGCTTTAAGAGGATTTGGTGAAGGATGGAACTAAATTTATTTTGTAGTAAACGTTTCAAAACATGAATAATGATTTCATAATTTGAGTTTAGGTTTATTTTCATTTATGGATCATAGTTTATGACTTTGGAATGTGTGATTTATTTAGTTAAGAATGATCTTAGGACAGTAAATTTTAATTTTTTACATGATTCAAATCTATTAGATGAGATAATAATCTCAATAGAAGCTTCACATGTCAGATAATTGATGTTTTAAAATTTAAATTTGTTTAATGAAATGAGTTTTTATACTGAATTATACCTAATTTCATAAATATATTAATCAAAACATGAGTGAGGTGATTTATAAATTTTTGTTAAATATGTATTACAATATATTCCTCTTATTTTCATCTATTTTCTCTTCGATTATATGAGAAACCTTGTTGTTCTTAAGGAAATTATAAAACAATTCTACCTTCATGGATCCATGTGTATAAGTTTTTGGTCACTGGAAATGTGAGCTGAGTTGTTTAAATTTTCTCATTATTTAATTTTGTTCTTCTACTGAGGATTCATGTTAGTGATGTTGTTTTCGTTTAGGGAATGTTTTTATGTGTTGTTTGATCTTGTTTTAGGATCATGGATAATTTGGGGTTCTCTTGATGTGGTTGGGATTTTGGGTGTTTTTTCCCTCAACCCTATTATGTGTAGTGAAATAGAAATTATTTTGATGTATATGATCTTTTTCCCCTTTCATTAAGTATATTTTTCATATTTAAATCTTTTCCTTTATCAAAATTTTTTAAGGTCCAAAATATTGAATATAAAGAATTTGATAGATCTAATATTCATAGTTAATCATGTGAAAACACATTATTAAATACTTATCATGTTATTAATATTTTATCGTGGATGATTATTGGGATTTATGTTAATCATTTCAATTAGGATCCATTAATTTATTTCAATTTATATATAAAACAAACCCTTGTCATGTTGATTTTTAGATTCTACCCTGTATAAAATTAAATAATATAAATATATGAATCATAATTTGTTATTATAAAGAAATATAGTTTATGTGATAAAACCTATTCTAAATAATGATGTGATGTAATGTAATCTGTTGAAAGTAATTTCTAAAATCAAGGATGTTATTCACTGTGTCGTTGTTTAGATTTTGTTTCCCCATGTGAGGTTAGAATTTTCAAGATGATTCTAGTAAATGGATATGTTGATACACAAGTGGGGAAACGATTCAAAAATATTTTGTCATGTGATGTGATGTAGGATGTTTCATGGTTCATGTATGGTTTAAGAGTTTAGATGGGTGGTTGATGGGGTGAGTTGGATTATTTTTGTCTGAGGTAGATGATTTGATATATGATAGATATTATATGAAGTTGTTTTGTTAGATTCATGGTCACCCATGGAATAACATATTTTTATGAAACAAGATGGCACTTGTATCCTATTGAGAATGATGTAAATAGAATTTTCATATGGTAACTAGATTAACCAATCACCAAGATAGAGGAAGGGTTGTCTAAATGTTAAATGATTTTTTTCAGAATATTTATGTCAGTATAAACTCATTAAATCTAGAAAATAGTGGGATATTTAATTTAATGTGGGTTTATATGGCATTAGTTTGTGTTTGAGCTTATGATTCATTTAATAATAACATATATCATAGTAGATATTGTGTTGTGTTATAATGGTGTTTGAGTGTAGGCTAGTTTTATTTATGTGAACCCATAAGTTTTTCATGTTAATATATATATATATATCAATTATTTGATCTTATTTATATATACACCCAACTGATTTGGATAACTTTCCCAATTTTCAATAGTATTGGGTTCAGTCTTGTTTCCATAACATGAAGAATTTTGGTGATATAGTTTGTTGACCACCCCTATTAACTATTATCTCTTCAACAGTGATGACATGTGTTGGGGCTTGAAGTTTCTATGTAGTGATAAGGATTTAATATGTGGTGAGGGTCATGTGTGGAACATGTATATAATGTCTTTGATGTCATCCAAACTCATGATACACTACTACAATGATTACCTGATAATGTTATGATGTGATGTGATTAGGAAATGATTTGATTTGATGATTATATGATGGTATGAGATAATGATATAATATGATGTGATAATTATTGATTTGTGCACCAGATATAAGACCATGCACGACTGCAAAAGATAGTCATATGACCTAACAAACATCATAGATGACTAATTATTTTAAATGATATTTATATAATGTATTGGAGAACTATACATTTGGAATTGTGGTACTAGAGAAGAAAATAATTGGGGTTTTGGTAGTGTGGTTATATTACTATTTTTATATAACGTTACAAAATTGTATACACGATTTGGTGAAATATCCATAGTGGGTATTAGACTAGTTAGTTAACTTGTTTAGGATCTCGTTGGGTATGGTTTTTATTTAATGGAACATTGGTATATTTTTTTAGAAGTTCCCTAGATACCTTAGTTATGATCATATATATTATAGTTATTTTCTCACAATAATAATATAATGATTCCTTGCAGTTTCCAAGATGTTGTTGGGGAATGAAAAAGAAATTACTATCATTCTATTTGGATAAATTAAGGATATCTTTCAGTCATACATGAATATTTTATTTAAATTAGAATTTTATTTTTTATATTAATTTTTTTTCATTCAGATTGGGATGGTTTTTGGTATACATTAAATTGATGTAGTGGATAATTGTTGTTTTTGTTTACCCTATCTCATAAGCCTATTTATTTATAAATGGTAATACCTTCATTATTTTTTATTTTTACATATTTAGTGATTGGAACCAAATATGTTCCTATTAGACGTGGACTTGGTGTCCATAATCTATATTCCTTAATTTACAACTAATTAGTGGAACCATTAGAATTAAGGTTTCACAAGAAAAACGTTAGAGAGAAATAATAACAATAATTTCTATGTACAAAATATCTAAAAATGGGAATATTTATATAGAAGACATAATGATGTAAAAAATAACATGGATATTAATAATTGATTTCAAAATTATGGAATACACTATAGTAGATACAAATAGAATCCATCATGTACATATTCAAATATATAATATGTAAATAAGTTGTGAGAAAAATGAAAACCCACATCATTATTACTTTTGGTATCTAATAATTAATTAATAATCACTCTACTTTTTATCCACACCATTCATTTTCTAATCCCAACACATTCATCATATAAAAGTAATGAATAACTATTCAATACATAATATTCAGACCTTAATCATACTAATTCATATTGGAAAACAAGTAAATGAAAATAAAATATTTCCCTAGAACAAATTATACTTTCTATAACAATCTATAATAAGTCATATGAAACCATTATGTATAAGTAAAATAAATGTTTCCCTACATAATAAATGATAATTTTTTCAATGTAAACAACAACAATATGATTTTTATAAAATGGTGTGTTCACTCTGTACATGTTAATGATCATATAGTTATGTTGATAAGAAATTATGTAGAATACATCCTAGAAAATAAATATCATGGAAATGATTATGACCATAAAAGAATAAAAATTAATACCTAATATTAATGATATGTTTAATTAAAAATAGAGTGAAAATTTTAAATGTATCATATACAAATAATTTATCTCATATCTAATGTATCATTTTTAAAAAAATTATATAAATAAATAACATTTTTTTCATGTAGTTTTAATAAAACTATTAAAAAATTATTTATAAAATAATTTATATTAATAGAATCATTAAAATATGATGATTTTATATTTTAAAATGTTGTGTGAGTAAAAAAATAATAATTAAGTAAATTCAAATTCAATTTAAAAAGGTAAAAGAAAACAGTTTCATTTATTTTTTTTAAAATTAATATAATAATTGTAGTTGGTATTACATTGAATTTTCTTCAAAAAATAAATATAAGCATATTAATGATAATTGTTCCTAATAATGTGAAAATAAATTCATATAAAAAAATTTATATGAAATTCATTTCGAACTTTTCTTTGAAGAAGGTCTATAGTAAAATGAATAGAATTTAGTAAATTTATTCTTTAAAAATATATTAATTGAAAAAAATTAAAATAAATTTAATATAAGTATTAATTTAGGTATATATGATAAAATCCATAAAAAAATAATGAATATGGATATTAAATATAGAGGTTTCCTACAATGATAGTGAAATTGGGTCAAATAATCTATAAAAATATATTTTGTGGATTTTACTATCAAATATGTGGGAAGTGTTATAAATGATTTTTCTCCCCATAAAAACTTATATGAAAAGAAAATATATGTGGGTTTTTGAGAAATATCATTTAATTCCCAAAATAAGATATAAATATAATCAATATAGAATACAAGTGATAATTAATCTTAAACACTTATGGATTGGAGACCATAAAATCTAATTCCATGTAATGTTAAAACATTATATTTTCTTATGTACATGTAACTACATCAATAATTATTTAAAGATAAAATTTTTTTTATTTAATTATCTCATATAATGGAAAAAGGGTGTGCACAATGAATCATCTCTAAATGAAGGTGATTGGAGAATATAATCCCTAAAAATGATAACGAAATTATTTTGATAAATAATAAGTGAAATTATTATCTATAACAAATATAAATCTAATTTAATAATGTTGAAATAAAACATAAGATAGTCATATTTAAGTACACACATAATTATTTTATAACATAAATTTTGAAGAACTAATATAAACCAATGAATAATAATTATTTAGGAAACCCTTCACCTTGACTCTTGAAATTTCTCAAACATCCACTAAATTATTATATAATAATATTATTTTAATTATATAATTTATCAAAACATATTTTATTTTAATTCAATTAATATCAACCATAATTATCACTATTTTTCCATTTACTAATTCTCTATACTATATATCATTTATTTTGGGATCATTCTATTCATAAGAACCAACCACATATGGAAAATGTTTAATATACAATGACATTTTTAATTTTATATTTGAAAAATTGAAATATTTATTTTAAAAATAACATATAATTCATAATGTTATAAAACTCAATATTTCATCAAGTTAGTAAAATCCCAAAAACATTCCACAATAAACAGTTGTTTGTTGGTTAGAAACAATGAATTTTATTTAAATTCTCATTCTGGTTTTTAATTTATTATATATTATATATTAATAATTATTGTAAAATTATAATAATATTGATGAAAAATTTGTCATAAATTAAATTTTTGATAACCCATGAAATAAAATTATTCAAGAAAATATTGTATGTCACATTGTTTTCCTAAAACAACCATTGTGAGATAATTTTTTTTTCAATTTGTTAAAAACTATGGATACATAGTAAATATAATACTATAAAAAAATAAAATAGTTGACGCATTTAATATCATTTATAAAAAATATCCATTAATTACATTAATTTTTTTTAGTCAAATAGGATACTTGAAATGAAAATACCACCATTGAATAACCCATATTTTGACATAATAACGACACATATTGAATAGTTCATTGAGAGGTAAAATGTTATATCCAATGAAAAATTTATTAAATATTTTATAATAAATATTAAATATATAATTTTATAAAAAAAATAATGTGTTCAAATGGAATCATTATAATGAATCACAACAAAAAATGTTGAAAGATGTTTGAAAACTATTACCATGATCATTGAAACACCACATTTTGAATGGAAATATGTAATTATTAGAAGTGAAATTTGATTCATAATCAATCGTATGGATGTGTTATAGAATTTTATTAGATGTATTTGGGTGGATTTTCAAGATAAATAAATAAAATTGTATTTGAAAGGGTTGTATTTAGATTCTTTTCATTGGAAAAAAACCATTACGGTTTTGTTAATACATAGACTTTAATGATCAAAAAATAATTTCTCACATTAAAATGTTTAAAAAATGGATGATTTGTGTGTTTATTGAACATTTTAATAT
Organism: Viscum album; assembly: GCA_963277665.1. NCBI lineage: Eukaryota > Viridiplantae > Streptophyta > Magnoliopsida > Santalales > Viscaceae > Viscum > Viscum album. Next base: position 151,453,327 of record OY728148.1, read on the forward strand.
CAAATAGTGTCTTTATATTATTAATTTTGATATTTATTGATTTATATGTTACTATTAAATATCAAATTTAATTAAATAATTTTTCAAACCTCTTGGTAGTTAATGATATTAAAGACCCCATTATAATAAATTCTATGAATTTTAATACATAACAAATTAAATAATATTCATCTAGATGCATGTAAAAATTGAAAAACTAAAATTTATCAACTACCCATATCTTTAATTACTTTTAAGACTATTTACCATTAATTTTTTTTTTGTCTTTTTACAAGCATTGAATCAATGATGCCTAACAATTACATATAATTATATCATCACCAAAAAATGAAAAATAAAATAGAATTATAAATATAATTTATTAATAATATATTTAATCATCTAGACTCATCCATATAATATTTTGATATATATAAATAGAAGGAAAATAATATTACTGATTGAAAGTGACTTTTTATATATATAATTTTTTTATACAGAAGGGATATCATCTATCCATATGCTGGATTCTAATTTGGTAAATAGTAGTGATAATATCATTTAATTTTAATAATATCCACTTTTCCAAATTTTTGATTGATATATTTGATATTTAATTTTCATCAACCATTTATTTAACACATTTAACTTCTTTTAAATTTAAAATATTCATATATGTATAATTGAAATGAAAATAAATAATTTATGGTTAACCTAGTTTTATAGAAAAATTAACATTGAAAATTTTAATGGTTTTATTGATATTCAATTTTATTATTATTATTTAAATTTTTATACAAATATATTAATTTAAACAAGTGAAACATTGTATGGAATGTTTCATAATGTAGTTACTCTGATCCATAATCACCAAACCAAGAACCATGTTCTGAGGCTCATATTTAAACAATAATACATCTTTAGGTTATCATAATTAATTTAAGGTTAGTGTTTCATGTATTTCACGATAATTTACATATTAGTCATTAAAAATATAATTTCCTATTGAAATATATGGGTGATTCATTCGACTAAACTTATAGAACTTTTATCAACACGATTTTCATTTTTTCTCACAAAAATGATTGTATATTAATAATGGTATAATTGTTTATGTTGATTTTATTATGATGACAAATTTTAGGTTACTACTATGAATGTAGCATCTATTAATAATTTTTTACCCATGTGTTTTGAATATATATACAAATGTTTTCCTTAATTGCTGAGAACTATATTTTTCATAAATTTTATATAAATTTATCTTCTTCTTGTTTGAGTTACGCAATTGTTTTAATATTAATATATTGAATGGAAAAAACTATCCTGATATATTTTCATTCAATTGAAACAATTTTTTCTCCTTTAATTATATTTCGGTCAGTTTATGTGCTTAGGCTCACCTTGTATTTTTAAGTTTAAATATGAAAATGAATTTTTCTTCCATGAAACTGTAATGTTAAATATTTATGTAGAATTAGATCCATATAAGAAATGAAATGTCATTATTATTAATATATATATAAATTTAAATAATAAAATAATTGTTAGATAATTTTAAGATAATATTATATTTCAATAAACCATTATGTGATAATTAAAAAAATTAATCTCCAATAACACACAGAGTTTAACACAAATCAGTTCACAATTAACTAAATCCCAAATATTAAAATAATTTTCAATATTAAATTTTAAATCGAAAAATAATAATTATTTGATAATGGTTTCCAATGATTTTTTGCATGTGTATGCCTCATTGTGTTTTGTCACCAGGGATTCTTGGTTAATAGTTCACATTGTTACCCCACAATACTACTTTCTATTGGCAAGAAGCCTCTGTCTACTCTTGATGGACGTTTTCCCCTTAATCAAAATAGGATGATGGGATTTCAGTATCTTCTTCCAGGGATTACTCCTCTGAATCCAGCGCCGATTCCATGTCTCCGTTAATGAATAAGACATTGTTCATGAAACTATTCTTGATTCCATATCATGGTGGAGGGCGGTTAATGATGATGCAGCTGTCAATAAATTTCAAAGGGTTCATGTTAGGGTGGAAACCTACGGTCAGAATAGTAGTCTTGTTGGGAATCACTGCTATGTCTAGATGATGAATCACAGTTACACCAATATTTTCCCTCATAATAGTTATTTTTTAGGGCATTGATTCCTGCGGAATCACAAATAGACTATAGAGTCTCTTATGCTAGCAACATGTTGCTGATGTTTTCCTCGATATATCATGTTTAACAGAGATTATTCCATGAGTTTAATAGATAGAAGAGATTAATCAAACTGATAAAAATACTCATAAGAGTGGATTTGATAGGTATATCCCTTATGTGGGAGTACCGAGGAGGTGTATTAGTTGGATGGGTTATCCGACCTAAAAGAAGAAGAACTAGGGTGGTGTGCCCTATAAATGGATGTTTTGATGCAATGAGGGTGTATCCCAAAAGGGAGAAACTTATTTATTTGATCAAAACACCCAAAAAGTATGAAGCAAGAGTGGTTTGGCATAAAATGGAAATATTTCACAGTATGATGGTTGTTTTGGGCAACATAAATGGTAGATCATTGGATCGTGGGCCCTATTGAAGATAACTCTATGTTTTACCTTTGGTATGATTGAACCTTAGAAAAGAATCCTACATACCCTATATAGACTACATTAGTCAAAAAATACATAGTTCGAATGGGTGGTTTGGAGAATACACATTGGTAGCTGCCTAGATCCTTCTAGGAGCTGTGATGAAATCGGTTCCATGACAGCAATGTGATGCTGTAGCCCAAGTAAGAACTGAGATGAATGATTGAGAAGTTGTCTTCAAATGATGATGAGTGGGATGAAATCAATGTGATGATGATGGTATTTTGTGTGGACCTTGATGTGGTTTTCTACGTATACTATTGGCTTCGAATCAAAGTTCATGAAGTTCAGGAATTGGATGATGAGTAACATGGGGGGGGGGGGGATGTTCGTGAGAATGGAAGCATGAATAAGACCTGAATTAAGTGGGATCTTAGGTTGAGGAATGTCACACTCGAACTTTTAAATTAATATAATTTTATTATTTTATCATACTTTAAAACTTTATATCGTGTTGCGGATCAAGCATGTTTTAAAGTTTTTCATCTTGTTGACGAATTAGTGCTTTGCCCTTGACAGCGTCTGGGGTAGGGCAGAGCGCGTTCAAAGCCGTGCCGCTTTACTCAGGCCACCGTGCGGTCTGCCTAATGTACAAGACAAATAAATAAAGCGATTTTAAATTAGTTAGTTTAATAATTATAATGATGGTGATTATTGCTATTATTATTATTATTATGGTTAATAGTATTAGTATTATCAATTTTATTATAATTATGATTATGTTATGAACAATATTATTATTAGTAGTAGAGTTCATTAAAATCATTATTATATTCCTTATTATTTGTTAATATTTTTTTTTTATTTTTTATTCCTTCCTTTTATCCTATTTATTTCTTTTATTATTATTATTATTAATATTTTTTCTAAAACACTAATATTTTTTTTATCCCACACCTCACCCGCTCGGGCTACACCCCTTCCCCCCATTCTCCCATACCACGTCGCGATACCCCTCCCCCTTCTCCCGATGATGGAGCAACCGCCCCCTCCCCCACCTTGAGCATGCCGCCGTCCCGGCCTCCTTCCAGTATCCGCACCAGGTGCGCCCGCCGCCGTCCCGGCCTCCGTCCATCCTCCGCCTCAGGCGCACCCCCCTCCCCCCCCCCCCCGCCTGCTCCCGGATCTCCGGCCGAGTGCCCCTCTCCACGGCGCGCCTCCTTCCTCCGAGGACCTCAATCCCGCCGGCTTCATCCTCCCTCTATGAGTCCCCCTTTGGTAAGTACCCCCCTCTTAGTTAGGGTTTTGGGTTCTTTTTCATTTGAGGTGTGATTTCCATTTGTTTTGTTGATGTTTTTGTTTGATTTCTTGATTTAGGGTTCATCCTCGTTCCATCTTGGTTCGAATATGGCGGAATTGAGTTTTCGCGCCGAAATTCGGATGTTTCAACACCGAAGGTAAGTGTTCCCGCGCATAAGTGTTATTGACGAATTAATTATCTTATTTAGTAAAAGTAGCATACTCATTTAGTTGTTTACATGGTGAAAATTTAGTTTTACTTAATGTTTGATATGATTTCAATGTGTTTAGTAGCATGTTTATTTGATATGAATGTTTTTATTTTGCAAAAACCCATTTTGAGCCTTGTGTTGTGTTTTATAAATTTTGTTGTTGTTTTATGGTGTCGCACTAGGGCTGCGAATTTTGTTTTACCCCGTTATGGGTGTACGTTTTCCCTTAGAAGATGTCCTTGAGTGGGCATTTGTGTTCAAAGTTTGGTAATGTTGCTTACTATTGATTCTTAATAATTTTGGTCTATTTGGGGTTTAATTGGGTGGATTTCATGGTGCAGATTGCGTTTTGGGGTTCTTTTGGTGCTTGTATTTTTCTCAAAATGGTATCCATGTGTGTAGATGATGGTTCATCGGGTGCATCGTATTTTGTTTCATCTGGGTGCATTAATGTGATGTGTTTTTTTGAAATGTTTTATGGATTGTTTATGTGTTTATTTGTCTTATTAAATTATGTGTGTAGTGCATTGGACGTTTCTGTGTTGGTTTTGGGTTGTGGGTGATGAGAATTCCAACATGTACATGCATACGATAGGGTATATATATATATATGCCCTCTTTGTACATATTCCCTCATGGTGCGGGGAATATGTGCAATGCAGCTCGGGGTATATATATATATATATATATGTATAAATGCATGTGCATGTATGCGTCAAATGTGGGATCGAGTGGTCGTCGACAAATAATGACATGTTTGAGGTAGGTCCCCTAAGCCTAAGCTTTTAATTTGAAATTCATAATTTCTTGACAGTTTTAAGAATATGTTTCACACTATGCTATATATATATATACATTCTATGGAATCTTATTGTGGTTGCTAGAAACTATTATGCCTTGTATTGGTAAATTGAAATGTATTTCAAGGCCGTTGGTCTTAAGTGACTTTTCTTGGAAAATAATTGATTTCTTAAATGGTTTGAATTGGTAATGTAAATTTCCAAAGGTGTTTGGCCTTCTGGCCGGTTGATTTTAAAAGGTGTTCCCTTTATGTAATTAAGCATGTTTGGCATCTTAAGAATGTTTTATGAAATAGAAAAAAAACCTCTATTGAGGCCCGTTTGGCACTTTAAGATTTGGTATGCGAAATATGAAAACCCCTTTTTGAGTCATTCCCCTAAATTTGAAAAAAAAATGTGATGCAAGTGTTGATGAGTGGTTTGTGATGTGTGCCTAGTGTAAAGGCTTGTGCGTGTTTATGTGGTGTGAAGAGGGGGAATGCACATAAGTAGGGAGTGTGGTGGTGAAAGGTTGAATGAGTTTTAGATAAAGAATGTGTAATGTATTTGTTTGATTTCTTGATAAAGAAAACTCACCACCATTTGAAATAGAGCACAATGGGAAACCCGAGTATCTAGGTGGGTGACCAGGACTAGTACGTTAGATGAAACGACAGGGGTTTGTCCTGGTTTGTCTAGCAGGATTGACGCAACAACACTAACTAAACATATGAATTTCTGAGGGTCGTGGCCTTCTAAGCCACATTTTTTGAGGGTCGTGGCCTTCTAAGCCACGTTTTCTGAGGGTCGTGGTCTTCTAAGCCACGTTTCACCGAGGTATGAGGTCTCTAGGTTCCCACTTGTTCTAGCTACCTATAGGGATTACCCATAGTGCTCATTTGTGACATGATACTTGTGATGTAACTTACTTTTCAGTGGTAAAAATCACATTTTATTCCAAACTGGTTTCTTTTTATTTTGAAATGTTAATGCATGCTTGGAACCTATTTTGAAAATGTAGTCAGAGTTAAATGATTTATTTGAAAATGAAAACTCATTACTTGAATTTGAAAAGAAGGGAAAACATTATTTTAGTATATCTTATTTTCAAACTGGCATTTTTGGATTTCTTATTAAAGGCGGAGGCATAGGATGTGGTTATATTTTTGGCTTTCCTACTGAGCATCTCAGTGCTCACGCCTACTTTACTTTTCAGTTGCAGGTTTTAGTCTTGGATCGCTTTTGGAAGCGAGTGTGGTTGTCGTACCATGGTGATCCAGGGGGTCACCAGAGGTATGTCACGTTTCTTTGTTTACTCCTTTTTCTGCAGCCACGCCATTCAGTTCGTTTTCCTTTATTTATCTGCTTGTTCAGTTTATGTTTGCTTATCTTTGTCATGGGACAAACCGTTCCTGAACTTTTAAATTAATATTCTTTTATTATTTTATCAGAGTTTAAAACCTTATATCGTGCTGCGGATCAAGCCTGTTTTAAAGTTTTTCATCTTGTTGACAAATGAGTGCTTTGCCCTTGACAGCGTCTGGGGCAGGGCAGGGCGCATTCAAAGCCGCACGGATTTACTCGGGCCACCGTGCGGTCTGCCTAATGTACAAGACAAATAAATAAAGCGAGTTTAAATGAGTTAGTTTAATAATTATAATGATGGTGATTATTGCTATTATTATTATTATTGATAATAGTATTAGTATTATCAAGTTTATTATAATTATGATTATGTTATGAACAATATTATTATTATTAGTAGAGTTCATTAAAATCATTATTATGTTCCTTATTATTTGTTAATATATTTTTTTTATTTATTTTTTATTCCTTCCTTTTATCCTATTTATTTCTTTTATTATTATTATGATTAATATTTTTCCTAAAACCCTAATTTTTTTTATCCCACACCTCACCCGCTCGCGCTACCCCCCTTCCCCCCCATTCTCCCTTACCACATCGCGATCCCCCTCCCCCTTCTCCCGATCATGGCGCAACCGCCCCGTCCCCCACCTTGAGCATGCCGCCGTCCCGACCTCCTTCCAGTATCCGCACCAGGTGCGCCCGCCGCCGTCACAGACACCTCCGGCCTCTGCCCCAGTTGCGCCCGCCGCCGTCCCGGCCTCTGTCCGGCCTCCGCCTCAGGCGCACCCCCCCGCCTGCTCCCGGATCTCCAGCCGAATTCCCCTCTCCACGACGCACCTCCTTCCTCCAACGACCTCAATCCCGCCGGCTTCATCCTCCCTCTATGAGTCCCCCCTTGGTAAGTACCCCCCTCTTAGTTAGGGTTTTGGGTTCTTTTTCATTTGGGGTGTGATTTACATTTGTTTTGTTGTTGTTTTTGTTTGATTTCTTGATTTAGGGTTCATCCTCGATCCATCTTAGTGCGAATATGGAGAAACTGAATTTTCACACCGAAATTCGGATGTTTCAAAACCGAAGGTAAGTGTTCCCCCGCATAAGTGTTATTGAGGAATTAATTCTCTTATTTAGTAAAATTAGCATACTCATTTAGTTGTTTACATGGTGAAAATTTATTTTTACTTAAAGTTTGATATGATTTCAATGTGTTTAGTAGCATGTTTATTTGATATGAATGTTTTTATTTTGCGAAAACCCATTTTGAGCCTTGTGTTGTTTTTTATAAATTTTGTTGTTGGTTTATGGTGTCGCGCTAGGGCTGCGAATTTTGTTTTACCCCGTTATGGGTGTGAGTTTTCCCTTAGAAGATGTCCTTGAGTGGGCATTTATGTTCAAAGTTTGGTAATGTCGCTTACTATTGATTCTTAATAATTTTGGTCTATTTGGGGTTTAATTGGGTGGATTTCATGGTGCAGATTGCGTTTTGGGGTTCTTTTGGTGCGTGTATTTTTCTCAAAATGGTATCCATGTGTGTAGATGATGGTTCATCGGGTGCATCATATTTTGTTTCATCTGGGTGCGTTAATGTGATGTGTTTTTTTTGAAATGTTTTATGGATTGTTTATGTGTTTATTTGTCTTATTAAATTATGTGTGTAGTGCATTGGACGTTGCTGTGTTTGTTTTGGGCTGCGGGTGCTGATAATTCCTACATGTACATGCATACTGTAGGGTATATATATATATTCCCTCTTTTTACATATTCCCTCATGGTGCGGGGAATATGTGCAATGCAGCTCGGGGTATATATATATGTATAAATTCATGTGCATGTATGCGTCAAACGTGGGTTCGAGTGGTTGTCGGCAAATAACGACATGTTTGAGGTAGGTCCCCTATGCCTAAGCTTTTAATTTGAAATTCATAATTGCTTGACTGTTTTAAGAATATGTTTCACACTATGCTATATAAATATACATGCTATGGAATCTGATTGCGGTTGCTAGAAACTATTATGCCTTGTATTGGTAAATTGAAATGTATTTCAAAGCCGTTGGTCTTAAGTGACTTTTCTTGGAAAAGAATTGATTTCTTAAATGGTTTGAATTGGTAATGTGAATTTCCAAAGGTGTTTGGCCTTCTGGCCGGTTGATTTTAAAAGGTGTTCCCTTTATGTAATTAAGCATGTTTGGCATCTTAAGAATATTTTATGAAATAGAAAAAAACCCTCTATTGAGGCCCGTTTGGCACTTTAAGATTTGGTTTGCGAAATATGAAAACCCCTTTTTGAGTCATTCCCCTAAATTTGAAAATAAAATGTGATGCAAGTGTTGATGAGTGGTTTGTGATGTGTGTCTAGTGTAAAGGCTTGTGCGTGTTTGTGTGGTGTAAAGAGGGGGAATGCACTTAAGTAGGGAGTGCGGTGGTGAAAGGTTGAATGAGTTTTAGAAAATGAAAGTGTAATGTATTTGTTTGATTTCTTGATAAAGAAAACTCACCACCATTTGAAATAGAGCACAATGGGAAACCCGAGTATCTAGGTGGGTGACCAGGACTAGTACGCTAGATGACACGGCAGGGGTTCGTCCCGGTTTTTCTAGCAGGATTGACGCAACAACACTAACTAAACATATGAATTTCTGAGGGTCGTGGCCTTCTAAGCCACATTTTCTGATGGTCATGGCCTTCTAAGCCACGTTTTCTGAGGGTCATGGTCTTCTAAGCCACGTTTCACCGAGGTACGAGGTCTCTAGGTTCCCACTTGTTCTAGTTACCTATAGGGATTACCCATAGTGCTCATTTGTGACATGCTGCTTGTGATGTAACTTACTTTTCAGTGGTTTCATACCTGGTGTCTTTATTGTAAAAACCAAATTTTATTCCAAACTGGTTTCTTTTCATTTCGAAATGTTAATGCATGCTTGGAACCTATTTCGAAAATGTAGTCAGAGTGAAATGATTTATTTGAAAATGCAAACTCATTACCTGAATTTGAAAAGAATTGAAAACATTATTTTAGTATATCTTATTTTCAAACTGGAATTTTTGGATTTCTTCTTAAAGGCGGAGGCATAGGACGTGGTTATATTTTTGGCTTTCCTACTGAGCATCTTGGTGCTCAAGCCTACTTTACTTTTCAGTTGCAGGTTTCAGTCTTGGATCGCTTTTGGGAGCGAGTGTGGTTGTTGTACCATGGTGATCCACGGGGTCACCAGAGGTATGTCATGTTTCTTTGTTTATTCATTTTTCTGCTGCCACGTCGTTCAGTTCATTTTCCTTTATTTATATGCTTGTTCAGTTTATGTTTGCTTATCTTTTTCATGGGCCAAACCGTTCCCAACTGGTTTGTTTTGATTCCCGACACTAGTTGCCAACCCGGCCTGGTTCGTGACAAGGAATGATCTTCTTTAAACACAATGGATCATAGGAGATACTAGGATGTGATATGGTTGATGGGATTCAACCTCATGTAGGCTTCATGCATATCCCTATAGACTGGAATAAATGACAATGCATTTTAAGAAATGAGGCATCGAATCGGGGTATGAACAAATGAAAATGAATGGAATACATGATGGAGTTTGCGTATGGATATCATCCCATACAAAAATGGATACACTTGGTTGGAGACTCTATTGAGTGTCATGATTATACATGGCTGGGTTCCAAAGGGGGATCTGAACTCTTCAAGGAAGAAGACCGAGGGGATATTTCCCTAAGAGGGATGATGTCACATCAAGAGGGTTAATCCATAGGAGGGAGTACCATATCATACTGTTGGTTGGGATTGAACATATTGGTGTCTTACAATGTACCATATATTGAATATAGATATCTGACCCAATTTACTTTGAGAGATGTTGTTTAACAACATGTGGGAAGAATAGTGAACTGATAAGAAATGGCTGGGACATATGGTTTATGGGATTGAAACTCAATTAGGATTTCATATATATCACCATGATAGGGAATAATTTTCAATGTTGTTTGGTGAAGAGGTGCATAGGGATTATACACTATAGTTGCCCATAGAGGATGTCAGGGATTATGCTTACTCTATGCCCACATGATTCATGCTCGGTGTGAGAAACAAGAAGCAGAAATAAAAATTATGATTGCATTGTGAATGATGTTTCAACGAGGAGTGGAACATGGATTACACATGGTTAGTGGACCAATGTCGAAGCATGTTCTTACGAGTGGTTGTCATCCCATGTAATATAATATTGTAACATACTCAAAGAGGGATGTCTATGGGGGATTTCAAGATGTAAGATGAAGATATGGTCATCGTATAGGGAGCACCATATCATGTTGTGTTGGGCCTCATGTAGGGACTAACTGTAGTCTTCATGGTGACAAATTCATAGTGGGAGAGGAGGAGTGAGAGGGCACTAGGTCCCATACCTTTCATAATCCTCTCAGGGTTGTCACTTATGTGGTGGTCATTGTTTCATGTCATGTGTTAAAGACATGGGTTATTGTAAATTTTACATCCTTTAGCTTAGATGATGGGGACTCAATCCTCACCACTAGAAAAATGTTACATGTTCCATAACACACATGGAGAAGGTAAGGAACAATAAATTACATGTGTTAATGTGGTTGTGATGTACTCAACAGAAGGGTTCATGTTAGCATAACTATGCGAAAAAGAAATAGCTATTATTGTACATATGTGATGAAAAATTATGTAGGGTGATGAAACATGAAGCACCAATCAGGGAAAATGGAAATAACTGTGTTAAATCCTGGAGGGATTTATGGATGGAGTGAAAGAGATATTGGGGTATTTATGAAATAAGGGCATTGAAATGGTGTCATAGGGTAAGGACAATGCATGGATCACATTGGAATGGTTCCATGCAACATTAAAGTATTAGGCACAAGATGAGGACATGCACAAAAAATTGGATGTAAGGGAACAAAATGAGGGGTTATGGGTGAATAAGGCACTACCAAAGGGAAAATTCTTTCCACATGAAGTATATTTTTCAAAAAATTTACTTATAGTAAATTGAGATGGGTATGGATCAAACCCTAGTGGGACCACCCGAAGGAGGATGCAATTGGTACCTATCCTGCAGGATCTAGTACCAAGAAGCCATGTCATTCAGGCAGTTGTAAGAGGTTTCTCATTCATATAGGATCCCAAGGATTCAGAATCATGAATGATAACCTAAAAAGAGTGAGGAATGGTTTTATTTATAAGAAAAAGTTCTCTTTTCTGCATGCCACTTTGTGACCTATAGTACCTAATAGTGATGGCTACTGAATAGAATAATGTTCAATGATAAGTTGTATGTGCTGCACAGAGGGACGAAATGTTCAAAAAAACCTCATCTTTTCTAAGAGAGAAGAGTGATATCCCCCAATAAGATGATTTTTGGCATGCTGACCTAGTCTCAGAACGACTATGTCTTGTGCGATTTCCTCCCACTATGGAACTTTATCATTTTAGAAGAGATGATAATGTCAGGTTTCGAGACTCATCCTTTACAATATTGGGTGATGCATGAGGGTAATCTGAATATTTTCAAATTTTCCAAAAATGTTCATGCTGACAAGAAAATTCAGGAGAAAGAAGTTTATGTCCTAAATTTGGAAACCAGGCCTGTTTTGGGGAGTAATTCGGATCCTTAGGAATATTCGACTCACTATGAGAGGACCATCAGTAGCATTATGATCGATGAGACCAAGGGATTGATGTAATGAGTCATTTGGTCTGGGGGAAACCTCATGAGTGAGTGGGAATGGGCATACTAGTTACTCTAGAGATATAAGGATTTTGGGTTTTTCTTCACCACATGATTCTGTATGAGTTTTTGTGGAAGTCGCAGATCATTTTATACAATCACAAAGACCATGAGACAATGATTTTTAGATACTGGTCCCCTAACACAATGAATTTCTACCCCACCCATGGAGAGGTTAGAATCAACATTTGGTAAAACCACTGAAACAAAGGCATCACCTTGGAAGTGTACCAGTATGACAAGATCCTTCCAATGAACAATGTTTGGAGAGACAAGACGTGCAATCCCATTCTGAACTAGAATCTTTTGGAAATGGATAAGAGGAGGCTGATAATCAATCACATCTTGATGTATATATAATATCTAGAATGGTTCAACCTATTTTTGTAGTAGTATTAGGGAATGAAAATTCCAGGCTGAGGGAATTAGTGCCCAAGGGCATCTCGAAGGGTATGGGAGGATCGTACAAGATAGTCCTATATGAAGGTGAGTAAAAATCATGGGGCATTATCATATATGAAATCCATGACCCAAATTTAAAAATAAATGATTCCTAGCTACAATAACAAGTGGGTGGCTGCCTATAGTAAGGGATACAAGAATGGGGGACCGCCCACAAACATTGGTGATATCCAAGATTATGGCATCCAAGAACACGATCAATATAGTAGTTCCATTTTTGGCTGGTCTGTAAAACATTTTGGGGACCGTTTCAAGAGAAATTACCCAATAGGGAATATGAAGACCATTATTGTTTATTCATGGATAGGTAACAACACACTACGGTTGGAATATATCCCTGAACACCATCTGTCCTCTGGGTTGTGGTACACAACCTTCTCTAGTGATTATTGATGAATCCAACTATTGATGCTTAATGAGGGGGGATCAAACCCATGATCACCAACCACACAAACATTAACATCGACCCCTTTCAAACCGTAGATATCTAGATGGTAAATTGCTAGTGAGTCCCACTAGAGTAGAGGTTGTATCTACATATTATTAGGGGTGGTGTTCTAGTAGCATGAATCTTTGGAAGAATCATTTTTGAACCATACACACGGTCGAGGATATCAAGGATGTTTAGGTCCATGTAGAAGATGCCAAAGAAATTATGACATATGTTCGGGAGGAGTGATATCCCTACATAATTCACCAATTATGAAACATGTTGATGACTATTTTCATTGGTGAAGTTGATAAGTTTCCCCACAATAGTGTTAATGTTATCCTATGAAACAAGTATGTCGATAATTAAGTAGAGGTGTATTTGGAGACAAGTCTACAGAATGAAATTTTATAAATTGTTACAGTGAGAATTGATTCTATATGATGAGGGTGTAGAAAAGTTACTACCTGGGATGTGATACAAGATGAGATCTATGGAGCTAGGATGATATAATTTGGATCTTCAGTGTAAGGAGCATCACAAAGAGCAGTCATGCCACTACCCTCTAAAGAGAAATCGTAATGTGGGAGACCTCATGGAACATTTAGGGAAATCCAAGGGAAACAGATAATATACATACTCTATCCTACTATAGATTCAATTTTCCCAACACTCTATTTGGCTAAGAAAATCCCACCATAGTCCATAAGTCCTAATTTATTATAGAAAACATTTACCTGAGATGTGATCCAACTCCCAAAAATTGTTCTCATCTGGGTTATCAACCAAGTAAAATTTCGATGTGATACGTAAAATTTATGTCCATGGATTTATAAGTAGCCTAAAGAGAATGGTATAAAGAGCCACACCTCTTGATGAATGTGATGATCATCTAGGAACACGACCCGAAAAAAATGAAGTTTGAGGATGATGAAAATGATGAATAAGGAGGGGAGGAATATGAGGAAGAGGTAGAATAATAGGGGCATAGTGGGGAGGAGATTCCGGGAACAAAAACCAATCATAGAATCCCACCTAAGAGTAGTGAAATCACATTCTATGAAGTACAACTGTCTAAACAACTCATGGTAAGTCCCAACTCTTATCTTTCCTATCCATTTCAGTTTTCCTATCCTTAATCCACTATGAAAACTCTATCTTGTTCCGAAGTATATTGGTAGAGGTGATCAGGATGATTCCTCTACAACAAAAAATTGAACCAATGTACATGGAAGGAAATATACCTAGACATGCATATAAGACTAAGTAGTGTGGAGGAACAACCCTAGATAAAGTGTCAGTGGTGAGAAAACAAGAGTGGCAGAAGTAGAGACCTCAGAGTTGGAGGCCACTCCTACCACCCCAAAAGAGTTCTTTCCTATCATTTAGTTAACATGTGATTAATGATATCTTGTAGATGTGGTTCCAATAGTTACATAGGCACAAGATACTACTACTCTTTTATCTATCATATCACTAAATTTATAGACCCATGTCTATTTTCAGGGAAATCGGCTGACCAATGTACGAAATATCTATGTACTGATCATAAAATTGGAGGCTCAAAATAACATTGAGTCTAGAACATATATAGCAGATATAGTAGTTATCTCCCATGTTAGTGAGTAATTGGTCATTCGCACTGATCCATCCCAGGATCTTGGAGAGTATGATGTTTTATTCACTAGTGGTTCTATTATCAGGTTTTTGCTTAATGCTAGTGGAGGTGAGGTCGCCAAAAAATATAGAATTATAGAGGACCCTCCCACTAAATTCTTTTCTTTTTTCCCGGATTACAAACCTATAGATCTGAATGAGATGGAAAATTATACGCCGGATGCTACAAAAGTGAGTCTTATGAAATGGAAGATGTCATGGATGTGTATCAAACACTTCCTCGATCAACCAGATGTAGAATGGATGATTTTAATGGGGTCACATCATAGGTGTTTGTGATTTCTATTCATTGGAGGGATCATGCTTTCCACAATCATATAATGATCCAGGATTGTTTGGTTGAGAAGATTCGAGAGAGAATCCAATGCTCCAATGCTGCACAATCCTGAGGTAAATATGAGAATATCTAATGTTTCGTTGAGGATAAGTTGGAGGTAAGGTGCCTCAAAGGGAAGGAAAATCAATGATTTGTGTTCCATTTAGTATAATCCGGTCTCATTGAACTATTGAAATCCTAGTTGGAAGAGGCCCATAAGCAGGTATTGTAGGTATTCTATTGAATGGTTAAACTCAAAGCTGAGTGGGAAAGAATGTAAACCATTTATAATGTGCTTTTCTCTGTGGCTACTGATGAGGAAATGGATCTGAGGTGATGGGAACCATCTTTGGTGGCTACAAGCTAGAAGGTGGTAGTTTTGAAGTAGGATATTGAAGGGTCTGATCTATATGGGATGTGTTTTGGCTGAACCTATGAAACATATTTCCCTATTTTTTTTATCCCTTACGTCTTTCATGACTATACAATTTTTTTCTTATTTTAAAGATTTCATCTCACTCATAACTATAAATAAACTTGTGATCAATCCCAAAGATCACGTGGGTCAAACCTAGTGAGAGAAACAATGGAAAAGTGCATAATCATCAATTTTTTGATTGAGAGTTCCAACTACACATCGAATACACATGGTATACTACTATTAAAGTACAACTCAAACTATCTAGGTGAAGAGTGGACAAGACTTATGTTTAAGATTCATTCAATATGAAAATTTTCTTTCTCAATGTGCAATAGGGCATATGTGGGGTAATTCTAGGGGTGTTAAAATCCATCCAAATGATGAAGAATGGCCGTTGTGAGTCAGGATACCCAAAATTAGAAACACAACAATGTTGGAAATCCTATATATAATAACTAATGAACTTATTCAAAATTAATCACTTAGATCATTATCATGATATTTGTAAAAACAAATGAGGTACAACTGCTAATCATAGTCCAAAACGTAGGGCCTAGCATGGAATTTCATTTGATTCCATATAGAACAATTCCTATAATGGTAGATGAGACAAAATTTCATGGGATCATATCATTAGGGCTTTTCCTCAGACATGTATGATGATGATGATCCAAATAAAGGCCAAGCAAAGTGAGGATGCTCAATTGGGTTCTGACACTCTTGAAACTATGCCACCATGATAAAAGAACACTCGGAAAGTGTATTGGCCTGAATTAATATCAAACCTAATTTTTATAAGTTCCTATATGATGACAAACTAAAATGTATTTTAGTTTTAAGTTATGAAAATTAGTCAACAAAGTATATAGTTTAGCATTATATGTTGAGGATGATGCATGGAACAATTTGGCATTATATTACTAGGATATAGCACATAGTTTAATGTCACACCAGTTGGACCACAACTGAATATTTAAATTCAGGTCCCATTGACTAAGGACTCCTAGTTTAAGGACATAGATCATAGAACATAATTACAGGAAGATATCCTTACGTGCCAATGAATTTGAGTCATGACCTGATGATGAAATATATGGATGTCCCTACATATCCCATATGGTTTGAAATCAATCCATACGATGATCATTGATTTCCATGCATTTTAACATCTTCTATGGATGACCATGATGATTCAACATGATGAAGGTGGAAAATGTTGTGGGTGAACCCGAGATTATTTAACTAGGTTTCACTATGTATCCCATAAGGATGGGAATCAATCCACATGTAGTTCATGAGTTTTTCGACCGTGCAGGTTGGACTCATGCATAGAGAGATAGGCCATTGATTTATATTCATTTTTATTTTGTTTGTTAATTTTTTTTAAGTGACCCACTTGTAATGAAATGTATAGGGGACACTATGAGTATCAGGCCATACGTAGGCTGGATAATTAGCATGACTGATAAACAGTACCAAAAGAGATGTTCTCTAAAGTGAGAACACAAAAATGCTCAACCATTTCTCATTGTGCAGTAAGGATGAAGATGTCATAGTTTTAGTTTATATGATAGGAATGACATAGTCATGTTAGAATTGTGCAGTAAGGAAGAAATAATATAATCCCAGGTGGGACTAGGCAATGCATTTTAATAATATATTTCATGGATGAAATAAATCATAATTTAAGGTTGTAGTTCTTGGACTTCAGGGTTGTGCAGTCCTATATATGGGCATCATCGTACCAAGACTCCTTATCCTATGTGAGACATGCTCAGTGGGGGAAATAAAGAGTGATTGCAGGCTTTCACCATAAAAATATAATGTACAACAGTGGAAGGTGGAATTCCATGTGGGAAAATACCTACCAAGACAACATTCCTACTCAATGCACATGGATGAATGATGTAACATCAGAGGTGTCGATAATCTACATAGACAAAGTTTCATAAAGATCTTAAAAATATCATCCAATTTTTGGGATGCATTGAAGGTGGATTGATTATAGGGGATAACTATAGAACAAATTCGAAATAAAACATTTGTATCACGTGACAAGGGATTAGAAAAAACAAATGAGGTTCAGTCATTGACCATTTTCACAATGCAGGACATATCTCAAAATTCCATTAAATGTCCTTCTGAACAATGGCCAATAATTTCTGTGAGCTATAAGCCTGAGCATCCCTAAATTTATAAGAATCAAATCATATGTGAAACTCGGATGAAAATCCAAATAAAGGGACACATGGATCATGGACTTACCCATGTTTTTTACCATCATGTTTCCTGGATGAATTTATAATGTAATGCACACAAGGGAGGAACATAGTGTTGTTTAACTTGAACCCGATGTGAATGTGGAAAATGTGGTGCACACCATCCCTCACAATCACGGGAAAACATAGTAAAAAAGGTCATATATGTGAAGGGGGTTTGTAGTAGGACCGCAAATGGAAAGTATAGGTGTCACTACATATCTCAAGAGGATGGGAGTCAATCCACACAAAGTTCATGAATATTGAATCTAAAATGACCAATGACTAAAGGTAGAGGTATCATCCTAGGTGAGATGAATGGTATTTGTTACAGTTTATAATGTCATGTGAACTATGACACTAAATCTAAATTAAGAGGTCATTGAGTTCAGAATGTAAGTAGAGGAGAGGTGAGGCATAACACCATTGATTTTGACCCAATATGGGTGAGAATAGATGAATTACATAACTATTCACCAAATTCTGAGTAGAAATACCCATGACATGAATTATAAGGCCCCAACCATAAACATTACTTAATATTGAATTAAATGAATAATTCACATTGAGAACCTTTTCAGGTTTAGAGTTTTAGAGAATTAGATAATAAAACATGCATACATTCCACATTTAAAAAAAGTGGTTACATAAAATATAGTACTCATTTTCCCATCAATGCAATCATATTTAAAATAAAACATGGATTCTTTATTGACACTTCCTTGACACTATCATCACATCATGTACCTTTCCCTTGACCTTTGAAAAACATTTCAAAAAGTTTGGATGAGCATAAAAAGCTTAGTAAGGGATATAAAAATATGGAAAGGAATCATGAGTACATGTATACGTAAGAATCAATGAAATCATACTTTACTAATAAAATAAAAGCACTTTAACATACCTCATCAAATCATGAATAAAACATAGAAATCATAATACCTAAAGGTAACTTGAGGCATTCATAACATTCTTACGTAGGGAGTAACCCTCTTGGTTACGTTTGGAATACCCATCATAGTATATTCCGTAAATCTCTTCGAAAAAACATTAACTTTTAACCCCTTCATGTTACCCAATGCATTGGAGAGCTATATCAGTCTCACCTTCCCTTAGTTTATCAGGGAACCACCCATCCTCATTTCAATTCACAAGAACCATAACATAATCGTATCACTTAAAACATACATAAGGGAAACATAACATTTCTACATTTCAATCAAAAGATGTCAATACAACACATTGATATAATAAAAACATTATGAAAACCATTTTCAATACATAAATAAAAGAAAAGTAAAACATTGTATTTATTTTTCATTTTAAAAAAATGTATGGCTTGTAGAGGAAGCTGAAACTCAAATAATGGTCATGGCGGTGGAGAAGTCGTTGTCATCGCATACGTACGACAAAAACATTCCCATTTGTAATTTAATAAAATGATTCATATAAAAAAGATTTCTTTTGGATAAATTTATAAGTGAAAGGGGTTTATACATCGTATAAAATAAGGTTGTGAATAAAACAAAATATGCCTCAATGAAAGGAGATTGAGACGAAGTCCCATACATCGGGTCCGACTTGACTCGATCGTTGCTTAATGTCCTGAATAATAAACTTGAGTTAATTTTTACTTGATTAAGAACCTTTTTCAAGTTCATTATTCCTTTTATATCACTTATTAACTTTTTATGAACATTATATAATCATTTAAGTTAATAACCGTCGTTTTGTCGATATTTGGTACTTGAGTCAAAAGTGATCTTCTTATATTTACAAGTTGTTCACGTAGTCAAATATCCATTATCTCAAGAATGATATTCATGACGTAGATGGAATATATATCATATATATCCAGTATATACATGAATTTATAATATTATATAATCATTTAGAGGTATGAAATGAAATGCACCGTTCATGGAGATGGTAAGCCGTACATACGCATGAACGTTACTTTCATTTCTATGTCATATTAATGGAATTAAAACTAAATGAGAGATATGTATATTTTAATTCCAGAATTATATTCATCATTTAGATGTAATAGAAATCATATATATCCATTATATATATGTACTTATAATAGTACATTACATTTGGGGATAAGAAATGAAATGCACCATTCATGGAGACTGTAAGCCGTACGTAAGAGTGAACGCTAATTTCATTTCTATCTCATACATTAATGGAAAGAAATTATATAATGTTATATTATAATTCCAGTATAATATCATATATAATATCATTAAATATATCCTTTATACTTACCACATATGGTATTAACGAATCAAATCACTTTGAGGGGGCGGTAGTCCGCACTTCCTAAAATGAAGATATCGTGTTTACCCATAATGGAAACCATAAAGGTATGCCATAAATGAAAAATTCCGAAGCTTAAGTAAAAAATAAACATATTATATATCATATATAAATATAGTGACATATTAATGGACACCATGAATGCTGTTAAAAGAAGATTGAACAATCATCGTTTCGTGAGGCAGAAAATCTCCAACAACAGAAACAATATGTTCTTTAACCATTAGACGAAGGTGTGTGTATGTTTATCTCTAATACATCTCATAAAAACATCATAGTATATTTAAGATATTGGTGTTGTTACAGAATAAAGTAATAAAAAGATTTTAGGCGTTTGGAGGAGAAAAATAAAACATAAGAACACAAGAGAAGACACTACCTTTGAATCAGGTAACTCCTTTTTATTTGAGCTCAAAGGCTTCTTTGGGAAGACTTATGCCCAAAGTGAGACTTCTAGGAGTAAGAGAGGGATGTGTAGAGACAAAATGGGCATGTTTTGGCCGAGCCATAGGCTTGAGAGGTGTGGGTATGGTGGTAGAGGTGGGGGCCTTTTATAAGAGGAGAGGAGGGTTACTATTGGGATGTTATAAAAGGTTACTTTATTATAAAATGATTTTCGGATTTAAAAGGTCCCAAAATTATATATTTAGCATATAAGGTTATAAGAGTTCTAAATCCACCCATACAATAGGTTTTGGACATGTTTAGGTCTTATATTTTACATTATCTTTTCATTTTATTTAAATCGTTAAATAATGAGGTAATCACTGCATCATCATTGTGTCATAAATAATTTAATTTACTTATTGTCTAAAAATTATAAAAATATATATCATGATTTAGGAAATCATTTTATAGTTCAAATTAATATTTATAGTAAGAAATATGACTTGTATATCCCCATGTAAAAATTGTTTTAGTAAAACAACCCAAGTTTGTGACATTTTTATTTTAACATCAAATAAAAAGTTAATAATCTCAATTTCCTACCAAATTGGCACCATGGGGTCCCCAAGTTGACCCATGGATTGTATTGGTCGGACATGACACATACAATAATGTTAGGACATGTTTCATGGTCATTTCATATTATTAAAACATTATTTTTACCTTAAACTACACTAATTACCTCTAATCGTGATTAAAAACATAAAAGTTACTATTCAAAAAAAAAATTATTTTAATCACATTGAACCAAATTTTACTTAATAATGACAACCATGTATTTCAGATTTTTGAAATTCAAAACACTAAGGTGGTAAAATTTCATTTAAACGAAATATTTTTTTTTTAAGTACCACTTAGTGGTTTCACTATTCATCAAAAATTGATGTTTTTCAGAAAAATACCAAAACATCACCTTAAGATATATTTGAAATTATATATTCAAAAATTATTTCTATTTTTAAAAATTCAAAACATATAAGTTACTTTAATTAATTTAATAATTAATTCCCACTGTCAGAGCAAATAGCATGTTTTTATGAAACAATAAGTATCAAAAGATTGACACTAGTTTAAGTCCAATTTCAAAGTGAAATTAATTCCAATGACCATTATTAGATTAAATGGTAAATATATATTCTAATTGAACATTAAAAAAAATTCAAAAGATAATATAATCATATAAATAAATTAGATTAAAAAGATGTTTTGAATTAAAATACAACATTTTTCACTATTCAATAAAAAATGAACTTTATTGGAAAAATACCAAAAATTTAAACAAAGTAAATTTTGATGTCCCGATTCTGAAGAAGAATTTTATTTGGTCCAATAGAATGTATAAGAGTGACCAAAACTATATTTATAAATGTCTCTCCATCAAAAGGCGATAAGTCGACCTTTAGTGAATGTTAGAGTATATATGCCTAAAATTTAATTCTTTTCATATTTTAAGCCTTTATCTTTTATTGGAAAAATGTAAATACATTTAAAAAACATATATAATCATATTATAGTTATTTCTATTCATTCCCACCAATACAATGGCTACGTGTTAACTACCATTTAAAATAATATTTTTTTATTACTAGTGTGCAACGTAAGATTTCAAAGAAACTCTTTGTTGCATATCAGGTACGCTATCGAACATAGAAACCCCTTTAAAGTAAAATTAATATTTAATTCGTAAATATTAATAAATATGAAAATGCTTTATTTACCTGGGATGTTACATCCTTCCCCCCTTTTGGGAATTGCATACTCGCAATTTTATTCACTAATCAAAATAAGTGGGGGTATTTATCCCTCATAGAATTTTTAGATTCCCATGTTGCTTCTCCACTCATGTGGTTTTTCCACAAAAACTTTACATGATTAATCACCTTTTTCCGTAACACTTACTCCCTGTGGTCAAGAATCTGGACCGGTTGTTCCTCATAAGATAGATTCTCTTTCAACTGAACCACCTCTGGACTCAAAACATGAGATGGATCTGGCATGTACTTCCTTAACATTGAAATATGAAAAACATTGTGTACCTAAGATAAACTCGGAGGTAAAGACACTCGGTAAGCAACAGATCCAACTCTCTCCAGAATTTCATATGGTCCAATTGAACCTTGGACGTAGCTTTACTTTCTTACCAAACCGCATCACACTTTTCCACGGTGAAACTTTGAGAAAACCATGATCACCTACCTCGAAAGATAGATCCTTCCTCCTATTGTCTGCATAATGTTTTTGTCTGCTCTGAGCTATTCTCATGTGTTTCTAAATCAACTAAACATTTTCTGGCATCTCTTCTACCAATTCTGGTCCCATCAGCTTCCTTTCACCCACTTCATCCCAAAAAGCTGGAGTTTGACACCGTTTACCATATAATGCCTCAAACACAGCCATCTGTATACTGGAATGAAAACTGTTATTATATGAAAATTCAACAAAAGAATGATGTTGGTCCCAACTTCCCAGATAATCCATTGAACAAGAATGTTTCATATCCTCCAAAGTCTAAATTGGTCGTTCTAACTACCCATCTGATTGAGTATGAAAAGCGGTACTAAAATTTAATTTAGTACCCAATGTCTTCTGAAGGCCTTTCCAAAAGTTAAAAGTAAACCTGGGATCACGATCAGATACAATGGAGAGGGGAAATCCATGAAACATGACTATCTCTTTAAGGTACAATCGAGAAAGTTGATCTAGAGAGAAAGTATCTCAAATAGGAATGAAATGGGCAGATTTAGTTAAGTGATCAACAATAACCCAGATTGCATTATTATCTAAAGATGTCCATGGTAGTCCCACAACAAAGTCCTTGGATACATTTTCCCATTTCCACTCTGGCACTGGTAAAGGCTGAAGATTCCCTTTCGGTAATAGCCGCTCTGCTTTAACCTGATGACAAGTCAAACACATTATTGTAAAATCAACAACATCCCTTTTCATTCTGTCCCACCAGTAATACTCCCAACGATCTCTATACGTCTTAGTACTTCCTGGATAAACTGAAAACAGAGAACTATGAGCTTCAAATATCAACTCTGTCTTCAACTGTGAATCACAAGGCACACACAACCTCTTCCCAAATCTCAAAACACAATCATTATCAATGTTGAATTCAGGAAACTTACCCTTCTGAACCATCTCTACCTTTTTCTGCAACACACTGTCTTGCTTCTATGCTTGCTTGATTCTGTCTGATAGAGAAGATTTCACTGATACCTGAAACAAAAGAGAAGGAAATCCATCACCAACAACATTTATGCCAAATTTCATAAAATCCATAACCAAATGATCACATTACGAACACAACATTGTTAATGAAGTATTACATTTTCAACTCAAAGCATCAGCCGCATTATTTGATTTTCCTAGATGGTAATGAATTGTACAATCATAATATTTGATTAATTCCAGACATCTCCTCTGTCTCATGTTCAATTCATTCTGATTGAATATATACTTTAAACTTTTGTGATCAGTATATATTTGACACTTTACTCCATACAAATGATGCCTCCAAATTTTTAAAGGGAAAAAATAGAAGATAATTCCAAATCATGTGTAGGGTAATTTACGTCATGAATTTTCAACTGACATGAAGCATAGGCAATTACCTGATCATTATGCATTAGGACGAAACCAAGTCTTTTCAATGAAGCATCAATGTAGATAACAAACTCACCATTCCTAGAAGGAAGTGCTGAAACTGGAGCATTCACCAATCTTCTTTTCAACTCCTGAAAACAAACATCACATTCTTTTTTCCAGATCAACTTAACACCCTTCCGAGTTAGCTTATTCATTGTACTAGATAACCATGAAATTTGTTTATCAAACCTTTGATAGTAACCTTCCAAACCAATAAAACTACGGATCTCAGTTACATTTATGGGTCTTGCCATTCTTCAACAACTCTTGTTTTTGCAGGATCCACAGTTATTCCATCTTTAGAAACAATATGACCAAGGAAAGAAATTTTTTGCAACCAAAACTCACACTTGCTGAATTTCCCATACAATTTCATTTATTTTATGGTTTTCAAAATAACCCTTAAATGACTTTCATTCTCCTATTTACTTTTAGAAAACACCAAAATATCATCAATAAAAACAACAAACATTTTTCACCTGTGTCAACTAAGCCATCACTGCAACAAACTATTTAGTTCTGATTCTGACCATTCTCAGGATACTGTTTTGAAAGGTCATTTCCCTCTGTATGCCTTCCTAGAAAAGTTATCCTGTTTCCCCTATGGAAAACCATTCTTAACACAGAAATATCTTAGGCGAAACAACATGGTAATCTTCAAATGCTATATCATTTTGATTTGACCACTAAAAAAATATTTTTGGATAATCATTTAATAGATTTATAACTCCTAATGTTATCTAAACCGACCTCTGATACCAACTATAAGGCCCCATCCTTAAACATTACTTAATATTGAATTAAATGAATAATTCACATTGAGGATATTTTCAGGTTTCGAGTTTTAGAGAATTAGATCATAAAACATGAATACATTCCACATTTAAAAAAGTGGTTACATAAAAGATAGTACTCATTTCATACTAAGATTTCTTCTATGCACTATAGTGAAAATATCAACAAATATATTCAAGAAATGCTACTGAACTATGCTTCATGTGAAATGGAAATAGTCGTTGGTGGTGGATCAGGATAATTCTCATCATCTTTCCATACCATGAAAATCACTTCATCATATACTTCTGCAGTAGAGAATGTTCTCAGTGGTGATAGATAAGTTTTTATAGAAATACCCTGGAAAGGATCCAAAAAGTCATCCTCGTGTATGAATCTGCAGAGGGATTTAGGGATCTAGTGCATCTCATATTATGGGAGGAAGACGAGGACACACTGAGTTCCTACATTAGACCCTTAAATAGTTGATTAGGGTGAGGGATCAGACATCGAGTCACAAACCATTTCAGAGTCTGAAATTAAAATAGGTTTGACTACAATTGGGTTATTCTAAAGTCAATTATTTCGGCAGAAACAATTCTCCCTCCTTCCTTATGGTGGTTCTTTAGGGTGGGTTAGATCATTGAAACATTGGAGAACACAATGTGGATTTTTATTGGTGTGGGGAGACCTCTATCTAGATGAATTTAGGGTGTAGGGAGCACCAGAGAAAATGATTTATGGAACTCAGGGAGGACCTCCCTAGTGGTAGTGATGGAGAGGGGAGGTTGACACATCCGTTGGATATGGTAAGAGTTGTATGAGGGGGGGATTCATATAGAACATATTGAAAATGAGGGAGAGCTCTATATTGACTATCAATGGAGTGGGGAGGTCTTCTGTTGGAGTTAGTGGAAACATGTGGATGACCTCCATGGTGATGGGTAATAGGACAAGGATGAAAAATTCATTGGAAACCTCGTATGTGGTGAAATTTTAATACTTGGGATTAGGTGCTTGAAAATGTCATTCGTGATGTGTGTCATTATGATAGAGATGAAATCCTCCAGGACCGATGATTGTGTCAAGGAGGGGACCTCTGTTAATGATGTGAGAGCATCGAAGACTGTCACTCTATATGATGGTGGTACATGGAGGACATTCGTACTGTACGTCATCATCATGGGTTGGACAGGGAAAGCTGGTGCACATTCTATAGATATGGAGATTATACCCAGCCTACTTTTGGGATAACCGGTGTCTTGATCCTATATTTTAATGGAATTTCCCCTTCATCGTAATAGGGAATTTCCCCTCCCCCATAGAAAAAATGGGCTGAAAGAATTCTCTAATGGTGTTTTTTTCCATTGAAGTCATAAAATATGATGCCCCTTAGCAGTCATCCTCCAGAACATGAATCCTAAATTGATTCTAGGATAGCTGAACTGGGGTCGATGGTGTTGGGGCTGGGGCCATATGCTCCTCGCCTTATAATCTAGGCTAGTGGTGATCAAACGACCTGCTAGGAGACATCCATATCATCTCCCTGGCTAGCATTGAAGATCGAATGACTCAAACATTCCCTACATAATTATAATAAGGGAGTGAGTCCTAAGATCATTATAGGTAGAGGCACAAAAAATGATTGAAGATCCGAGTTTGGAGGACCAGCTTTAAGGGTGGCCCGTGGGGTCATCGGTGATGATGAGTCACAGATGCATATAGATCCTTGCGGGCCATATCCCACATCATAATGACACCCTACAGTTCATACCATTGAACAATTATGTCTAGCATCATTATTTGAATGATTTCAGATGGGAGATGGGGAGTTTTTTCCTAGCCTTTGGGGAAGCAGATGGCGTAGTGGAAGAGGTGGATCCATGCAAGATTTCCATAACGGACATGACCCAATGCTTGCGTCTGTGGGTAGGATGTGACAATATTCCTATAGTTGTAGATTGGGTCCTACTAATAAGGATGATTCCGCCATCATTACATATAGTAGGAAACCGATTCTCAGTGCGACAACGTTATTCAGTCTTTCATGGATGGATAGAAAGATTAACATGAACAATGTTGCAGACCAGGATTCCAAACGATTAAATGCATCAAATATTGGGAAGTTTCATGCCAGGACCACTATTTTCTTTGCAAGACCACGTGCTATATAGAGGAATTTTTTGACACTCATATTTTTTGTTTTCTTTAACACTCCTAATCCCCATATAAAGGATAATATATTTATATAGGGGTCACCATTTTTGTTTCGGATGCCTTTTCCACCAGTGCATTCCTCATTAAATTTTATCTCCTCGGTCGTATAGCAGCCGATTTTTGATGTTTCCTTGAATCTCCACAATCCAAAGTTGGATGGAATGCATAAACTCTTATGTGACATTTTATCCAGGATCTAAATGGGATGATGGGGTTTTGGTATCTCCTTTCATGGATTCCTCCTTTGAATTCATAACATAGTTCAGATCTCCCTTAATGAATAAAACATTGTCCATGAAACTCTTACTAGTGCCATATCATTGTAAAAACAAGTTAATTACACTTCCACCGTAGAAAATTTCAAAGGTGTCTAGTATGTGTAGCATCCTTCAATCAGGATGGTTGTCGCATTGGGAATTGCATGAGTGTCTGGACACTGAACCCCTGATAAACCTGGATTTTTCTCTAATAAGAGGGATTCTTGAGGGTTTGGAAGCCTAGGCCTCCCACATCGACTATGGGATATCATATTATAGAGGCATGTATCTATGGTTTTCCTCTTCCACTCAGGTATAACATGGGATATGTCGCAAATTTTACCTATGGAAGGGATGAATCAGACCGATTGAAACACTGATAATAATAGATCATATCAGTATGTACCTAAGAGGGGAGGGGGTACCCTGGAAGTTTTATAGTTAGATGAATCATTCCACCCAAAAAGAGTTGACCCATGGTGGTGTGTCCCAAAAAGTGATGATGTCACTCCATGAGGGTGTATCCCAAAATGGGAGCACCAAATGGAAAAATAAAACTACCCAAAAATAGAAGACCCAACATGTTGTGTCCTCAAAAAGGAATAAGTCACACAATGAGGATCATTCTGGATATAAAAAAGGATAGACCATAGGATGGTGGTCCCCAATGATGTGAACACCAGGGATTACAATTGGGTAGATGAACATCATTGAAGTTTTCTTTGCACTCAGTATAGAAGATAAGGATTAAAACACAAGTAGTTTGAATGGGTGGTTTGGGCCTTACCCATGGTTTGCTGCCCAAGTGCTACTAGGAGTAGCAAGGATGTGGGAGGAATGGCGTCACCAGGATGTTGCAGCTAGTGTAAGAATCATAATGGATGATGAAGAATATTTCTATGGATGTATATGAGTTGGATGAAACCGATGTGAATATGAATATATTGGGATTCAACCACCATGAGGTATCATATATATACTGGTGGCGGAGAATAAAAGTCCATGTAGTTATAGAATAGGGCGATAATACACCTGTGGAGGAAGATCGTGAGAACAGTTGCGTGGACGGGACTTGGAGGATGTGGGATCTTGGGTTGAGGCATGCACATCCCAAAACACCAAGGCACGAGGGAGTGACCTTGATAGGACATATGTGATGAGATTTAACCTCATCGAGGAATCCTATGTAACCCCATGGAATAGAATCAATGTATACATAGTTCCAAAAATGAGGAATTGAATCTAAGTGTTCACAAAAGAAAGAGACCTAGAAACATTATCAAGAATACACATGGTGGTTAGCCCATCAAAAGAGGTATACTCTTAGTATCAGTATGGATTGATGTGGGTATAAAGCATGACTAGTTTTCATGGGGGGAATTAGAACTCCTCAAGGTGGAAGACCAAGGAGATGTGTCCCAAAGAGGGATGATATCACAAAAAAGGGTCCATTCCTCAGAGGGAGAACCAGAGTTTACCATTGGTTTGGATTAAACCTCATCGAGGTGTCCAAAATACCCTATATAGAACACATTGATGAAAACCCATATAGTTATAGAGATGAAGTTTAACGTAATGTGGAAAAAAAATTAACCAATTTGAAATGGATGCGATCTATAGATGCTGGGATTGAACTTCCGGGAGGCTTCTTACATATCCCATTGGTGGGGAATTAATGTCCACATTGTTTGATGAATACGTGTGTGGGGATTTATTATTATGGTGGCTCATAAAGAATGTCATGGTTGATGATTGTTGTAACCCCATGTGAGTCATTATTTTTATCAGGGTCATGATGTATGATTAGACCTGATGATTGTGTAATGAATGATGTTTCATTGAGAAGTGGATATAAGATTATGCATGGTCAGTGGACTAATGAGTAAACATGGGATTACGTGTTGTTTGTAGACAATATAAAGAAATATCAAGACTTAATCCCATAGGGAAGAACGGGGGGATGCCTAGATACATGAGGAGGATATGGTCATTGTATAGGGAGAACCCTATCATGTTGGGTTGGGGCCTATGCAAGGACTGCCCAAGGTGCGTACAGAGACAAATCACATTGGGAGATGAGTAGTGAGAGGTCCCTAGTTACCACCACCTACATGGTCATATAGAACATGTCACTCATGCTGTGATAATAGTTAAATATCATCTGTTGGGGATATGGGTTATTTTTAGTTTAACATCATTGATCTTGGATGATGGGGAATCACTTATCACACCACAAGACATACATAACTTGTAACAACATGCACATTCATAAGGGAACAAAAGAGAAATTACATTTGATAACAGTGTGATTTAGTAGTCGATAGAGGGTTTTATGTTATCATAGATGTGAGAGGAAGAAATAGCTATTAGAATACATATGCGATGAAGCATTAGGTAGGGAAACACAACATGAATCACTACTCGAGGAATTAGGAAATCACTCCCTCCAAGCCTGGAGGATGAATAGAGGGATTGCAAACTAGATTATGGAATAGCATGCATGAAGGGCTTGTGCATGGTGTCTTAGGGTAATGAAAACACATGGAACACATATGAAGGGGTTCATGAAATATTTAATTCTTGTGCACAACATTATGGAATGTTTGGAAGATTGGATGTATTCAGGAAATATGAGGGGTTATGGGTGAAAGAGGCATTGCACAATAGAAATTCTAGAATGTCAAAAGGATCCTTTTTCTAGAAATCTCCTTTGGTTAAAAGGGGATGGGTGAGGAGAAAAACCTAGTGGTCCCACCCGATGGAGGTCCCCCAGAAGACCTATCATTTAAGAACCAATACCATAAGTCCATGTCATTCATATGATCATGAAAATATTGGTCTTGCGTATATAATATTAGTATTTATTGTTCTTGAATGTTACATTGATGTTTGTTGGGGGGAGGTACACTTCTATTTATTGGAAAGAACATAAGAGTAGGTTCACTAGGTTGAATGTGTGGAAGATTAATTTGACATCACATTAGGCTCACAAGATCTTGTATGTGGGGTATTTTTCTTACGCACACCCCTGATTTATTTTGCTCACTAGACTGGGTTGTTTTTTAGAATGTTGATGCAAATGATTCAATTTGAAATGGAATTGGGATGGAATTTGTTGAACACATATTTAAATCATTCATGCAAAGCTAAAATATTGTGCACACCTTTCCTGGGTGTCTCAGGATCATCTGTTGATTCAAAATATGCCATCAATTTTCTAAATATGATCTTACACAATGAAGAAAAGAATTAGGCACCAAAAAATAACATATTCTTACAATAAAAAAAACATTTATATATCAATAATATTGAAAATTCCTAAAGGAACACACCTAATATTTATATTCCTTATAAAAATAGTTTCCAAAATTTACAAATACTACAATAAAATAATTGAAATCATCTGATATGAAACCAAAAATAGATCTTGTATACATCTAATATTTTACTCAAGCCTTATTCCTATAATAATTTCACCCACATTAACATAACATCTTATCCTAGTGATATAATGTTCTCAATATAATAAAATTATTTAAAAATATCAATACTCTCATAGTCACCAAATAGCATCTTAATACCTTTTTTATCTATATGATTAAAAATTGAATTCCAAAAATTTAATAACCCGTTATTTAAAAATACATCACACATAATCATAGACTAAACCGAAATGTTCATTAATGTATTAACATCAATGTATCCCAAAATATATTTAATTTCATTAAACATGGTCATATAAAACGTCAAAAGAATATATATTCTTATGATGTTGTGATCAAACAGAAAATTATTAAACCGTGTTGGTATATAATACTCTTAAACAATCATCAACTAATATCTTTTATCCTATAAACATATCTGAACCCTTCTCTGATTCCAATTGTAGTATCCTAGACCCACTCACAAGGATATTGCGCTTAAAACATAATCATATATACTGGTTTTTGTAGCTAATAAAGATACCCTATTTCTTCATCCAATATTTTCATCATCATGTAAATTCTTTATTACATAAATAATCAATTCCATTTTAGGGTTTTATCTTTAGATAATTAATAAAATAATTAGTAAAAACCATTGTCATTCTAAACCAAATGAAATGATTTCCACTGAACCCAATTCGTTTTAATCCCTAATAATTCTTCAAAATAATCAATAATATTCTAAAATCTTAATACTATTCTAAAATAATAATTTATATTAGTATTCCTCATAACCCTGTGAATATAATAATAATAAATTGTCATCTAAAATTATCAGCATGAGGATGTGCACAAATGAACTATTTAATCAAGTAATAATGCATTTATAGTATGACATAGATAAACAATAAGCAGTGATGTCATATAATGATCACAATAAAAGATTAATATATCCATATATTATATAACTAAATTGATAATCATATGGAAAATAGTAACTGATTTCATAATGATATAATTCCTAATTTCAGAGATCATAATCATTATGACATGAAATTCCTCCAATATATAATATGTAAATAGTTAAGGTATAAACCAAATACTAATGATAAATTTTGATTAATCTAGGGGATATACAAATATTTAACACTCTAA
Organism: Viscum album; assembly: GCA_963277665.1. Classification (NCBI taxonomy): domain Eukaryota; kingdom Viridiplantae; phylum Streptophyta; class Magnoliopsida; order Santalales; family Viscaceae; genus Viscum; species Viscum album. The sequence continues at coordinate 151,485,121 of OY728148.1, forward strand.
TAATATAATAATTCTAATTCTTTCATCATATGAAATACATTAATAATCACTCAATACATTATAAACATGTAATAAAGATAAACCTTTCCATTATGTCTATTATTATCCATATATAAATAACAATGTATTGTAATTACCATAATTATCTTAATTAAACAAATATTTTAATATTTTTAATGTACCCTAATTAGATATATATAATATGATATGTTTACATCAGATGTGGTAAATAGATAACCATTATGTATTTTGATGAAATTATGTGGAGCATATCCATCATTATATGGAAGATAGAGATTAATATTACTATAAATTAATCATAAATTTTGGGTGGAAGTGAATAAATGTATTTTTAAGAATAGATAATAAAATATAAGTGGAAATATTAATGATTATTTTAGAAAAGGTAGTTTCAACATTTTTAAAAAATAAATTAATAAATCACCTCAAAATTTGTTTACCTGAGGTGTACATCTAATATTTTAAAATAAACATTTATGTTATATAAAATAATATAATTTTTAAATTAAATTTAGCTTATTTAATATAATTTAGTATAGGGGATAAAAACAAACACAAAATGATTGAAATTGCATTTTAAAGCATTAAAAAAATAAAACACATTTTGAAATGAAAAAATCAATGAAAAATATGAGAAAATATTAATTTTAAAACCAATAAAAACATATAAAATAAGATATATATTAATTATTTAAATAAATTAAATTATGGATTTTATAGAAAAATTGAAAAGATTCCATAAAAATAGTAGTAATGAAATTCATTGTTAATTATGTTATTACATAAGATATAATTTTTTATAGAGGAAATAAACTTAATAAATAAATTATAATTGGATATAAGATATTCATTCAAAAAATAAGAAGTAGAAATATTGTTTGATTATCAAATATATAATATTTCAATGTATTTCAGTACTAAAGTGGTAGAAAATCTATATAATAATTATAAACACTATAAATAAATAACATATATCAATATAGGTGACATTTTAGAGAGAATGAAAATATAAGTTTCCCAAATAATACTCATGAATATGAAATTATTATTAAAGGTGATATTTAAACATAATGTTTTATGGATTTTCATACATCTGAATCAATGTACTTTTAATTTTTGGAAACTATATGTTTCTCTATATAGCATGAATTACATAAAATATAATGTTAAAATATATTAATGTTTAGGTAAGTACAACATATAACATAAATCATGGTGTGAAATATGAAACATGTTTCAGTGGAAGAGAATATAGAAACCCTTAAGGTACCATAACACTTATGTGATATCTATTTAATGAATTAATTATGTGTAATACTTGTAAAAACATATTATCATGTTGAAATAAAACATAAAATATTCACGTGTCATTACACACTAAATTTTTTCATATATATTAAATTTGAGGGACTAGATATTTTTAGTATAACCCATTGAGTGATTATAATTTATGAGGTTCTCATAAGAGTCCTAGAGTGGGTCTGGATAGATTGGGATTAAAAAATAGGAATATAGGAATACATTCATATCGTGGATAGTTATTCACGTACAGTCGAACTAGTCATATGAAATATCATACCTAGATAAATTTGGGTCTATGTACTATATACTAAATTGGTGGATAAACTATATGGTTCGGCTATGTGAGTGACCAACTATGTGAATAGATGACATTTTGAGAATTTCTATTTCAATTAGATACTTGAATCATATATTATCGGAATTATTTTACAATGGTAAAACATGTGGTTGAGAAAATAAATACAGAGGGTATATAGAATGTGGTCCATTCAGCTATGTGGAATTTCCCAAATGTTTATTCCTAATAGTTTCAGGAATGATGACCGTGAAGACATATTCAATAGTGTGAATCAATGGAATTCAAGGGCCTATTCATGAATTATAGTTATATCTTTTATATTTTTAGTTGGATATGGTTGAATATTTTTCTACGCATGTGGATGATTTTTTAGATACCCATATTTTTGAATTAAATCATTTTCAATATGGAATGTATGATTGTACCTTATATGAAAACTCTAAAATGTAAGACCTTAAGTATTTCACTGTTTGTGTTATTCTCTCATGATTTGATGTTATATATTCCTTCCCATGGATTCACAAAACTCTTTTACATGTTGCTTGAGTTCCCTCATAGTGATCCCATCTTGCGTACACCCACTATATTTGTAAAACATGTTGCATCACACTTCCTTCTTATTAGTATGGTATTTGTAGTTTCTCTAAGATATTTATGTTAAATCATAAGTTTATCTTTTTTTTAAATATATATCTTAATAATGTTTTCCTTATTGTGACAAAAGATTATTAATAATGAATTGGATAGAATTCACATGTTGTTGGTTTCTACATTGGAAATGGTTTCAAACATCATATACAAGATACCGATATTTTTGTGTGTTTATTAAAATAACATCTTATTATGATATAATTTATCATGTAATTATTGATGAAAAAGTATTATGAATTGTGATTCATAATCTATTCATAATTAATTCTATGTAGAATAAAGATGCATGTTTAATGATTCTTGTGATTGATTTATTTTTATGATAATAAATTTGATTCAATGTTAATATATAATTAAAAATGATATTATTGGATATTGTATTTTATATATAAATTTAATCATGATAAATACATTTCAGAATGTGTTAATTAAATGGAATTCTCCTGAGAATGGTACTTCAATATGTTTGCTAAATCATGAATGTATTCTTGGAAGAATTTTCAAAACCACTGTTTAATTAATTTAGTAGCATTTAATATATTTATTCTATTGGAGTAGGGTTTTGAAAACATTCAATAATGGGTTGGTTACATTATGATGGAATAAGAACTAGTTTTTTTATAAGGATTATTATTAGGGATTTAGTTTCTTATTTTAATGATATGGTTGAGTGTGTTCAATTTATAACTGTTAGTGGTGGTTTATGTGTTATAGATGGATTCCTAATTTTTAGGCATATATTGAAATATTTAGTGTTTATTTAATGATTCCTTTTTTATGTTCCCTATATGTATTATTTTCTATTTTATGTAATACTGGGCAAGGATTCTCAAATGATTTATGACACAAGGATGGCTCTACTTGGGATGAAAGAGATAGGGATTTTTGTTATGATGGGAAGGGTAGCCTAGATGAAGTGGCACCAGTTGATGATTTTTATTATGTGTTGTATAAATATATTCTTGTGGTTTTTGGGGATTGAAAAAAATATGAAGTAATCAGCTGAATATGGTAAAAAAATACGTGATAATGAAGAATATTATATGGAAATAAGTTTTTTGAATGGAAGATGGTTGGGTTTCATGTTTTATTTATATTTCTATCTCCAATGATTGAGGTATAATGAGGTTCTTGGATTCATGATTATTCATGGTGGTAGATTATGATAGTTTTACAAAGGTAATTATGTAATGTAATAGTGATAATAAATATTAAATTATTAATAATCTTTATGGTTGTTATTGATGGAATTTAAATGCTAAAAAATGTAACTTTTGAGAATCTGTGGACTTAGTATACATTATTCGTGGAGGGAATGAACATTACCATAATGGTAAATATAATTCTATGTGGAATAATGTGTCAATTAATTAATTTATAATAACTTAAATAATATAAAGTGAAAAGTAAAAAAAATATTTAATTAATGTATATGTTTTATATTCCTAATTTCTTATAGAGAATCTAGTCTTAGCAGTAGCATCTGTATGTCTATGAAATTCTACATGTAGTAGAATCTAATACTAGGATATTATCATATTGGGGATTTTAGATACATTATATCATGTAAATATTTTTTTCATAGGATAACCCATCCATTTATATTAGGTAAACTAATACGTATTTGATTGGTGAAGGCTGTTTTCCCGAAAATCTCAATGGGAGGATGGATGGATACAATACCCATTTGGAAAATCACTATTCTCTTAGTAGTTTCTTGTGATTGTAAGGAAGATATATAGTTTTCCAATATATAAATATATAGGGCTATGATGGATTGTTCTTATTTTGAACACATATTTCTCAATATATAATATCCAAAAAAATATTACTATTTTTCGGTGTATATATTGTGATGTCCTGAGTAACATCCTTAGTGTACTAGATGTGATGGAATGGGGTATTATACATTATGTATTATACACACAACAAGAGTTGTGGTATCTCCCAGAAACAACACAATCACTATATATTTTGATGTTATATGAGAGGACGTGATTCTGATATGCACAAGCTGCATATTGGGATGTCTTTCCATGGATTATTCAAGAAGTCATTTTCTAGAGAGGGTGATTGATCAAGTTGAGCATTATTGTGGTTGAGTGAAAGACCAGGTGGAGAATCTACCATGTGGTACCAATGATGTTTTTATATTATATTATTTGATATACTATATGATATACATTGTGAGAGTAACCATGGAGAGGATGTGAACTTAGTATACCTGTTTAGTGGATGAGCTAATTTTATTATAGTTCAATATACTCTTTAAATATTTCATTATATTTTTCATGAGATTATTTTGGGGAGGACCTCTCATAGTGTACGGTTTTCATCACCCTATGTATATTTAATCTATTATTTATGTAATCTAGAGAAATATTTTGATTGTTATGGTTATTTATATCTCATGGTTTTAATGTATCCATTTAGAATGAGTGTCACTAATGTATTTAACATTTGTTAGATAAAATATTATTTTTATTTGTTTTAGTACAGTATCACATTTCATGTATACAATTAGGATTTATTTTCAACTTAAATGATGTTTTTTGTTTAGTGTGTCTTCTTCATCTCTCACTTCTAGATGTTCTGTTTGAGGTTCATACCAAGTATTCTTAGTATAACCTCAGTGCTTGTAGCCAATGCAATGACCATTTGTGGTGGGACTCCGGAAGTCATCTTCTATATCCCATCATTTTAGGTCCAGAAGAGGTACACATTCAGTTGAATAGTTTTTAAAATTGTGGTATAATGGTTTTTCATTAGGGATACTATGGATTTTCGATATAGAGACTTGTGAGAATATATGGGTAAGGAGAGAAATAGTCTCAAAATGGTTTATTAAGCGATGTAAATGTGGGAAACTGGCTGAGACATTAGTATTTATGGCTCTATATGATCTAATTCACATACCATTAATATTAATAAGCATAAGAAAACATGTAGTACTACTTGAAATACTTAGAACTAAGAAAGGATCATTTATTATTCTTATTTGTTCATTTTTCTCAAATGTTTAGACATTGGGATATGTTAAAACCACAAATATATATATAAATAAATAATTTATTTAATATATTCCATGATACATGTTTAGTGGTAAAATATTATTTTATAGGAGTAGATCAATGTCAAAATAGTTATTAGGTTCACACAAAATATGTTCAGTAGGATGTGCCTGTAAATTGTCATAGAGTGGAGGTCAACAATGATGTTACATTAAGGAGAAAACTATGAAAATTAAGAATTAGATTTTATAGATGTATATGGGATATGTTCTAGATAGAGTAACAAAAATATGTTTGGAGGACATCCCCATAGATATATATTTTATTGAAACTCAAAGGGATTATTAAGGTTCATTAATTGTGATGATGTTGTGTGATGTATTGAGGTAGTGGTGGTTCTTATTATGCAGATATCATGAGCACTCTTAAGAGTTGTGGGGTATTTTTGTATTGATTATACAATTTTTTTCCATGACAGAGTCCCATTTCCAGGATCTCCTTACCCTTCTATATGGGTGTTCTAGAGTTGAATAGTTGATGTCTATTTCTTATATGTATCAGAACTTTTTCATGATGATGAGGCTAGGGCTTATCATTTTGAGGATTCCTTGAATCGATAGAGCCGTTTTCATGTCATCATGCTTATCTGATGACATATCATGATGTGGTAATGAGAAATTTTTTTATTAAGATGATGTTAAATAGAACTAGGACATCAAGAGATGGGAGTCTTCATGATTCCACATGAATCAGATACCTTTTCTAGGGTTCCATGTTTTCTAAAGGGAAACATTTTTTAGACATGGGTAAATACTTGAACATAACATCTTGTTTCAACGGGTATGGGGAACTCAGACCTATTGAAAGGGATCAGAAGCTTGTTTTTTTGTTGGATGAGGTCATAATTGGCGAGAGTTTCAAACAATTTTGTCTAATTAGTGTGTTCCACTTGCTCTACTTTTAGTTATTCTATTGAAGAAGGTCCATCTAAGGAAACAATTTACATTTGATCTATATTTGGATTAGTAAGGAGGATACATTTCAGGATTTGTACATCCCCAATATTCTCATCATCATATGATATTATATAGAACCCATAATGGTGGTTTTCATAAGGGGAAGAATATCAATGGAGAATTCCATGGTTAGCATAATTCTTTATAATTTTCAACACCAAGTGAGTCATACATCATTATAGGTACCCTTTCCATGTTATATTCAAGGGTAAATTAATTTTTATTCATGAGTGACACATGAATTTAAATAACATTACCTAATTTATACATTGTAGTACGATTTAGACATGCTTCCAATTCTCTTATAATTCACTAATATAGTTAGAGTTTGATCTAACTAGTTTATGTTTATAGAGACCATGAGTTAGTATAGGGTGTCACTGCTCTTTGGGATATTTAATATATTTATATTTATAACCATAATAAATCATCATCGTAATGGAGAGGTTGTCTTCATTGTACGAAACAACACATTCCTTTAGAAGGAATGGTTTGGTTTACAACATTGATGGAGAGCATGATGTGTTTGTTGGTGAGAAAGTAATTTTGATAGGTTAGACGGGTGTTCTATAGTTTTATTAATTAATGGATGAGTTGTTTGTTGAGTTTGACATAAAGTCATCAGTTATTGTTTCATAGGTTTATAATAGTGTACCTTGATTCCATTCCATATAATGTCGTATAATTACCCCCTTGAAGGGAATTTTTGAATGGGATCAAACTACATCCAAGGAGAATCTACTATATTGATGTCTATATATTGGGTGGAAACTATTGAGGTGTGAGAGTTGCTAGAATATCTAGATGATATGTTTAAGTCAGGTATTGAATGGTTGAGTGTGTCCGCATGGAGGGACTATTTTTTTTCAACTAATGTTAATTGTAATTGTTTTTATGTTTTATTGATTATTATCACTTGAAGAAAATGGGATTAAAGGAACTGATATCCTATTGCATGGATTTATGATTTCTTTGATCTATTTATTGAATAATAGTGTTCCAATAATATTGATCTATTTCTATGATATCATAATATATACATGAGGGATGAGGACATTTAGAAGACATGTTTTATTCTACATGAATGGAATTACATGTTCATTGAGGATTCATTTTGGGTGAAAAAATATTTAGAATTATTCATGGGGTTGATGAAATTGGTTTCCATTGAGTTCCTAGATAATTCATGGTGTTTTTCATCAATGAAGTCCTTTTTTACACCATGTATTTTGGGGATAATACAGATCATATGGGTTGTATTTTGGGTGTTCTTAGTCATGATTATCTTCTAGTTTGATTTAAAAATTTTGTGTTATGGGATTGTGAAATATTCTTCATAGAAAATGTTGTGTCTTAATAGGAGGTAAATATTTCTCTTTAATTTATAGAGGAAGTTGTGTCAAGGAAAATCCCAATATAGTGGTCAAGGTGTGTATTTTTTTGGACTTTTTGGCTATTACAAGATTTTTGGGGGTAAAATTATGTTATGATTTGTTTCTTCTAGTAGCCCTGAATAGAAATGATATAGTGTTCTAGAAGACTAAAAACTCTCTGGTGGAATTCAAGTTCTTTATAGTGATTTGGGTTAGTTCTCCATTTTATTGTTTTCCATAAAAAAGTGTTTTGTTTGAGATTTTTTGATTTTTCATGTCTTGTATTTGGTTATGGTCTTATGTAGTATATATTAGTTGTTTTTAAAGGTATCATGAATTACAAGTATTTATTAATGTAATAATGGAACTTATGATAATGTTTCAGAATAAGTTGTGTTCACAATGAATTCCGGGGACATTACCTCACCGATGAGTGTTTTGTGGATTTTATTTACCCGAAGAAAATGATTTATGACTTCCCCCATTATAACATGAAATTGAATCAACATTGGTGGATCAAATTCATGTAGGATTATGACTTGGATATTCAGTAAATACTATGGAAGGTAAATTTGATATCTACTTCCCTTAGAAGTTAGTCATGTAGTGATGTCATGTGTGAATTTTGAGATTCCATGAGATTGATGGAAGGAAAATCATCGGGAAAAATAGACATGGGAGATGATTGAGGTAGAGGGTGTATTTTTTAGTTGATAGTGAACTCTTAAATGGAAATAATTGATAAGGAGTACATCCTTATGGATTCTATGGTGGTGTTCTGTAGATACTGATCTTTTTTGGTGACGATACAAATGGTTATTCATAGGATGGACAACACTGAGTGTTGTTCCAAGAAAGTATTTTATTCAATATAATGATGTGTGAGGTAGATATATTTGAGATTTGTAGCTCACCAATAACATTACATCCTATAGTGACAAATATATACATATATTTTAGAGGAATATTTTGGTGTCATGGGTTGAATCATGCAATTGCATAGTTTTTTCCATAATGTTTTTCGTGTAAAAAGGTAAAGACTAAAAACTAGGTCCCTAGTGGTCTTCTACAACTATGATATGTTCTGTAGTGTATGTGGGAGGAATTATCAATGAACTTAGTTTATATTTTCCATTGATATTTGGGTGGATTTATTTATATATTGGTGATAATGGACTTTTTTATGAAATCAACCAACATTATAAAGACAAGGTATTTGGTCTCAATAGAGGATTCTTCCATTCCATATCTAAAAGAGGTGGAATGACTCCATGGATTCCTGGGGATGATCATATCTAATCAAGATTCTAGTTTTACCTCCTATGTGTTGACATGTATACATAATACTTTTTTCCCTCAGTTATTCCTTAGATAAACTTTTCTTACCTAGACACATGTTCAAAAATATATGTCCATATTGACACATGAAGACTTGTTTCACTCTTTTTTCCATGATTTATTATTTATAAGGATGAGGTAACAAATCATAATGATATTTTCTGACAATATTAATTTCTAATTAACCATAGGTATAGTTCCATTTTAAGCATTCAATGGAAAACTTATCATTTTCTATTAGGATGGACTAGGGTTGAAAAGGATGTACTTTTAATATTAGAACTAGTAAAAAATACTCTAGTGATGGTTAAATAAATTAATGATAGGATGAATGAAATGCATGATGGTCTTAAATATTATGTCGATTATATGAGAATTAAAATAGTGTTTGATGTTGGGGAACATTTGTTCTTGTGGGTGACTGATCATTGTGTGAAATGATATTATGGTTGTTGGAGAAATATTTTACCCTAGTTTGTTAGGAAATTTGAGGTGCTGTGTCATTATGGATCCATATAATATTAGATATGACATCTACCATAGATAAGCTAGATATATTATTCTCTTCACATGTAACATATCCATCATTATCTTTATAGTGACTCTCATGCCTTTGTTTGGGTTGAGATCAGTTTTACCGATCATGAAACCATTAGGGTGAAATTTTTAGAGATTCATGGATTCCAGGAGAATGTGTTGCACTATCATTTTCTTTCCCATTTTTTTTCTTGCCACAAAATGTTGGCATGGATTCGAGTACCTTGGAAAGTGAGTCACTAATGTGAAAATAGTACACCAAGATGGGATATGTTTATCTCGTCTCTTGTACCAATGTTTCCTTTATATATATGAAAATTTTATATTTATGACATGGTTTTATATTGTTTCTTTTGTGTACATTCAGTCAATTGGGAGGTATTTTCTCTAGGATGGTATTTACGTTCGTTTTTTATCGTTGTGTGGTATGCATTATTCCTAAGATAATGTGGTTGATCTATTATGATAGACATATCCATGAGAGTTATCTTATTAGGTTTTTGCTTGTATGACCCCATATTCATTTTATACTCATTCATGGGGTTGTAATCTATATGATAATAATTATTTGATATTTATCAAATTTTTGGTCCATGATTTGTTTAGTATAATCATTTTCATTTTTTCAATGTATGATGTGGTTAGATATGGAATACAGTAGGTCTGGAATTGTTTGTATATAATAAATTTAAAGGAGGATATGTTTCAAATTATTAAGGAGTGGTTAATGATTATGAAAATTGTCTATGTGAATTTTATTGCAAGATTTAATTTAGTAATACAGGTGATATGATAGATGGATGGATCAGTTATGTGGGTTGGCTATGTGAGAGATTCTGTAAGTGAGTCCTCTGTGTGAGTGATGATCTATATAGGGGATAAAAAATGTGAATTATTTACATGGTTGGATTATCTACATAGATCATATATGTGAATTATATATGTGGGGAATGTAAATATGTGGAAAAAACTATATAGACAATTGGATAAATATGGCCTTTTTATGTGTGGTATTTAGCTACATGGAATTGGCCACATGGTGATTTATGTAATTTTCCTAAAAATGGAAACGTATACCATTATGTAGAGTAATAAAACGAACCTCAATTTCTTATTCATAAATTATAATTCTAACCATGATTAGATAAAGTATTTGAGTTTGTAGAAGCATCCTTGAATTTTTAATTTTTATGATACTCTGAAAATTTGGAATGACATATTTTTTTATGTATAAATTTTTTTATCTAATTTAAATCAACATGGAAACAATGTCCATTCATTCATTATTTCCTAGTTTTATTCTCTCAAGACTGTAATTTCACGTTTTATTCCAATGGAATTATGAAACCATTCATCCAGTGCCTAGATCTGTCCAATGGTGATCCCATCTTGCGCAAACCCCCATTTTTGGTGCAGCGTGACGAATAGAGCGTATTTCATCCTAGTAGTTGAGTTTTTATTTGATTTTTTATTTATGTGAAATCATAAATTATCAATGGTTCACCCTTTTTGATGTAAACATAATTAACATAATATTTATTTAACATGATTAATAACTAATTAGTCAGTGAGAATATAGTTTTTCTTTATAGGGTTATTATGGATTTCCTTTTTATTTTCTAGATAGTGTGCTGTATATGTTCTTAACATAATCATGTATTGAAATGATATGGATTATCATGATGTTATTAATAAAAAATGGTAATGAATTTATAACTATATATATATATATTAAAAATTAAATTGCTGGGAACAAATTAAACTATTTATTGAATCCATTGTTTTTTAATAATTTTATGATAATCAGATTGATGTATTACAAAATTCTAATTCAGAATAATATTATATGATAATTTATTTTTTAATAATGTGAATCATGGTAACTCTTGTTGGTAATGTTAATATAAAATTTTATATAAATTAGAATTGTAAATTAATATGTTCTCCATATATGAAATATATATTAGGAAGCATGTTTAAATAAATTGTTAAATTATTGTGGTTTCATATTATAGCATGATGGCTTAGTATTCACAAATTTGACACTTGGTAATAATGATTATGTTATATATTGATGGAATTAGAACTGGTTTTTTGGTAATTTTAATATTTAGGTGTTTATTTTCCCATTTTATTTTGAAGGTTGAGCTCTTTGAGTTTACATCCATGAGATTGGGATTCTATGTGATAGTTATATTCCACCTTTCATTGAATATATTTACATAATAGTTTTTTGATACATCATGCCTTATAAAGTGTTTGTTATGATACCATCAATATGTGATGATATATGGTGTGTGGAGTAATATATGTGTTATGAGTCTAGGATGGCTATGATTAGGTTGGATGACAAGACGAGGTAGGTATACTAAGATGATATGGTAATAGTTGATATTTTTGATATAGAGATTCATTGGTATATTGACTTGGTTATCATAGGATGGAACCCGAGATAATGGAATGGATTTATGATGGGTTTCCGATTGAGGTGGGAATGATGGATTATTTCTTAAAACAAGTTTTTAAACATATAATAGGAAGGTTTATTATTTTATTTTCATTCATGTCATAACTTTTGGGGGAAGATAGATGTGTATAGTAACATTATTCATCATGGTGCTAGATTAGGATGGTTTTCCTAGATGTGATGGATTATGGATTGATTTTAGTATTGAATAAGTTATTCTAACACCATTGGTTTGGTTCATATTTAATGTAAATTTTCTAAATATGGCACTCTTGAGAAACTATGGACTCAGTCTGGATTCTTCCTGGTGGGCTTGGACATTACTCTGATTATTATTTCAATGTTATATGGAATTATGTTGTAGAAAATTTAATTTCTAATGAATTAAAATTATAATATGAAATTATAAAAATAAAATAATTATTTATTGTATCTCTTATAGAATCATTTGGGATTACAAGGTATATTGTCTTAGCTATAGTTTCTATGAGTCTTAGTGACATTATCTTCAGTTGAGACAATGATTAGGTTATGCCAAAATTTTGGATGTGGTATATATTATACCATTTATATTATGTGATTTAATAAGCCACACCATCTATTTCATTTATTTAAACAATCATCCAATGGACTATAGAAGAGTTCTCCACGTAACATCTCAGTGAGAGGAACAATGGATGATTCCCACAATAGGCCCTTCTATCATATCATAGTAGTACATGTGATGGTATAAATTTTTTTATTTTCTCATTTATATTTGTAGATATTTGTAATAGATTGTTTTTATTATAATCCCACATATACTTGGATATAGTATCCAATAGATTATTATTTGTACATTTTGGCTATGATGTTTAGAAGTGAGTTAAAATAAACGATATATGAAAAATTTCTATAGGTTTTAGTCGATCCTAGATACTACATAGTTTATATATATGTTGCTTTTATAGGGTATGATTAGAGGATAAGATGCAATATTTTTAGGTTATGATTCCTTGCCTTGGGTTCATCAGGATGGCTTATTTTTTAGGGAAATGGTTTAGTTTATGATATATTGGGTATGATTGGAAAAATAGTGGGGATGTGAAAGTGGGGTACCCAAGATTTACAATTGGTTTATATTATGTTCTCTTGTTTTTGATGCCTGAGGATTATTATAAATTGTAACATATGGAACATAGTACACATGTTTTGTTAAAATATTTGTTTCGCAGTGGTTCAATATGATTTTTTCATGCCATTATGAATTTTTTCAGGGGAGGATTTTGGGAGGATCCTACTAAGAATAACAATATTCTCATAATATTTATATATAATGTATTTTTAATCCAGTCATTCCATGATGGAAACCATGCTAGATATTTTTAGTTGATGGTTTTATAGAAGATTTTTAGGCTCCACGGTCATTGCCTCTATCACATTGGTACATTTTTTCCTTTTAGTTGGTTTAGTGCGGTATGAAATTGAATGTATACAATTAGGATATATTATAATTTTTTATGAAGATGTTAATGGGAGTAATTGTCTTCTCTATCTCTTCTTAATGCTAATATAGAGGGTAATTCATCACATATGTATTATTAATATTCTCTCAATGCTAGTCAACAACATATGGAATACTAGAGGTGGGAATCAGGTAGTTAACATATGCCTTTCCACATTTTTTTCATATGAGGGGAACACTATGATTGAATTTTGTTAGTACAGTTATGGATTATATAATATATCCTAATGAAAAAATTGATTTAATAAACCCCTTAAACATCATGCATAATTATTTCAAACGACCACTACCTTCATTATTAACAAAATTATAAAAAATTATAATTGATTCATGACATATATAATGTTAATGATATTAATAAAATACACTATTATATTGTATTTTTTTTTAATAAATTACAATATTTTAGAAATCTCATTTTATATAATTCATTTCCATATCTCCAAACATGAAAAATATATTTATTATTTTAAATGGTGATATTATAATTTTTTACAAAAAATTATAAGAGTAAATTAATAAATTATATATGATTCAATATGTATGGATGTTACATATGATAGAAAATTGCTACAATCCATGAAAAATCTTTAGTGGGACTGTTTTCTATGGTTAGAAATAAAGGAATTTTTATCCTTTAGAATCTTTTTTATACTATATTATTTTTAACTATTTGTTAAAAAATAATCTAAATTAAAAATTAATTTTATATTCAATCCTAAAAATAGTTTTTAACAAGAACTATGACGATAATAAATTTAGGAATGAATCATCATTAATTTATGTTATATATAATCTCTACCATGAGTTATGTTTTGCCAACGTGTTAAAAATAATGGTAACTTAGTAAAATATGTATTTTTTTAAAATTGAAATATATTTCATTGACTATTTTTATGGATAAATTTTGTGATATTAAATTCATTATATAAAAATGAATTTGGGTATTTGAAATGAAAATTAATATAATGTAAAACATTTAATTTTACGTAATCAAAGTTTATGGAGGATTGTTCATCGAGAGGTAACAAATGATACACAATTTCAAAATTTTAAAATATATTCTAATAAAATAATAATGGAATAATATATGAAAAAAGTGATAGATTAATATGTTTTAAATATAATTATTCATAATGGTGAATGTAAAAATTATATTAGAAACCAATACCACAACCTTGAAACACCACTTTTTGAGTGAGCATAATCTCATTTGGGAAGTGATAGAAAATTAGTATAGTGTAATAAGAAAATGCTATTCGATTTAATTCATGGTATTTAAGTTGAATTTATAGATAAAATAACACTGATACATGTCTCTAAAAGGGATATATTAACTTTAATTTTTTAGAAAAAATGAATAACATAGTCATTAATACAACATCTTTAATGGAAAAAATGTTCTTAAAAATTACACAGGGTTAAAAATAAAATTAAGTGGTTTAGATAAAATTTAATATCCAATTGAATCATGGTATTATTTTTATGATTTGAATAAATTTTATGGAATATTATTAATCATTAAAAACCATAAAATTTAATTTTTGAACATTTTATATAGATATACATTAAAGTATACATGATACAAATTAATATTGAATTTTTATATATATAACACTAATTACAATTCATTTTAAATAATATATTTTCTTGAATGACTCTAAATTATCCAATAAACATCACTTACAATATTTTAAACTATTTACTTGGATTTTTCACCCCCTTTCATAATCATTGCATCAATAATGCATAAGCATTATATGTAACAATGTCATTAACCGAAAAGAAAAATGAATTAAAATAATAAAAATATGTTTCAATATATTTAATATTATTACCATTTTTATCCCTATATTATTATATTATATATTTTTTTCATGATAATATAATCTATGGTATAATGTGAAATTTTGTGAAATATATTTATGTTCATTTACATGGGAACTCATATTCTTAGGAATTATCTCAAAATTCAACCATTAGTAAATATAATACCATGGGAGGAAATTAATAATCATATCCACAGATTAATAATGTTTTTTATATATAATTCCATTAACCCTTATTCTAATAATTTTTTTCAAATGATTATAATTATAGTGGTGATAAATTTATACCATGATCTCTATTGATTATGAATAAAAATGAAAATGAAAATCTAAAAAAATATTTAAATTATGATTCCAAATACAAAATAAATTTTAAATAAATAAATTTTATTAATTGATAAATATGTTATATAAGTGTGTGACATGCTGTGAAAAGATGTTTTATGAAAATTAATATTTCTTGGATATCAATTAATCTATACTGATATCATGTATAATGTTTATTAATATTGTTTTTAATAGATAATTTTTAATAATGGCGAATAATTTTACATCAAAAAATCAAAAATATAATGGCACATTGAAAATAACTGAAATGAAATCCATTTTTATTTAAAAATAATTATTTTACTTTATTGAAAAAAATATTATTTTTTAGTTAGATACCAATTATCCTAATCCATATATTTTTTTTATATTAAAAATTATTAATATTCTATAATCAATAAAATTATGTAAATAAAAAACATACTGAAATCATGCATTTATATAAAAATGGAAATGTTATACTTTTAATTGGTATATTCCTATTTTTATTAACTTTTGGTTATTATACATTTATTTTTTAATTCTTATAAAATAATAAATAAAATTTTGTAATGAATAATTTTCATCAATTATTTCATAATTTGATTACTCATATTTATACCCTCTTATCAAATGATTATTCTAAAACATTTACAGTTAAATAATAATATTTCCTAGTTAAATCACAATTTTTTTATGTTAGGTGTATAATATGGTACATGGTATCTTTTGTAGTATAAATTTTATGTTGAATAACATAATTAAATATCATTATGTTACATTCTACACCTTATATAATTATTTTTTCGGAAAAAAATTAATTAGTTCTCCCAAAAATGAAATAATCTTATCATAAGAACATTTATATATATATATATACTAAATATTTATAAAGAATTTAAGGAAAGATAACACAGAATGTAATATATCTCAAATATGTATATACCATGTGTGGTCCATAATAGTACCCATTATAATGAATTGTTTTCTCAATGAATTACAAAGTTTTCATGAAACATTTCCCTAAAAATTTCAATATATTTACCTTATTCTTTTTTTTAATGATGTAATTATTTATCATCATCAATTATATTGAGAAAATATACTTACTTTTATTCATTATAATCCATAAGAAAAATTATTTCTTTTGGTTCTGTTTCTAGTAGCTTTTCCATCTCTATCCCATCACTTATTCTAAATAATAATTGTACCTATTAATTTCCTTACCAAAATAACAATAAATAACATTTTATTGATCCCATGATCTCAAAAATATATTAATATTTCCTCTAATTTTTAGAATATATTTACTAAAATAAAAAATTACTTCTGTATGTTAAAACAATACTTAGTATGAATAAACCTTCATGGAAAGAATACATACATTAGTCTCTGAAAACCCAAAATGTTCCAATAAATCATTTCACAAATAATTAAACCCAGATACTATTCAAGATTTTTTGAATTAAATTCATAACCTGAAAATTATACTTATTCGATCATATATTTTTCCAATATCATCATAACATTTATCTCCAAACTAAAATCCAAACATGTATATTCACTATAAATGAAATCCAAAAAATATAACTCTTTTTTAAATAAATAAATTGAATAAACATGGAATATATGAAATAGTATAAAATATTATAAACATTAAAACTAGAACTATTATTTAAATAATACCAATAAAATTGATGTACAATTCCATATTTTTTCATAATTTCACAACTATTACGATTCGTATAATGTTCTAAAAATATAGTGAACTTATTCCAAAATTACATTAAAACCATATAAACATATAACATGTTTATTTAATTATAATTTTATATATACAAAAAATTATGATCCAACAAATATTATTGTTGAGTATCCATAATTTCTTCTACATCAATGATCACATTTGTCCAACCGGTAATATTTAACATACAATATTTATTGACAATATAATGGCATTCATTCAAAACAAACATTGGAATAAAAAAATAGTTAATCCTAACAGCTAGGTATAACTTGATCATGTATAATTCTATTGAAATAATTAGTTTCATAAACTATATTATTAATCATTATAAAAATACAATAATGAAAACCAAAAAAGTGAATCCATTCCTTGAATCTTATTATCACCATTCGACTTATTAACCTCTGATGGTTCTTAAACATATTTTATTATCTAAATTTGATAAAATCATATATTTTAATTTTATCAGTACCCTTCTCTAATAAAATATACATTATTTTAGATCTGTATACCCAAATTTAGTGATGGAAAAATAATAATTATATAATGGTTTTGATATCATCTCATGTGTCAGAAATATTTATCTTCCCTATATACAACATAAATGAATTGAATGGTTCAATTAATTTAATAATACCATTTTAGGATTATAGATTCAGAGAATCGATAATATTTTTACATATCAAAAACTATTTCATTCACATCTAGTGTATTTTTATTTAAACTATTCACTTAGTTTCATATTCAATATTAATTCATCCATATCTCCCAAATAATTACCAACTCATTATTCCATAATATAAATATCAATCATATTCATATTATTTATAACCCATAGAATATAATCCTCATAAATTTTTGAGACGAAGTGATTAGAAATAGAATGTGTACAATGGTAGCTTTCATTGAATAAATAAATATTGAATGATATAGAAGCGATAAAAAATAATCATGTATTCCACAAAAAAATATGCTGAAACATCAATGTTTCCCTAAATAGAATAGTAATATAAATAATAACATTGATATTAGTAAATGATTTTATAATGATATAATCCTTAATGAAATATATACTAATATTAGCATATATGTCTTTTTCCCGGTCCTTATAAAATTGTAAGTACAAAATTTACTAAACAACAAAGCTAGTTTGTATCAAAATACACGCTAAACCATCGAGTTGATATATAATTTTAGGACCCACCAATCGAATAATATCTCGAATGAAATCATCATATAATAGAAATTAATTTTTATTCAATACATAATCATCATGAATTAATAATAAAAATGATTTTTTTAAAATAGTATAATAAATTTCTATATTTCCCCATTTAATATTAATCCTATTGTAGATATCAATTTTCATTCATATAGAACTAATAGATATATATAATCTAAATGTTTTCCTACACTTATAAATAATAAATAGTTCTTTTTTAACACCCACAATAGGATTTATATAAAAAATGATATTAATATTTTATATGGTCAGAGAATTTCTATAAATAAATAATAGAAATTGAGTAAAATAAATCAATGATAATAAAAAAATATACATGAATTTATCCATAAATATATATGAAATAAATTGGTTGTAGTAAAAATATTTCCTTTGGAAAATAAAAACAAAATTAGATACGAAACATTAGAAAAATCTGAATAATATTTTCCATAATATCAAAAAATAGAAATGTATAAATTACATCAAACCAAATATTCATGAGGTGTGAATTATAAAATTATAATATATTTTTTAAACTAATATAAAATTATTAAATCTTTAAATTAAAATATATAAGTGTAATATATTTTTTTTAGAAGATAAAAATATACATGTGTGTATTTGAATCCCCTTTCATACATTTTAGGAAAATAAAAATGCATTCCTTTGGAAAAACTCCATTGACTAATTGGAGAAAATATTAATTCTAAAAATTTTATAACAAGGAAACAAGGTTATTTCATGTGGAATGGTAATGATTATGGGATACTAAATTCTTGTGTAATCACCTTTTCAGATTTGGTTCAAAGTCCATAATAACTTTTATAGAAGAAATTGCACATCATTCATTAAAAACATTTCCTTGATTTTCAATGTCACAAATAAATGTTATGTAGTAATTAATTATAAATATAAAGAAAAATCATTAAAATGTATATCTAAATTGGATATTGAAGATGATGGTTGCAGGCTATGAAGGAGGAATATGGTAGGATTATCATATTAAAATTGATTTAGTGAATTTAAATACCAAAAATGATGAAATTGAAGGAATAAATATAATCCCACTACATAATTATAGTAAATGAAAATATATTATGTCTAATAGAGAAAGGAGATATTATGACCCCATTGACGATTAATGAAGATGCAATTCAGAAAACAAGATAATTTTAAATATAAACACTTACACCTTTGGTAGTTTTTGAATAATTTCTCATTAGAATATATAAGATGATGTAGTTTTGTAAATAATTTATTTTTAAAATGTCACATCGAAATATATTCATGGGGTATTAATTACACCATACAAAAAGAACATTTTTTATAGAATGAGTCAAGTTTCAAGGAACAAAATTAAAGTCACAAAAAGCTTACAATGGTAGTAACGTTGATGTGAGAATTAATTGAGGAAGATAATATGTTTAATGAATGAAAATCCATTTTGAATTGGTCGTTATACACTTCCTTATATATATAGGTCATTAGAAACATAATTGCGTGGTAACATAATCGGTAAAGAATTAATTTAAACTCTATAATGAAATTTTATAAAGAAACTCCTTTCTTTGAGTCTTGTCCAGTTTCGTACATCCACATCATTTATGTATAATAAAATTCAATTAATTATATATTGGATTCAAACCAACTTTCATGACTATTACTTTACTATTCTTGCATATATTAAAGTTTTGTATCAATAATAATTTAGAATACCTAATATCTATAATATTTTTATATTTAGGATCATAATATATATACATGTGTGGTATATTTATAATAACATATTATATTAGTAATTTTAGTTCATAAACACCGTAAGAATCCCAGAATATGATAAATATCCTTACTGATGAATTAAAGTTCAAAAGGTCATCAAACAAAAACCATCCTAAATGACACCTTTGATATGATTGTTTGTGATGGTATGAAATTTATTCTTATATTTACCTTAATATTATATGAAATGATGAACACATTAATATTAAAAAAACTAAACCTAAAATTATTGAAATAATAATTTTATATTCAATCTGATAACAGTTTTGATGAATAACCATAATAGATTTATATTCATTAAAATATCCTCATTCACATAGGATTTATAAACCTTCATAAGGAGTGATATTTATCTAATCTACTTAAATACTTAAATAATTTAATATTTTATTTATTAAAATAAAATAGGTAACACATAAAAATATGATTTTTGAATTTAATTATTATTTATTTATTTATTGAAAATTGAAAATTTTAATTGAAATGAAAAGGCCATAATCAAAAAAATAGTTACCGAATGTTTATGAATTATTTTTTCATGAATAAATTCAATTTTTTCCCGTAATATAATTAATATAACAAAAAAATGTTGATAATAGACATATATTCATTACAATATGGAAATATAAGTTCTTTTTTGATAAAATAACAATTATTTTCATTTTTTCACTTTAAATATACTATTTACATGCTCTATGTCAGTATTAGTTTGGTTATAGAGTAAAATAAGCATATAATTAATTAAAATAATCCAAATTATTCCTTTATTATTAGTCGTGTACATTATTTTTTGGAAATATTATTTTTATTCATTAAAAAATATTTCATTAAAAATTGTTGTCACAAAATTTTACATCCATATTATAATATTATTTTTTACAACTTTCGATAGTTTAATCCAATAAAATAGATTTCATATTTTAATTACAATACAAGAAAATTTATAATTACTGAAATTTAGATTATTTTAAATAATAATAATAATAATAATAGTTTGTTACCATGGTTATGTATAAAATCATTTACATGCGATGTGATACAAAAACATATGGGTGAAAACTCAATTTCAATTAATTTAAATTTTTTTGGTTCAATATGCATCATCGTTATATAATATTTAATTGAATATTATGAAAATATGTTATATATTTATTGAATAATATATATAAATATATAAACTCTATGTTTTTCTGACAAATATCTTATAAAAGCAATCATCAAATGATCATAGATTTAGAAACATTATTTTCTCAAACTCACACCAACCAACTCAAAAAACTAATGATGATTAAATACAATTATTTTTGAGCTATTGGAACTGTCTATATGACTTTATATTATGGGTAAATTTTTAAACCTAAATAGGTATCCCAATAAAGAAGTAATCATCAATAATAAATCTTTCAATGTTTATTTATTCGTCAAAATAATTTTAATATGTTATGTCTATCAAAAAATAATGAATTAAATTACATATTTATAATAAGATTATATTTTGATAACGGGACATTAGTTTTCTCCATTTTCCATCCAATAGAATATTAAAACATCACTAAGGCGTATGTTTGACCTACTTTCTCTATGCAGAGGTGAAATTCATTTTTATTTAAAATTCCATGAATAATTATAAATATTGAGATAAAAAATATGTATAATAAATATAAACAAATTACCATTCATGAAATACAATATATCTTATATCTTATAATACATATTTCAACTATAATGGTGATAATTTTTCAGGCACGTAGCCATAGATTATATGTGCCACAAAGAAAAGTGATCAGTTATTCTTATCTACCATTCATGTATGATTATAATGATGTATATAATGTATAAAAATGAAAGCAATATTTTACATTTAATATTTATTATATAATGGATCCATGAACAAATTTATGATTAATAATACAAGGATGTTTTTTTCTGGTTATAAACCGAAGGAAACCACAATTTCCAAATGATTTAACACCGCTAGCTAAATAATATAGTCATAAAAGAAAAAAAAGTGTTTTGAATGAAAAATATAATTATAAATGTTATTATGTATGTATAAAATTAATATATGTGTGTTTTAGTGTTTAATGATCATAATTAGAATTTTGAACTTGATGTAAAGGGTTTATATTAAAATATAACTCTTTATTGGGACTATTTATATATAATTTTATGATGATAAACTTTCATGATATAACAGAAAACAATATTATTTAATTTATTATCCTTTATTTATTTCAATAAATTACATGTTTTTCCATGATTTTTTTTATCTTTAGGTACATAAATTTTAAAAAAATGTTTTCAATGAAAAATGACGTTGTTTATCAATTCAACCAGGAATAATTCTCTTCTATATAAATATATTACTTTTTTTGTTTTCAGGATAGTTTTAACTATTATCTATTTTTTGACTATTGTAATTCTAACCCATATATGAATTTCAATAAAATTGTTTAAGGTTTTTATTTTCCTCATTTTCTAAATTATATATTTTCATAATTAATGTGTGAAAGGAGCCAATAGTGTTTAATTAACCAAAAGAACTATATTTACACCAATCTAGAAATGTTTATTCCTTTACTATTATTATTATAATTTCTATATTAAATTTCAATAATAAAAATTCTCAAGGTATATTCAGAATTTATATAATTAAATTATGGATTTTATAACAAAATATTGATTTTACCTAATAAAAGTTCTAGTGATCTTTGTATTGTAATTTCATCAATGTAGACATCTATTCCTGAATCACACAATTTATTATAGTTATAATCTTATTTTACTATCCCCTATATCAATCGATATTATTTTTCATGTGTTATTTATTTATTTATTGATAAGGGAAAATATAAAAAAACATATTCAATTGTTTAAATATGATAGTTATGTTGATTATGTATAAACTTTTTTTCATTTAATTCATATAATGTAGTCATTAGACAAATATTATATTGTGGGAGTCCCATTATTTCCCCATGATGTGTTAGTATGTATCAAATTTCATAAATTATTATAAATTGGGGGTATGACTTAACTATTTATATATTATTTAATGGAACAAGGGATTTGTAATATGTTTATAATGTTTAAATTATCCATTCTATCCACATGAAAATAGCTATTGTCATTTATGTGATTATTTTTATTGTTATGAAATCCATAAATATATAACCCAATTATTATATTATTTATCTTTCATATTTAAATTCTTTTTTTTCAATTATAAAATATTTATGATTTATTGATTCAAAAATAGCTTCTATTTTATGCATTCCAATAGAGTGCATCAGATCCCACCATTTATTATTTTTCATGTTATTGTAGATAAAAAGAAGAGGTCTGTTATTTATTGTTTTGATACAAACTGTATAATAAAGTTTTCATTACTAATATCCATGATATGTGGTTATGGTAAAATAAGATGTGCTATTCATGGAGATCCAATTTTGTATGTATTCATGGAAACAAATTCCTTCTTTAAAGAAAAAATTGAAAAGATAGGTATATTTAATTTAAATATTCCAAAATCATAATTTCATGTTATATATCATATATTTTTTGGAAATCCAATATTATGAAGTTCCATGAAATTTAGTGGTGGAAAATGAATGTCATATCATCGTTGATATGGGAATAAGTACTTATGAAGAAGTGATAATTTTATATTATATTTATTGGATTCATAAAATGATAGATTATAGATTGAAATAATGGAATAATATTTACATTATAATCATTATATCTACCATTATTACCATTGACGAATGGTGGTCATAAAATATGAATCACATCACCATGTGAGGGTGATAGTCCTCATGTATTTAGGCATGAAACATTATATGATATATTTGATAGAAAATGAGATAAGTAAAGGTCATTACATCAACCAAAAAAAATCTCATTGCATGGATGATATTCATATAATTATATTATCACAACTATTAATGAATGCATGGAGGAAATAAATGAATGATGTTAATATAACTCAGTTAATAGATAGTTATACTCATTGAGAGTCATCCTTTGGATATCCATTTTAGGATACATAGGATGATCTTATATTCTGAAAAAGACACCTCAAATATAGGCATGGAACTGTAAAATATTTTTATGTTGGTGTTGGTTCAGCAATGTGTCTCATGATGTGTTGCTAAGATAAGAGATGTGGTCTCCATTATTAGAGGGAAAATTAAAAAAATATTAATTTTAAGACATATAAAAAATAAAAAAAATTTATAATAAAGACTTATAGAAAAAAATATAATTCGTTTAGAAGAACATATTTATAATTATAATATTCTTTAAAACTAATTTTTTTGAAATGTTTTAGTGGAATTTGAAAACAGTGGTTTTTAGTTTACAACATAATTTACAGTTCAATATTTTAGATATTGTAAAGAATTCTTCAATATTTCTGTATTATAAATTTACTTATTATGAGGAATATAAATAATTAATTTTAAATGGATAAAAATTTAAACCATATAACACTTCACATATCCTACTGAAATACTTTTAAAATCATTTTAGAAAATATTATTTTACATAAAATACAATAGTTTATTTTTTCAAATATTAAAAAATTGACTTTAGAACATCAGGATAACAATGTATTTAGATTATTAGACCTTATATAAAAAATTATAAATTATTATTAACTATAAAACATTGGTAACAAAATTAATTATCCATAAATATGACATTAAATGTTTTTAATGTAATTAACAATAATTATTTTATTTATTTCTAAATTATCGTATCCAGGATTTTTACAAGTTTATGGTAATTATAAATCCAAATATTTTTAAATAATATTTACATTATAATAATGAATTATTCATACTAAAAATAATTTTAATATTTTTTCATAAAACACTTTTTCAAAAATTAAATCATATGAAAAAATTATACCGAAAAAATGATATTTTTTTAATTAGTCATCGCCAAATATAATAAAAGGGTTATGATCAAATGGATGAAGATACAACCTCCACATGATAAAATATTTAGAATTTATTATTGAAAAAATATGAATAAAAAATTAATATAATTTTTGGGGATATATTATTGTCATATCTCATAGTTTTAACCCAATCATTATCATTTTACGTATACCATGGTGACCACATTTTTACAAAGGATACTATATATAACGACCAATAATAAAAAGGATTTATTTACTAAATTTGAAACTATAGATTCCATTAATGAAAACTATTTTTACATTTAAAAATTATTTATTCTATTTAATTTTTTTTAAAATTATTATATGAATAAAAATATTATTTTTTAGAAAATATGATTTTATGTATTAAAATGAGCCTATACCAAAATAAACTAGTATTCCCATTCATTCAAATATATTTATATGATGTATAATTAAAAGAAAAAATTTTAATTTAATAAAAACATATAAAACATAATATGACATATATATTACTTTATTTTAAGATAAAAAATATGTTTTTTTAAAAATCACTATTTTCCACAATACGTTGAAAATCATATTTTTTAGAAATATAAAAATAATTAAACATAATCTTTTTTCATATCAATTTTGTAAAATAAATTCATTTTATAAATGAAAATTTCTATTATTTTTTAATATTAATTATAATATCTTTTCCAATAATTCAATAAAAATCATCTTTAAAGATAATGTATTCATGAAACAAAAAATTACATTGCTATAAATTAATTACTAATTTCGTGATAATTTTTCAAATAATATATATTATGTGAGACATTTATTTATAAATTTCATAATTTTTATCTTTTATTCATACCCACTGATACAATGAAAATGATATAATAACATTTTTTTAATAAAATTTGGTGTTCTGTGTATGTTGGGTTCTCCAAAACATAAAATTCATTATAGAAAATAAAATTTTAAAAAATCGGGTGTTGCATACTCAAACCCTCTGATGGAAGTTGTGTCCTACATTTTTTAAATATTTACATTATAAAATAGTATTTCATTTCCATATATAATATTTAATTTTTATTTTTATTTTAAATTACAGGTATAAGAACTAGAAACATATTATTAATAAAATCAAGAGTCTATAATATGGTCTTTTATAAGGGAAATATATTTAATGAGTTTAGAAAAACAAACCATGGGCGTTGTGTTATTTTTTCCTCATAATAATATTTATATATTATAATAGAACTTTTTTAGTGGAATTTATTTACTGAATATATTTACAATATATGTTATATACATATATTATACTCTATTTCAACATTTAATTGTTTTTAAATCTATTTATAATGTTAATTCATATATTTTTATAATGATTAATGAAAAATTATTATTTTTATACATAAATATATGAAAAAATATATTACTATGTCTTTAGATCAGTAAAATGGTATCATGTTATTCCAACCCTTTATAAGCATTTAATAAAAACATAATGGTTAAATCATGATCAGATATTACTCAATAAAACATCATATAATGAATGAAAAACATTACATATAATACATAATCCATAATAATCATGGATTAAAATAGAACATTCCAAAAATAACTAAACCGTAAATAACTTTAATAAATACTTACGAAAAATAATGACAATAAGCTACTGTATATTTTACCACATAATTATAATGTCAATAATAAATATATTCTAATCAAATATTTTTAAAACATGAAAATATTATCCCTAAAAATATAGGATAATTAGATATAAATAAAAAATACAATCTAATATTCATAAAAAAATTACCATAATATTATTCCTAATATAACTTCATAGATTAAATAAGATACTAAAAAATTATAGATATTGTTCCAAAAAATATAATAAAATGATTCAAAATAACAATAGTTATATTTTTCCATCCAAATTGTTAGGATTAAACACATGGTTCAAATATTATATAATTACTTTTTCATTTGTTACCTCTTATATAAATCATATAACAACCCAAATGGTTATCTATACCTCCTTCATGTATCCCTTCATAAAAAAACTTGTAAAAAATTTATTTAATCAGATACAAATAAGGTCATATAGAGTATCAAAAACTTATTATTTTTTTCAAACTAAATAACTAAATATTATAATCACATAAGTCCATAATGATGAATATATTGGTCTTAATCATACCATCAATATTAAACATATAACAATATAATTGATTTCAAAACTCAAAAGTAATCCACAATTAAGAGCATCATATCATTGAATTTTATTTAGAACATTCTATGATAGAAATTATTAATACGCCAAACATGAATAGTAGGATGTAATTGAAAATATAAATTACTAACATATTAGCATTGATACCAATAGACATGACATGATTATATTATCTATTACAACATCAACTGGAATAATGAGACACAAACAACACCATTATCTTTTAAGGATAACAATTTTAGTAATTTATGTAATTTTATTACTTAATAATTACTATTTCTTGATGAGATATTTTTTATTAGACCCTAATTTTTTTATTCTATTAGAAGTCTCTCAACATCCCTATAAAAATATCAATATATCCCATACAGGACACCATTCTTTTTACCTAGTTAACAGATTGTGTTAGAATGGTTGAGATCAAATTCAAATTAATTGTGGATGTGTGAGATAATATTTTAAGAACATAAGTGAGAATAAAATTATAATAAATGAAATAAGGCATGGTTTTATAATTAAAAGTACCAAATAGTAATTTATATATCATAATATTGAATCATTGAAGAATGCATTGACATATATAAATATAGTAATCAATAGAGAATCAAATATCAATGTCAATTAGAATATATAATCTGAATAAGTACATATTATAAAAGTGTTACATAAATCATGGAAATATCAAAATCATAGAAATAATTTTTCAATGATATGTACAAAAAAATTCATCACACATTGGGAATGTTATAAACACCCATGTTCCCACTTTATTCATTGTTTAATATCTCATGTACAATATTTTTGTATTGGGATAACCACTTCTATACCCTTTAATCATATAAAAATGAAACAATAGCAAATACATTTGATGTATATGATGGAACCACCATTCATAAAAATTCATTATCTATCTATATGTAAGCCACTAGATCCGAGATACATTTATCATTTCTTATTATAATTACCCATGTGGTATATATTTTTTCATTAAATATTTCCTCATCATAATGAAAAGGCGTATATAGAAATAATATGTATTGTATCATTAGAATTTATTAATAGAGGTGCATAATAATAATCAAATGATAATTTAATATATATAAAATAAAACTAAATTAAATTTGGAATATTTTATTGAAAAACAAGAGAAAAATATAATTTTTATAATGTCATATAATAGAAATAAAAAAAATAAAAAAAATGGAAAAATATTTCCTCATGAGAATCATTTAATATTATCCATGAATCAAAAAAGGATTTAATATTCATGTGGTATGGTAAAGGTGACCAAGCAATATAAAATAAAATAGAACATTATATTTCACATTGTAAATAAAGTAAAAAATGATCCATACATCCCAATTAAAATGTTTCATTTTTAAATCCCTGTAATTTTATTACAATATTTTTGAAAAATAAATTAGAAAATAAAATTAATTTAATGAGTATCATCGCTGAAGTATTAAGAAATGTATGAAAAATGAAAATAAAATTACCAATTAAATAAAGATAAAATTTTACTGCCACATACAAACTATAGTCTCATTGTTTCTTGAATTAAAAGAGATGAAAAGGGAGATATTATTATATACAACTAACATAATGTCAGAAAAGAAATGTTTGCTGTTAACTAAATTGATATCATAAATTTCCATTCAATATAAATATATTGATTTCCAATCAAGCTAAAAAATGTGCTAGAATATAACACCAATAAGATAACTGAAAATTGATTATAAGATTTTATAGCCAAACATTTCAAAAAATTATATTTATTTAAATTTTCTAAAACAAACATATAAATGATTATAATATCTAAAAAGATCCACATAATTCATTTTAATACAAGTTTATTAATAAAGATTTATAAAAATAATTATTTCCAGAGTTTAAACTATTTCCATTATATTTGATTCTTCAATTCAGTTTTTTTAATCATTTAATATTCATCATAGAACCAGCATACTAATAATATTATATATTTTGTGAATATAATAATTATTAATTATATATAGTTTTATAAAAATCAATTATTGGATGTTATTAAAAAATGAAATACACCTATTTGGGTGAATTTAGTTTGTATGTATGCATGAATACTACATTCCATTTCTCTGTAACATCATAAATGAAATGTAAATAAAATATAAATTATTTAGAAACCTAATAACATAATAAATTTCAAATATTATCATCAATAATATTAATATCTCTAACCATTTGAAGAGGTTATATAAACATAACACTAATCTCTATATAGATATTGTAGTAAATAAGTATTCTTCAGTGATACATTGATTTTCCATTGGGATATTTCATAAATATTCAGTTATTATCTATTCATTATTTAATAATAACTATTGTGTATATTTTTTTCCATTGTAAAAAAAATACTTGAATTACTATCATAAATAACAAAATACAAAACATTTTGATTGTGGTAAAACTCACATACACATGAAAAATATTTCATTACATGGTTTCTTAAAAATGAGATGAATAATAAAATCCCACTATTTATTCATCTATTACCTTATCACGGTTTTATTTCATTACACATTTTTATGATCTATTATTGTATTTTATTTTTTAATGGAGGTGTTATAGGTGTTCATTGAAATCATGGAGAGGTTTTGGACCTCAAAATTCAATTACTAAAGTTGCAGGTGTTCAACTATCTTGTTAATAAAGGAAATGACATTTATTATGGACCATCACATTACCATTTATAAGTTTGGAAGTGGCTACACCATTATTTTATATCCATAAACTAGTATGTTTTCCTCCACTGGAATGCTGGTGTCACCATTAGGATTCAGAATTAATAGGGATGAAATTTAAATGTTTCATTAAATGTGGAGTTTTAATATTTCAAAATTCTCCCATGACATCAATTTTCCCCATACTAACATATGGTCCTTCATTTGGGATTTGTTTCTCCCCCATTTAAAATTTAAGGAGTATTAAAATTTTGATCTATTTTTAGATTTAATCCATGTATTTTTTTCTATGTTTTGGTCATGGATAAACATCCTCTCATGTTAATCTTTCTGAAACGGGAATTTAGGCATGGAAATTTTGAGGATCCATGTTTCTAATAATATTTTTTATAGATCATTTGTGTAATTGATAGGTGGTTTTTTTGTCTCAAATAATCATTGATAATTATTTAAGAATATTTCTAGTATGTGATTCCTCTAGTATCCATTACTATATAAACATGTAATTCTGTGATTCTTGATTTTTTATTCAGTGTTTTGGTTCCCCCCACGATTCTATGTTCTATAAATTCATGTTACGTAGTTTTTTATGTATAGGTGAGAATATTCCATCATTTTATAGGTACGTGGTTTAATTAATTGGAATTATTATATGAAATTTTCTTTTGTTTCATTCAATTTATTTATAATTTTTTTAAATACAAGATCAGTATTTGGATAATTTATGATTGTTTTTCTTATGATAATTAAAATTAATTATATCCATTTTCATGATTAATAAATGGTTTTTAAAAATATTTATTCTCAATGATGAAATTCACATTGAATTATTTAAATATGGTATGGACAAGAATAATTATTGATGAGGCAAGGAACCATCATTGACGATGATCACATATCCCCTATGAATTTTCAAACTATATAAATGGTGAACTTAGAGGGCCAATTTGTAGGAGGGAAGCACTCTAATTAGTAAATTCAAACTATAAATTCATGTAATTAAAGGTAAATGGGTACACTTGGTGGAAAATTTATCATAAGAGGTATTTGAGGATAATAAATGACATTAAAATAATATGAACCCAAGGGAATGTTTTAAATATTGTTATGCTTCAAACCTATATTTTAAACATTGATTAAAAATCAATTATAACTAGTTTGTTTGATAAATTTTTAATAATTATGGAAAACAATGACTCATTATGTTTTATATTTATCTTTTCAAATCATATAACACCCCTATTCATTTTTTTAATAAAATAGGTTTATATTATATATATATATTTTAAATTTGTGGGATCCTACCATGATTGTTTTTCTCACACCCACTATACTCCATTTGTTGTTTATAGTTGTTTATTAATATTATTAATGTAAGAAAAATTTGTCATAGCATTGTAGTGGGGTTTGTTAGTAACTAGGTTTGGGCGTCTTTCGGTGACTATATTGCAGTTGGAGATGTGTTTTTGATGTTATGTTGTTCTTAAATCAAGATAAGGATTTTATAAGGTATTCTTATATATATTTATTACTTTTTTCCTCTAGTGATTTCAATGACATACAGACATTCTACAAATAAGTTTTCAAGGTAAATGAGGTCTATGTTTTTTTAAAATAAACTCATAATTATGACTATTTTGATTTTTCTTATAAATAGGATGTAACTTGAGGATATGATAGTTTATACATTACCAACTCAAGTAATATAATTAATAAAATTCATGAACACCCAATTCATTTACATTTTAAATATTTAATGATTTAAAGTTATAAGGAATCGGTATACATATTGTATATATCCGTAGAATTAATGTTTTTTTTAAACATTTCTTTGGATCATGATACTAATAGAGGGAATCCAAAGAAACAAATTATGAGTTTATTTAGATCCAACGGATTGAGGGATTCTTGGGAAAATAGGACAAAGCTAACACAATTAATTGTATCTAGAAATTTATTTTTCATGAAAGGCATAGCTAATATCAATCCCTCGAATAAAGGGATTCCATGATTTTGGAAGACACAACAATTACTGATCTATCAAATCATCATGTATCATGTAATGGAATTATAGTCCTTATACATTTAGTGAAAAAATTGGAGGATATATTTATCCATGATTTATAACTACCTTAAATCATGATATTAATAATGGAATTCTTCTAAATGATATTATTTCATTATAACATATATATGATTTTTATTTCATTTTATACAATATTTATTTTCTAACATTAATGTGTATTCAATTGATTTTTTATAAATATATTTCTAACAATCTATTATATAGTTTTAACCCTTATAACAATAAAAAGAACTAATATTATCATATAATGTATTATTTTGATTGTGATACTCTCATCAACAGTGGTTTTCTAACACTAATTCATTTTCTTAATATGATTTTTTTGTTTTAGATTAATTTTTAATCTAAATTTCATCCATTATCCCACTTGTATCCATTCTAGAATCATTCATTCCCACAATTGGTATTATACTATGTTATAAATATTTAATATAATAAGCATTTATGTTCATTATCAACCACATATTGACAAATTTTTTCAATAAATAACAAATTTGTAAACATTTTTTCATTAACAAGATTATAGTAAAATGATGGCTCCATTGATTTATATGGATGATACTAATGTTATAATTTTTCAAAATACTAATCATTATCATCAACATATCATTTATGGAAACGGTAATAAGTAGTAGAGATATCAGATCAAATCATTCATTTTTAATACTATATGTTATTTTCATAATTTATTACTGGTCATTAAAACATTCCAAAAATAAAATCTACTTAATTCATCCATAATGAAAAACCAAAACATCAACAAAATTATGGAGTATGAAATAAACTATTATATTCCTTGACAAGGAATTAATATAGTCAAATATATTTATGTGAAGCTACTAATATCATATAAACGAATATAGAAGTCCCTGACATTGAAACATATAACGTTTTTAAACAATATGTTCAATGATTGTCGCATTATATCATGATTTTTCTTTACTACTAAAATAATTATTAGAAGAATGTGATCAATAATTAATAACCATTGTCGATAGATTACATTATACTAGTGAAGAATATATTTTCAATGGAAATTTTGATTAAAATATTATTGGAATGATGTCTAATAAATAGGAATCCCAAAATATATCCTGGAATGATACACATTATATTACTAATCTTGCATTATATGATCATAACATACCCCTCATAGAATATTAATTTATATTGAAAATAGTTTTTGTGTAATGAAAAATAATAATGTAGGAGTATCTTTTGAAACTATATATATTATTCCTACTAAT
The DNA here is from genome assembly GCA_963277665.1 of Viscum album. Taxonomy (NCBI): domain Eukaryota; kingdom Viridiplantae; phylum Streptophyta; class Magnoliopsida; order Santalales; family Viscaceae; genus Viscum; species Viscum album. The sequence goes on from OY728148.1 coordinate 151,518,735, forward strand.
GTTTATCACAGAAACAATGTTGTGAATTTATTGAATAAAAAATAAAGTGATTGTTAAATAAAAATATAGTTCATTAAAAATGATTAGAAATTGGTTATAAAATATTGCAACAAGGATGCATAATTTTTTGGGAAAGAATTATTGTCATTATATTAAGAATAAAATTCATAATGATATTAATGATAAGAATATTATACTCAAGTCATTTTTTATGAATTTAAGAAGGAAGGAATATTTTGATAAGATCAATTAAGATAAAATTGAAGGATATGAAATAATGAAATTCAAACATAAATTCCATGAAGTATTATATGTATAAACACATGATAATTTCAGAATCTTCTAATATTTTTATTAAAATTTGTTGAGATATTTAATCAGATAAATCATTTGAGAATGAATGTTCTAGATTGACAATAATTTGTTTATTTTCTATGTCACCAATGGTTAATAAATTTCTCATGGTAAAGGTAAAGAAATCAAAATACCTTAGTAATATTATTCTTTAGGAATATTATCATGATTTTAGTGATGAGAATAATTATAAATCATTAAATAAATAATCTCCCTCAGCTGATGAGGATAATACCATACCGAATTATGAATAATTTCTAAGATTTCTAAACTACTTAAATATTAAATATTTGTTTTTTTAGAAAAAAACTAGATATTGTAAAATAAAAACTTATTGAGGATGATTCATGAGTAACTCATTTATCTAATGAAATTTAATATCATTATAATTATATTGATAGAAATAATTTTGAAAATTATAGCAATTATAAGAACCATAAAAATTCTTATTTCATAGAAATTTAATTTAAAATTTTATTTATCTAAAAATTATTTTAAAACTATTAATACAAAGGATAATAATTTATTCTTCAAACTAAATTATGAAAATTATTTATTGAAGAAGATTTTATCAATGTTTAATTTTATTGAGGATAAATATTTAAAATATGTATAATAAATATCTAAAATAGTTATAATATTTGAATGGGTATAAATAAAAATAAACCTATTTTTATTAAATTTTTTTTATCCACATAAATACTCCATTTTTTAAAAATATCAATTTAGTAGTAATTGAAAAAAAAATCTCTTAAAAAATGTCTGTTTTTATGTTTTAATAAATCATACATTTATATAGAATTGAAATTTTATCTGTGATGTAAATGTTGGAATAATTTTTTAAAAAATATCTCATTTATTTACAATAATAGGCCAAAGAAGGTATCAATTCTTAAAAAATATATTTTTTATTTTTCGACAAATAGTTAATGTAATAATAACTAAATAACCTGTTACATGGAGAGTTGTTTCCATATTGCATATGTCTAGAGTAAAATATTTAAATATTGATATTTTCAAGATTAATGGTGGAAAATTTTAATCTGGTAAAAATTTTAAGGAGAAATCATTGGTATTGAAAGATTGTAATTATTTGAATACAATTATTATATGATTTTATATTTGATGGTGGGAATTGTGACAACCTTATAAGAAAAAGAAACTTATGTGATGAAGGTTATATTCTTATCATCATGAATGAAAAATTTGTTGTTCATAATTCATAAATGATTTTTTTCTTTCTATCAACTATAATTAGAATGTTTACAATTTAAACATAAATACCATAAGATCTAAGTTTTAACATTTGTAAATGTGATGGAATATCACTCTTTTTTTATAGAATATTTAATAAGGACAATGTAAACATAAAATATTAGCTATTATTACTAATAATGAACTTATTAATAATCTATCAGAACATTGGTTGCATACTATTAACGTTTCTAATCCTTGACTAGATGGTAAGGAAGAGAAGTCATTTTATAAATATTTTAGTGAATTATCTATGTCTTATGATTTATAGTTTGTGCACATAGAATTATTTCATAAATCCAAAAACTAATTTTTTCTGTGAAATACAATGTAAATGTTTTAGATGATTATTAATCTTATTATAATTGAGTCTACATTCTACCCAATAAAATCTAAAGTCTTCATATTTTTAAAAATTTTATTATCTTGTGTAAAAAATTAGCAAAACCTACACTCGATAATTATTCATAGTGATCATGGAAGAGAATTTCAAAATTATTATTTGGAATGTTTTTTTGGCACAAAATTTATCGTACATATATTTTCAACACATATAAGTCCACAATAAAATGGTGTGGTTGAAAGAAGAAATATAGTTTATTAGGATATTATAAGAACCATGTTCATTGAATACTCAATTTCTCAACATTTGTATGATGAAGATATGTGTACATCTTATTATACTATAAATCATCGCTTAATAAGTAATTTTTATTAATAAAGCTCTTTATGTGTTTTGTGTAGGATGAATTGGAAAACATTCCCACTTTAACATTTTGGGATCCAAAGTATTCATTCTAAATACTAATGATACCATTTAAAAAATTTCACCAAAATATGATGAAGGGATATTTTAAGGTTATTAAACTTTTAATAGAGATTATAGAGATTATAAATAAAATTGATATACTATTGGGGAAGGAATATATGTTATGTATGATGAAATTGAACCCTTTATTTTAAAACATCCTTCACACAAAAAATAAAATGTTATTTCTAAAAATAAATTTCATCCTATGTTATAATGTTCTTATCATGATATAATTATTGAATATTATTTTTTTGATGTAATACCTCATGATAATTCTCATCATATTGTTGAAGAAAAGTGTTCTTTAAATCCATGATATCAGTTTGTTCATAAGAATTATTGTAATAATGAAATCAATAATGATGTTTATAAACAAATTATAACTATTATTTATATAATAATGGAAATTGAAAATAAATATTTTTTCTCACAATTTGAACATGAAAATTTTAATGATGCTTTTTGAGATAAGGATTGGATAAAATCCATGCAAGATGAACTCATTGAGTTTTAAATGAATTTTTTTTACATTTGTTAAACGTCCAAGATAAATATATATAGTTGGAGTAAAATTTGTTTTGTTGAATAAATGTGATGAAAATATAATAATTTATTAAAATAAAGAGAGTCATTTTGTGAGGGTTAAAATCAACAAGAGGGAATATAAAGAGAAGAAACATATGTGACAGTACCTAGAATTTAATTTATATGAATACTTTTATCTTATTCAAAATTTGTAAATATCAACATTTTAAAAATTTATGTGATGTGTGATTAACATAATAACATAAAGGATATTATTTTTCAGAGGAATTTTGTATAGAATAATCAGATGATTTTGAAATTAAAAAACATCCTAAAAATGTTTTCGAACAAGGAAATAATTTATTTATTTACAAAATTCCCTAGAATATTATATGATATTTTACCTAGATTTGTGATTCATTTTTTGTATGTTTTGGAAAAATTTTTTTTATAAAGTTAGTAAATAATAATATAATGAATTTAAAAATTTATATTAATGAAATTATATTTGTTCCAGTTCAGAAATCAAAGAAAAATTGCTTTGAATGTCTGATAAAGTCTGAGTTTGAAATGATTATGAAGGTTGAGTTAGCTTATTTATTTGTTTTAAAATTTTAAATAAACCAGAAAAACATTAATCGTAATATAAGTATATAAAATTTGGTATTATCAATTTTTTTTAGGATAATCCTAAATGTATTAGTACATATATTAAAATCTAAAATACATTATATATTGATGAAGTTGGAAAAGTAGTTGATCAACATTCCTTTTGAGGTATGACAAGAAGTCTACTTTATATAATAGCTAGTCATCTGGATTTTATTTTTTCAGTATTATTTTAATCTAAATACAAATCTATTACAAAATAGTCTCATATTAATCATTTAAATATATATTTTTTTACCATAAGTGGACTATAGATTTAGATTGTTTTACAATTTTTAAAATTATTAATAGTTAAAATGTTTTTCAGAATCTTAATCTAGTGTTTTTAAAATGTACAGAAGAATTGATTATGAAATATTTCTTTTCTTATGTTATGATTGAGTATCTTGGTCTTGTATGAATCAAAACACAATATCCCTTTCCACATCTAAAGAAAAATATGCCAAAAAGGAAATGTATTGCGATCATGTGTTCTGGATGCAATACACACTGACAGATTATTGAATGATTTTTTTGAAAAAAATAAAATTTTGTGGAATAAAACAAGTTCAGTAACATAATGTAAAAACACAGATTATATCTAAGGTAGTAAGAATATAGACCTAAGGAACTATTTTATTCCCAATAAAACACATAATTTTGATATCAATTAATAATCAATCAAAACACATGGACAACTTATTGATATTTTTACTAAAAAATGTAGCCAGATAGATTTCATCATTTTAAACATATATAAGAAATTATCCATATCAATGAATTATACATATTTAATTTTATTTACAAATATATTTTCTTTAATAGAGTACTTCACAATGTGGTACAACATATGAATATAAATTTTCTGATACCATTTTCATTTAAAAAAAATAATTTTCATAAATAATATTTTTTTTCTAAAATATTATATTTTTTTAAAAAATAATTATATATTTATTGGATTCAAAATAAATTATAAAATATTCGTTAGAGATAAATTTTTTCAAATTGGAAATATTTTATAAATATTTATGAATAGTAAATTTTTATAAAAAAATTCTTAATAATTATTTTTCTAATACTATATTATTAATCAGTATTAATTTTTGTACCCTCAGTTTCAGGTACATTACCCCCTTTCCTCATGTTTATTTTAACTAGTTTGTCTTTGATTGGGTTTCCATAAAATTGTGAGTTTCTATAAAATATAGAGTTTCTATAATATAGAACATTTCTATAAAATAGAGAGTTCCCATAAAGTATAGAGTTTCTATAAAGTGGGGTATTACCATAATGTGGGGTGTTTACCTAACATGTGGTGTTTCCATAAAGTGGGTTGTTAACATAAAGTGGGGTATTTTCATATATTGAGATGTTTCCATAAAAGGGGATAAAGGGAAAGGTTAGAATAATTTTGGAGTTTTTTAGGGAGTGTTGGGATCAAAAGGGAGGTTGCATGAACCATACATGGTTTTCACATATCATTTTCTCCAATCTTGCACAGAGGTCAAATCTAGATACTATTTTCTAGGACCTTAGTCATTTTTGATCTATTTATTTAGTTTTGTTATCAAAACTTCCCTAATTTGAGATTACACTCCGTAGAAGTATTGATAACCCTCCCCACACAGGTTGAAGATATTTTGGATCCTTCCCTTGGTGATTTCGAGTTGGATTTTTGAGCTTTGTCACCATTCTTTATGGAGTTGTCATGTTTTCTTTATCTGCTTAGATCTAATTCATCGATCTCAATTAATTATCAAATATGAACCTATAGTGGGTAGATCTACATTTTTTTATTCCAAATATATCAATGATAGGTCTTGATCTATCTAGTATAAGAGATCTTAGCCCACTCCAAGGGAATCGACTCGCTTTCTAGTGTGTTGTTCATCTGTTGTTAATGTTTTGTCAAAAACCATCAAGGTTGTGTCCTCTCTCTCGACTCATCTGGCTATAATTGTTAGTATTTGATTAAAATTGGTTTATTGATTGTGAAATTCATGGATAATATTCACTTGTGTTGATTTATGGTATTTTTCAAATTTCATGATCTTGGTGAATTGTTGTGAAAAAGGGGGTTTAATTTAAAATGAAGATTTTAAATTATGGATTTTCTAGAATTTCTAAATGGTTTAGGAAAAAGGGGTTTTCTATAAAAATGGTGTTCAATAAAAATGGATTTTTATGGAATTTTTTTGAGTTGAAGTGGTTTGGAATTGAAATAGTTTTGATAGAAATGGTTTTCAATAAAAAGGATTATGTTGTATTGATCGTTGGGCATATGTATTGTGTGTTCATATTGCATATATGGGGCTTGGTTGAAATATGACCTTCTACTCAGTGCCAAAGGATTAATGGAACATGAGAATTTCATATATGAGGCTTGGTTAAAATATGACATTGTTCTCAGTTCCAAAGGATTAATGACACATGAGAAACAATTACCTTGTGGCAACTTAGTAGATTGACTAGAAAACACTCATTTGTATGAAACTATCATAATGTATCTTTCATGGTAGGTTTTATGTGTTTGAGTAATGGTTGGGTATGCCGATAATGGGATATTGGGAAATGGTGGTAAATATTTATTGGTTATATTTCTAGAAAAAAAATATTTCTGAAAAAATAGGTTTATATTGCACTTGTATGGTTTTGGTAATGAATGGTTTTGGAATCTAGTTTAAATTTAGTTTTAAACTAATTTTGAGAATTTTTTTTATAAAAATCATTTTATATAATTGTTTCTAACTCTCCAATCACAGTGGAAAGAGTAGGGAAGTCATTGGTGAAAAACTACTATGTTATATACTTACCCCTTCTTGGGAACTTTGATGCTTTTGCAGAAGATATCTTCTGGGACAGGGGCAAAGGAAATGTTTCACACATGTTGAGCACTACCTCAGGATGTTGGGTTGTTTGGATATTTTGGATGTTGGAGTATGTGGATCATGGATTCTTGAGGTTTTTGGAGTGTCTTGTGTATTTTATCTACTGTGTACTCTGATACATTGTTATCCTTCAATTGTTGGTTACTTTGTTGTGGTATTGAGTGCATGAAGTTGTTGATTTGCCTTTCATTTTTTCATGCATCATGTAGTGAATGTTCAGTTATGGTTGGTAGGTTTATTGGTTTATTTCCAAATGGATAAATCATCCACCACTTGTATTTGTAGACCTTCGGAATTTATTGACAACCTTTGGTGTCTTGGGGATGTCTCTTAAGGCCTAGTAATGACTCATTGTACTCTCAAGCCAATTAGAATTTGGGGATAATTACAAATGGTATTAGCTTTTTCAGTCCTTTCATAACATGTAGTCATCTTTGTTATTGGTCTTGGAGTGGAAATCCATTCTTATCTATACCTTTGGAGGGAATTTTTGAAAGGATTAGGATTGCCAGAACATGAACTATATAGCATAAAAGGATGTAGCTATCCCTTTTATGCTGAATTTCAAGTTACTAAAGAGTTAGGTAAATATTTATTTGGAGACACATAAAGTATTTTTACATATCATTTTAATGGGTTTAGCCGATGAGACGAGCATGACGTGCCTTATAGATGAATGACCTCCCACAAGGGGTGCATAAATCATTTCAAGAAATGATCCTTTTTGAAAAGTTTGGAATTGGATTTCAAATGAATGATTTTGAAAAAGACTATGATTATCGTATTTTGAAAATGGATTAATTTTCCAAAGCATGTGAGTGGTTTCAAAAATATTCGAACATGGGAAAAATGTTGTTTTGTATAACAAAGTTGTGATAGCTGATGTGATAGAATTTGAAATTCTAAGACAACTATTGTTAGAGAAAGATATTAACAAAGTTTGTTGTTAGTATAGAAAATGGAAACCAATAGGTGTCATAAGAACTAGTCAAAAGAGGCAATAAAGAATTTGGTTGCACCTGATATATAGGTGAAGCAATAGTTGTTAAACATATCACTCAAGCTATTCAAACCATTGTTTTGGGAATTTAGTTGGATAGTCCATTTATGATATTTGTCACTACTGAAAATCCAAGTTGATGAATTGTGGTTGTCATCACTAGAAGAGATGAGAACTCTATCACTAAGATGAAGAGGAAGTGGGAACCTATTTTATATGTTTAAAACATGAAATGATACCTTATATGATAAAACTAGAATATCCTCTCGGTGAAATAGAATGTGAAGACTTTGTGTATAGGGAATGTCTTATAAATATGGAGGGAGATAAGTTGAAATGGTGCTTCTTGATGTTTTAGATGGATGTCTATGATGTAATAAAAATTATGGATTCTTTTATAATGTTTAAAGCTCACATCAACTATAATAAGATAATAGTGACTTTCATGATGGAGGACTACATCGAGCTTCTCATCAGAGGTGATAGGATGGAAAATAAATGTTTAAAAATCATGATTGCACCAACGTTGGGAACTATATCTTACCATTTGATTGTGTTGACATTGGTATCAATGGAAGAGATCGAGGAAAATAGTTTTTTAGATTCCTTGGATCAATTTCAAGATTTCTTTCCCAATAAATTCTTATGGTTACCACCTCTAAGGTAAGTGGAGATTAAGATTGATCTCTTTATGGGGACCCGTCCTTTTTCTCTTTCATCTTATAGGAATGAACCAACAGAGTAACAGGAATTGAAAATGCAGTTAAAGGATCTTGAAAGAAAGGGTTTCATTCGACCATGTACACCTCCATGGGTAGCACCAGTTTTGTTCGTGAAGAAGGTAGATGGAACTCTTCTTCTTTGTGTTGACTATAGTAAGCATAACATTGTTACAATAATGAAAAGATATCCACATAATTGTACTGATGATCTGTTTGATCAATTAAGGGGAGATCAGTGGTTCTCCAAGATTAACATGTGAATAGGATATCACCAATTGAGAGTTTGGAAAGAGGATATTCCATAGATAGCTTTAAAAAGTAGATATGTCCACTATGAATACATAGTCATGCCTTTAGGTCTAATGAATTCACCAGAGGACTTCATTGCATTAATGAATCTGATTTTCAAAAAATATCTAGATTCGTTTGTTGTGGTGTTGGTGCACAACATTTTGGCCTATTCAAAGAGAAGTTTTAACCATAAGATGGACCTGGAAACAGTGTTAAAAATCTTGAGGGATCATTGTTTGTATTCCAAATTATCAAAGTGTGTTTTTTGGATCTAGGAAGTATGTTTCCTTGGCCATATCATTTATAAGAAAGGCATTTATTTTGATCATGAAAAGATATATGCAATTATCTCTAGGCAACCACTGGAGAATGAGTTCTAGATATGAAGTTTTCTTAGTCTAGATGGTTACTACTGACGCTTTGTGCATGATTTATCATGACTAGATTCACCAATGACTGCTCTGAAAAAGAGGAACACTCAATTACAATGGAAAAAGGAATGTCAGATGTATTTATAGGAACTGAATGTTCAGCTAACATTAGCACCTATCTTGATGTTTCCAAAATCAGGATAGGGGTATTTGGTGTATTGTGAGGCTTCAAGATTAGGGATGGGTTCTGTTCTCATGAAAGGAGAACACATGGTAACTTATGGTTCATGTCAGTATATGGTGCATGAGAATAATTACCCAACACATTATTTGGAGTTAGCTACTGTGGTCCATGCATTAAAAACACGGAGACATTATCTATTTGGTGAGAAATTTATAGTATTTACGGATCACAAAAGCTTAAAACACATTTTCTCAAAGCGAAATTTGAATATGAGAAAATGGAGGGAGATGAAGTATCTCCAAATGTTGGAATTTGAAATGATGTACACATCGGGTAAAGGAAATTCAGTCACATATGCATTGAGTCGAACGTCATATGGTCAGCTGGCGAAAGAAGCAGTAGATGAATGACAGTTTATGTCGGTCTTTGGAGACATGCATGTGGAATCTGATGATCAAGGTGATGTTGTAGTGGTTTTAGAAACTCTTAATCTAGATTTAGTAAAAATGATAAAATTGTCACAACGATATGATGCAGAATGTATGGTTTTATGTTAAAAACTCAATGGTGGGGATACCATTTATGATTGGAAACATGATGGGTGTTTAGTTTTGTGTTTCAGAGATAGGATGGTTATACCTATGGTTTATCAAGAAAAAATCCTCCATTCTTACCACAATTCAAAATGGGTTGTACATCTAGGTACACAGATGATGTATAAGGTGTTGAAGACGCAATTTTGGTGCAGCGACATGAAAAAGAGGGTTGCCGAGTTCGTCTCGCGGTGCTTAACATGTTCGCAGGTTAAAGAAGAGCATTATAGACTACCCAGTATGTTACAATGTTTTCCCATACTTGTGTGGAAATAGGATCAAATTGAAATTCATTTTGTTATAGGTCTTCCAAGAATGGACCAGAAACACGATACAATTTTGGTGATAGTGGATCATCTAACTAAGTCAGCCCATTTCATCCCAATTCGTGAAACTCATATTGTGGAGGATCATTCAAATATATCTATTTGAGAATTGGTAAAGACTCATTGTGTACTAGTGTCAATAGTCAAATATTGTGATCCGAGATTAACATATTGTTTCTAGAAATCAATACAGCATGCCCCTGGAACATAGTTGACTATGAGCACCGCGTATCATCCTTAAAAGGATGAGAAATCAGAACAAATGATACAAACATTGTAAGACATTGTGCGGTCTTGTGGAATGGATATTAGTGGCTCATGGGATGATCATATGCCCTTAGTGAAGTTATCCTACAGTAACAACTACCAATCCTCAATACGAATGGCTCCATTTGATGAATTGTATGGGCGTCTTTGTCATTCTCCACTATGCTATGTGGAAACTGGGGAAACATCAAAATTCAGGCCAAGAATTTTCCATGAAACAATGAAGAAGGTCTGGTTGATTACAATGATGATGGAGATGGTTCAGAGTCGTCATAAATCTTATGAAAATCAACAGTGAAGACTTTTTTCAATCGTAGTGGGTGATCATGTCTTCTTGAGAATCGCTCCATGTCTTCGACATCGTCTATTTGGGAAGCAGGGAGAGTTATCTCTTAGATACATTGGTCCTTTTCAGATACTAGAATAGTTTGAAGAGGTGGCATATCGGTTGGCATTACCTACACAGTTTAGTTTGGTGCATAATGTGTTCCATGTTTCCTAGTTGAAAAAGTATCACCCGGATCCTGGCCATGTGATTAGATTAGATCACGTTGATCTTAAACCTGATTCATCACTGATACATATTCTAGTACGGATCAGGGATAGAAAAGAGAAAACCTTGCCTGGGAAAATCATCATCCTAGTGCGGGTTTTATGACAATATGGTCAGATTCACGAAGATACATGGGAACTTGAGAAGGAAATTAAAGAAGAGTGGCCAAAACTATTTTTGGCCAGCGAGGGCTTTCTTCTTTCTAAGGATAGAATGATCTATGGTGGGAGAATGTAGTACCCCTGGTTTTGAGTACATAACACCCTTTCCTAAAATTTTTTTATTGGTGTGTCTTTGATTGAGTTTCCATAAAATATAGAGTTTCTATAAAAAATATAGTTTCCATTAAATAGAGAGTCTCCCTAAAAGAGAGAATTTCCATAAAGAGGGGTGTTTTCATAAAGTGGTGTGTTTCGATAATGTGGTCATGTTTCCATAATGTGGGTTGTCATAAAGTGGGATGTTTCCATAAATTGGGATGTTTCCATAAAAAGGTGTAATGGTGAAGGATTGAATAATTTGGGGGGTTTTATGGAGTGTTGGGATCAAATGGAAGGTTGTATGATCCTTACATGGTGGGCACAAACCGTGTGGTCAAAACTTCCACCGAGGTCAAATATAGATCCTATTTTTAACGAGATTATTCATTTTTGCTCTATTTATTTATTTTTTCCTTAAAAATTTCCCTAATTCGGGATTACACTCCCTAGAATGCTGGAGAACCCTCCCCACACGATTTGAATCCATTCTGGAGACTTCCCTTGGTGATTTCGAGTCTGATTCTTGGGGTATGCCCCCATTCTTTACGGGTTTGTCATGTTTTCTAGATCTGCTAAGATCTACTTCTCTAATCTCCATTATATCTCATATATGAACCTATAGTGGGTAAATATACATTTTCAGAAACCAAATATTTCAATGTTGAGTCGTGATCTTGATAGGATAAGAGATCTATGACCACCCTTGGAGAATTGACCCGCTTAATTGGGCGTTCTTAGTCTATTGTTAATGTTTCGTCAAAACCGTTTTGTTAGCTGGCTTGTCTCTCGACTCCTCTTTCTATAGTTAATTTTCTAGGATTAAAGTTGGTATTATTGATTTTAAAACTCATGGAAAAATATACATTTGTGATGATTTATGGTTTTTGTAAAAAATCATGATCTGGGTGAATAATTGGGAAAAATGGGGTTTAATTTAAAATGATGATTTTAAATTATGTATTTTTAGGAATTTTTAAATGGTTGAAGATAAAAGTGTTTTATATAGAAATGATTTTCAATAAAAATTGAGTTTTATTTAAATGGTTTGGAGTTGAAATTGTTAGTCATTGAAATTGTTTTGATGAAAATATTTTTTAATAAAAAGGTGTTTTTATTAAAAGGATTCTTTTTGCTTGATCGTTGGGAATATGTGTTGTGTGTTCATACTACATATATGGGGATTGGTTTAAATATAACCCTTTTCATGGTTCCAAAGTTTTAATGGAACATGGGAATTTCATATATGGGGATTGGTTGAAATATGACCTTGAGCTCGGTGCCAAAGGATTAATGGCACCTGGGAAACAATTACCTTGTGAAGACATGGTAAATCTATAAGAAACCACTCATGAGTATGGAACTATCATAACATAGCATGCATGGTTGGTTTCATGGGTTTGAGTAATGGATTGGTATTCCAATATTGGCATATAGAAAAATAGTTGTAAATATTTTTTGGTATTTTTTAGGGAAAATATTTTGCTGGGATAATTGGTTTCAATTGCACTTGTATGGTTTTTGTAATGAATGGTATTGGAAACTTATTTATATTTCATTATAAACTACTTTTGAGAAATTTTTTTTATATTAAAAATTTTATACAATTTTTTCTAACTCTTCTATCCTAGTGTTGTGAGTAGAGATGTCATTGGGGGAGACTTACTGAGTTTTATACTCACCCTTACTTTGGCACATTGGTTCTGTTGCAGATGCTATCTTCCGGGACATGGGAAGAGGTAATTTTTCACATGTTTTTATCACTAACTAAGGATGTTGGGATGTTTCAGTATAATGGAGCTTGGATCATTTGGATCATGGAGTCTTGAGAACATTGGAGAGTCTTGTGTAGTTTATCCGATGTGTACTCTTATACTTGGTTATCCTATAGTTGTTGATTACTTTGATGTGGTTTTGAGTTCATGAAGTTGTTGACTTGTATTTTATTTGTTCATGAATTATATAGTGAATGTTTGGTTATAGTTTGTTGGTTAATTGGTTTATTTCCTAGAGGGTAAATCATCCCCCACACGTATTTGAAACTCATCGGCATTTATTTCCAGCCTTTGGCATCTTGGTGAAGTCACTTAATGCCTAGTAATAAATCATTGTACTCTCAAGCCAATGATAATTGGAGGGTCATTAAATTAATTATAAAATGCATTAAGAATAAGTTACTCATACAGAAAAATATTCTCAAATCCAAATGGTAATCTACTTTTCCATTTTACAGGTATTAATTACATTAGTTTATAATTTTTTTATATATCTGTTATGTTTTATATATCATTATTTCCCCAAAAAAATCATCCTATTGTCTAACCATTCTCACTCCAATATTTGTTTCATAAATATCATATGACTCTTAATTAATTTTCTATTCAATCCATAATTAATTTATGATCTCTAGATTAGATAAGGACTCCTAATATGACTGTTTGAAATTCAGGTAATTTGATACATCACCACATCATTCAATATAATTCTAAGAAAACCATTATGCACCATAATTTTCTATAATCTTATCTCTCGACTCTGACCACCCCTTTTATTTTCAAAATACTATTGGTTTTCAATCATCTAACCACTAATACCACTATCGAAATGTTTTCCATTGTGAATGAATTTTTTAAAATATAAATTTTCATGGAACTACTTATCAGGAGCTCATGGAATTAAAAGTATGACTTTATTCATAAAAATAAATTTTTTTGAGGGATTAGATTGCGTTTCATTATAAAATAACATTATGGGTTTTACGACATTACATTCAATTCATAAGATAATTTTGTGGTTTAAATGATTTTCTATTAGAAATTGATAAGGAATAATGGCATTTTAATATCTATACTAAAAAGTAAAATATTTCATACAATCATGATATATTAATAATATGTGTTCCTTATAATGGGGAAGATTATATACGACTACTATATTATCTACTATGTTTGTATGATTCATGAAATATACATCTGAAGAATTTTTGTCCCCATAATATGAAAAATTAAGTAATGTTTCTCACCTCACAATTTATTCTAGGGCCATCTTGTTATGGTTGTATGGTTATCCAATGCTGAGAAATGGTGAAAGCGATACCCAAAATGAAAGAGATATATTTTTTTGATAGGTTTTGTAAAATAGAGGAAAATTTACATTGGTACATTGGTTTTCTATATAGTGGAATAGATTACAAGAACCTTGATAAAGACATAAAATATATGGTTTTATCCCTTTATAAATAAATTACATGTGAATTACATGGATATTTTAATTTTTGATAATGAAACATATTTTATTAGTGAAAATATTTCCTTTTTCTATAAAGAAAAAATCTCTATAATGATGTTAGGATTTTATTAAATAATTAATATGTTAATAAATATATTAGAAAGGTGTGTTTCTGATTCATTCCTGGTCAAAGAAAATTAAATTATAGAATAGAAATTGTTTTTAACAAAATATAAAATCAAAGTTATTTCCCAATAAAGATAATAATAATAATAAAACTATGAGTTATAAATATTCCAAAAATATTATCTAACTAAACAAGAAAAAGGATCATACAGACGATTCATTAATATTTATGTGGTTGAGGTAAATGTTTTGATTATTTGGACTATTGATGAGTTAAAGGAATCTGAAAAATTGAAATAGAAAACAAGTCAATATAGGAAAATGTTTTAGAATTTTTGTTGATGGATGTGTAAAAATCATCAGAGAACACAATTATACAAGATTCATCTCATTAGGTTGTATTCCCAATAATTATTTCTAAAACATTTCCACATGTTAATTAGTCACATCATAATACAGAAAAAAAATTATCATGACTCGTCCTTGGGGCCCGTGCCGTGACTACCCCAAGCCCGCCTTCCATAGGCCAGGGGCTGCCGACTAGCACCAAAGGCGTAAATCCCAATAACTGGGAAGGCATTTCCTTTATAAAAGTAAACAAAACACCACAGAGTATAAGAGGAAGTAAAACACTAAGTACAAAAAGGAAGTGCTGAAAAGTAAATGGGACAGAATACAAACCCAATCAAAAGTACAACTACAACTGAACAAAAGTACAACAGAAAAGACAAATAGCTGGAAGAATGGAAGCATCTCCTAGGTCATCCTCCTCAGATCCTACCTGAAAGGTAGGTACAGATATCAAAACTCTTGGATCGTCCACCATGGATCCTACCTGAAGGGTTGGTACAAATAGCCTTCACAATGCTCTCACCCGTCAACCTCCTCCGAGTGTCGTCTCGTCGTGAAGTCCACCACCGGATACTATCTTGTCGTGAGGTCCACCTCCGGGTACCGTCCAGTCCTCGAACACTCGGCCTCTGTCTGTGCTGCCCGTCGTCTGCAACCAACACAACGAGGTGCGGGCATAGCCCGTGTAGGGGTGAGTATAACGATACTCAGTAAGGACCCCAAGAGCCTCAAGGTCTCACTAATCCAACATGGTTAACCACAAATAAGATCTCAACAGATAACCTCTACATAAGTATATTCCCATACATATAATCAAGTTATCAAGTAACCCATCTCAATCATGAGGAAACACAAGGATTATGAAATCAACGGATAACCACTACCCAAGTATATACCCATACATATACCTAAGTTATCAAGTGACCAATATCAATCATGAGGTAAACACAAGGTCATAATCTCAGCTCAAACCGGGTTTTAATCATGAAGTCGAAACCACAGCTACTGGAGAACTCTTCCTCTGTCGAGTACAGTGCGCCTGCCGCTACAACCATGCGCACCACAATAACCTTGTACTGCTGGAGAACTCCTCATCTGTCGAGTACAGTGGGCCTGCCGATATAACCAAACACGCCCCACTAACCTTGGAAAGCTGTAGTACTCCACCTGTCGAGTACTGTGGGCCTACTGCAACAACCATGCACACCCCACTAACCTTGGACTGCTGTAGTACACCACCTGTCGAGTACTGTGGTTCTGCTACTACAACCAAGCGCTTCCCACCATGGGTCTGCCGCTACAACCAAGAGCTTCCCCTCATAGCCTACAGAGGTACTCCTTCTGTTGAGTACCGAGGGTCTGCCGCTACAACCATGTGATCCTCTGCCGTGGGTCTGCCACTACAACCAAGTACTCCCCCTCATAGCCTCCAGAGGTACTCCATCTGTTGAGTACCACAGGTCTGCCCCTAAAACCAAGCGCTCCTCCACCGTGGGTCTGCCGGTACAACCAAGTGCTCCCCACTGGGCTATCCGAAAAATACTGAGAAGATAGGTCAGCAGTCGTCAAGTCTCAGCCAACTACTAGGTCTCGACACTCTACTAGCTCGTCACCAGGAGGGTCTGCTCCCTGAGCTATTGGTCGATACTACAAGTATCACAAATTCCCATGAAGTAGTATCTCAAAGATCCATCTCATCATAGGGGTCTCAACGCAACATACAGCGCGTCAGTCGGACGCTCGGTCTGTGAGTTACTAGCCTTTTCGTCCCAGGGGCGCAGTTGGTTTTGTGTGCGAACCACCCTGGCCATATCTTGGCTGTAACCCAAAATCTCATAGGGTTTACTCATAGGGACCGTTTCTCCACGTGATCACCAACGCTGCTGACAGTTCGACAAACGGACGTTCGGTCTGAAAGTTATTAGCTTTTCCGTTCCAGGGGACGGTTGGATTTCAGGTACAATACAACCCAGCCACTATCCAACTACAACCAAAACCGAGGAGAAGCATGCCAATTTTTTTTCTAATTAAGATAAATCCAACGAAGTCGACGACACATCAATCGGATGTCCGGGGCTCAAGATATAAGTGTTTCCGCTCCGAGGGCCCGATTGGTTTTGTGTTTGAACCAACCTGTTCGTACCCAAAATTCTTCGAAACCCTGAGTGTAATATACTGAAATGACAGCCTCGATCCAGCGATTGCTACGCAACTGATGGTGCATCGATAATAGGTCCGTGACCCATGATATGGGCGTTTGAACGGAAACAGCCCGAAATGGGGGGTCTGGGCCTGGCCGGCTGGCCCGGCTTGAACACGGCCGCACGGACAGGCTGGTTATGCCGTTGCAGAAGGGGGGGGGGGGTTGCCCCTTGATTGAAGCCGCGACCCCCCTCCCCCCACGTGGGGGCCACTCCGTTGACCACCGGGGGTTACGAACCCCGATCTCCCTCGGTCCCACGTGACCGTGGGACCAGCCGTCTGCCGCTGCGGCGGCCCTTCCGCGGACTACCAGAGTTGCTCTGGTGGTTTGTTCTCAACTCCGTCTTCTCCTACGGTCCTCCTGGGACCTTCCATTCGCTGCAAACCCTTCAATTCACCCCTAAGGCCCGTTCTTCCATGGCCCGTTGATCCGTATTCCAAATAAACAAACTGCATCTCTTCGTGGTTTTCCGGCGCAACGCGACGACGTCGTGACTTTGTTCGGCTTCAATGGTGCAGCGCGCCGATGCTGCGCATCCTTGCCGCATGATCCCGCGCGGTGCGACAGCACCGTGCCATCCCCATTCCAAACCAAAACAAGGTCAACAACAAAATTAAGGGAGGAGGGTCGGCCGTGTTTGTGCGGTCCGGCCCCCTCCTATTAATCGATAACAAGCGGTCCAATTTGAAACGAGGAACGATGACGGAAGAAATCACGAACAACAACAAAAAAATCCCGTACGTCGAAATTTACGTCCCACACCGTCCATTTCATGGAAGTCAAACATCACGGAGTGAAGCTCCATATACGTCGACAGAGAACGTCCGAGGAGGAAGCAGTGTCTCCCTTCCTTTTTCGTGGAGAGAAGATTATATAGCGACGTCGATGGTGAACTTCTGTGTCGGTGCCTCGTCCTTGGTCGTGGAGGATGAAGATGGAAGAATAATCCGAGTCGTTGAGTCAATGCTCTCCCTCGGAGAGATAGCGTTCTTCGTTGAAGTGGGGACATTTTTCACCAAAGAAAATGATTCTACCAAAGAACAAGAGCTCTCCCTCACCCAACTAGCCAACCTAATAAAATAAGTCCTCCCCCTTATTTTATTATGTTTTCCACGCTTTTTCAAAAACTCAAACTCTTTTGTTAAATAAATTTATTAGGTTTAATCAATTAACTTAAAGTGAGTTCTCATGAAATAAAGAGGGAGAGAGAGAGAGAGTTATACATTAATTAAAAGGGGAGTTAACAAACTTAAGAGGGGGTTTATGAGAGTTATGGAAATGTGAAGGATTAGGGCTCATGTGGGCCCCAACCCACATTTATCCTCACATGGGTAGTTACGTTGTTGGTGGGTCCCACCCTAACATCCAAATGTAGAGGTTATAACCACTTAAGATAAAAATAATAAAATTGTCCCACATTTTATTCACCTCTTAATAAATTCACAATATTAAACTCCTTCTCTCATGAAAACACATCTATAGTAAAAGTCCTCTTAAGCAATTACTGGCATTGCAGTTCAATTAGTGCCTTCAGATTTCAATTCCGAGCACCGATTCGAAATTTAGAAAAACCCGCTCATTCGTTCACTGAACGTACCCAAGCTAAACTTTGGAAACTGATTCCGGGCACACCGGGCCTCGGAAGCAGGCTCCATCAGAAACTGTGTACTCATAAATTTCCAAAAAAATTAGGAAAAAAAATTCCATGAAATTTCTAGTTCTTTAAATTATTCCCACCTCAGGCTTTACGTCCCCATAAAGATATAACAAAAACTAAGGAAACAAAAGTGGTACTGAGCACGCATATGAGCCTCCCGCTCCCATGTTCCCACTTGGAGGTTCCCGTGCTATCAACAAAAGCGCACTAGAGGAATCAACCATCCTTGTAGGACCCACTTCTATTGATCCTCAACCTCTACTGGAACCTCAGAAAAGTCACCCCATCGCCAATGTCCAGCTCCCCATGGTCGGTGATATGCGTCAGGTCAAGCACGTATCTCCCCAATTGAGATACGTGGAAGAATTCGTGCACCTGGTGCAACTGAGGTGGATGGGTCAAACGGTAAGCCACCATGCCTACCCTGCGGAGGACCTGAAAAGATCTACTGAACCTCAGATATTACTTGCCGCCTTGGCCACATCTCCGTAAACCTCGTCGAGGTGAGACCCATATATGAATGTTGTCGTCATCCTAGAACTCTAGAGGTCTCCCTTTCCTTATTAGAACTGAAACTCAAAACTCTTACTGCCACGAGGGTAAGGTTGGACGAACCAAGAATGATCGGCTACACCCTCCTATGCACAAGTTTATCCTGTGCTGCCTGGGGTTTCCTTTTCGCCGACCAAGGAAAACCCATCCCGACATTGTAGATAACCACAACCTCTTTGCATAATACAGTCAATATGAGCATGAACTGCGAATCTAATCCATACCAAGACCAACATCGTAAGTCCTCATTCTGCCACCAAGAGATTCCAACCGAAACTCTCTCCTCGAGGGTCAGACCACACTATCGGCGTAAGTGTGATTATCAAGTCTCCTCCCAAGGAATCTCGAGACGTGAGGATCAAGTCTACAGTTTTAACCAGAAACTCTAGTTCTGGGACAGGATTTGTGGAAGGAAGGAATGATTCGTATCAACGTATATTACTACGATATCTAGTAGTGGACATAGACTTTCCCTTGAATCATTATTAGAGCTATTGGGTCACACTCCTTGACCGCATGCAGCTAATCTCTTCCCCTTTCCTCCAGCTCACTGATCCTGGAGGGAACAACAAAAGAAGGTGGTTTTAACATGTTGAAATGTACACCACCTCATGTTGCTCTCCTATATCTGCCTCCACATATGCTGTTCTGCAGATTTATCTGTCCTTAACATTTCCTCTTCTTGAAACATTCGCACGCCCCAGTCTCTGAGACTGGAACCAGATCGCTGCGTTCCAACTTCTAACATTCTCTAGCTGTATTCATTCATCCAATGAACATTCAACCACAAGGTTCTCTCTAGAACCCTAACGTGAGTAGGAATGCATAGAGAAAAAAGTGATGGCTCGAATATCCTTAAACACACCACATTCAGAGGTCCGAGCTCTATAGCACTGATCGAATCATATTCATCGAGTACCAGGAATCCTCGGTACGCCTTTATGAATTCTAATTTACCGACACATCATCCTACTGAAGCTGTATAAGCTCTAGAAAACTCTCAGTCACCTCCTCAAGCCAGTCCCCAGCTGCCTGTGATTCAGGTTCGCC
This sequence comes from Viscum album, assembly GCA_963277665.1. Taxonomy (NCBI): domain Eukaryota; kingdom Viridiplantae; phylum Streptophyta; class Magnoliopsida; order Santalales; family Viscaceae; genus Viscum; species Viscum album. Next base: position 151,538,949 of record OY728148.1, read on the forward strand.
TCAGAACTTGAGGGTATCTGATGTTGGAACACATGTAAGTTAGTAAGTCTACATGTGTCACCTACCAGTAACGCCGGTTGTAACTGCTGAACAACAGGTAGTGATGTATTGGTGACACACTAACCGAAGGCACTATCTCAGGCATCGGTCCATGTACCGAAGACTCATCACTATGCGGACCATCCTCATGGTCACTCACTGGAAAACACTAGTATCCAAGTCTACCATCCACTCTTCTATTGTCTCAGATAGGTGGAAAACTCTAGAAATCGCCTCCAGCCAGTCCTCCCCTGTCTGGGAATCTGCCTCGCCTCGTATCCTCGGAGGCCTCTACTGCTGGAACTTGTGCAACACGCTCTGTCGGCATGCACCGTCTGCTAGTATGGCAGGTAGAATCTGATACCCATCAGGTGGTGCTGCTGCTGGTACATCACCCAAGGGTTCCAAAACAGTGAAGAGGGCCCCGCATCGGAGCCTCGTCGTTCGGTGGGCCGTCATCATATACTATCTCAGAACTCCAACTGACTGTTTGCATGGATACATCCTGAAAAGATGCGACACGTTCAACATTTTATAGCTGGTGAGATGACCTGGTTCGAGCTGACATTAAAACATTTGGAAACACACATGAAAAAAAGCGTTTTTGTGCACAAATTCGGAAATCAAAAGTCATGGTCCAGGTGTACAGATACGTCGGCCGCCGCACCAATACTAGACTCCCTGAACTGATGACCACACTCGGTACCCTTAACACTATTTCTTCACATTGAAAAAGATCAGAGTCCTGAGTTCTATGGTAGAACCAAACTCCTATGATACCAATTTTTCACGACCCATCCTCGGGGCCCGTGCTGTGACTACCCCAAGCCCACCTTCCATAGGCCAGGGGCTGGAAACTATCACCAAAGGCCTATATCCCGATAACTGGGAAGGAATTTCCTTTATAAAAGTAAAAAAAGCACCACAGAGTACAAGCGGAAGTAAAACACTAAGGACAAAAAGTATGTGCTGAAAAGTAAATGAGCCAGAATACAAACCCAATCGAAAGTACAGCTACAAATGAACAAAAGTACAACAGAAAAGAAAATAGCTGGAAGAACGGAAGCAGCTCCTGGGTCATCCTCCTCAGATCCTACCTGAAGGGTAGGTACAGATAGCACAACTCCTGGATCGTCCACCACGGATCCTACCTGAAGGGTAGGTACAAATCGCCTTCACAACGCTCTCGCCCGTCAACCTCCTCCGAGTGTCGTCTCGTCATGAAGTCCACCACTGGATACTGTCTCGTCATGAGGTCAACCTCTAGGTATAGTTCAGTCCTCAAACACTCGGCCTCTGTCTGCGCTACCCGTCATCTACAACCAACACAACGAGGTGCGGGCATAGCCCGTGCAGGGGTGAGTATAAAGATACTCAGTAGGGACCCTGAGACCCTCAGGTTATCACTAATCCAATAAGGTTAACCACAAAGAAGATCTCAACAGATAACCTCTACTTACGTATATGCCCATACATATACTCATGTTATAAAGTAACCCATCTCAATCATGAGGAAACAAAAAGATTATGAAATCAATGGATAACCACTTCCCAGGTATATACCCATACATATACCTAAGTTATCAAGTGACCAATCTCAATAATGAGGTAAATAAAAGGTCATAGTCTCAGCTCAAACCAGGATTTAATCATGAAGTTGAAAACATGAAAGCTGGAGAACTTCTCCTCTGTCGAGTACAGTGGGCCTGCCGCTACAACCAAGTGCACCCCACTATCCTTGGACTATGGAGAACTCTTCCTCTGTCGAGTACAGTGGGCCTACCACTACAACCAAGTGCGCCCCACTAACCTTGGACTGCTGTAGTACTTCATCTGTTGAGTACTGTGGGCCTGCTGCTACAACCAAGTGCGCCCCACTAACCATGGACTGCTGTAGTACTCCACCTGTCGAGTACCGTGGGCCTACTGCTACAACCAAGAACTTCCCACCATGGTTATGCCGCTACAAACAAGCTCTCCCCCTCATAGGGTCCAGAGGTACTCCTTTTGTTGAGTACCGCGGGTCTGCCGCTACAACCAAGTGCTCCTCCGTCGTGGGTCTACCGCTACAACCAAGCGCTCCCCCTCATAGCCTCCAGAGGTAATCCTTCTGTTTAGTATCGCGGGTCTTCCGCTACAACCAAACGCTCCTCCACCCTGGGTCTGTCGCTACAACCAAGCGCTCCCCATTGGGCTATCCGGAGCACACTGAGACGATAGATCAGCAGTCGTCAAGTCTCAGCCAGCTACTAGGTCTCTGCACTCTGCTAGCTCATCACAGGGAGGTTCCGCTCCACGAGCTACTGGTCGATACTCCAAGTATCACAAAGTCCCATGAAGAAGTATCTCAATGATCCCTCTCATCATAGGGGTCTCAACGCAATAGATGTTGCGTTAGTTGGACGCCCGGTCTGTGAGTTACTAGCCTTTTCGTCCCAGGGGCCCGGTTGGTTTCATGTGCGATCCAACCCGGCCATATTTCGGCTGTACCCTGAACTCTCATAGGGTTTAATCATAGGGACCGTTTCTCCACGTGATCAACAATGCCACTAACAGTTCATAAAACGGACGTCCGGTCTGAATGTTATCAGCTTTTCCGTTTCAGGGTCCGGTTGGATTTCAGGTACAATATAACCCAACCACTATCCAACTGCAACCAAAACTCAGGAAAAGCATTCAAAAAGTTTCATCTCATCAAGAGGAATCCATCAAAGTCAACGGAACGTCAATCAGACGACTGGAGCTCAAGATATAAGCGTTTCCGCTCCGAGGGCCCGGTTGGTTTCATGTTCGAACCAACTGGGACATACACAAAGTTCACTGAAACCTAGAGTGTAATATACAAAAACGACCACGTCGATCCAAGGATCTCTACACAACTTAAGGTGCATCAATCGGAGGTACGTGGTCCAAGGTATGGGCGTTTGAACGGAAACAGTCCGAAATGGGGGGTCTGGGCCTGGCCCAACCCCCCCTAGGGCGGCCCGGCCGGGCGCGGCCCGGCCCGGCCGGCTTGGGCGGCTGGTTAGCCAGGCATGAAAATGCCTGCAGGGCCAGGCTGGCCGTGCCGTTGTGGAAGAGGGGGGTGGGGGAGGCCCCCTTGATTGAAGTCGCCTCCCCCCCACGTGGGGGCTGCTCCGTTGACCACCAGGGGTTACAACTCCTGGTCTTCCTCGGTCCCACGCGGCTGCGGGGCCATGCAGCTGCCTCCGCGGCTTCAGCCGGGACGTCCCTTCCTGGAGGTGCACCGGGCACCGCCGACTCCTGGCGACCGACCGGTGCCGGCCTCCACCTCCGGCCACCGGCACCGCCGTGCCGGTGTGGCGCGCCGGTATGCCCTTCTACGGACCACCGGAGTTGCTCCGGTGGTCCGTTCTCCACTCCGTCTTCGCCTGCAGTCCCCCCGGGACCTTCCCTTCGCTGAAAATCCTTCAAATATCCCTTGAGGCCCTTTCTTCCATGGCCCATCGATCCGTTCTCCATATGAACAAACCGCGTCTCTTCGTGGTTTTTCGGCGCGACGCGCTGCCACCGCGGCTTTGTTCGGCTTCAACAGCGCGGCGTGACGACACCACGCATCCTTGCCGCATGATTCCGCATGGTGCGACAGCACCGCACCATCCCCATTCCAAACCACAATAAGGTCAACAACAAAATTATGGGAGGAGGGTCGGCCGTGTTTGTGCGGTCCTGTCCCCTCCCATAAATCGGTAGCAAGCAGTCCAATTTGAAACGAGTAATGATGATAGAAGAAATCACAAACAACACCAACAAAATACCCTATGTCGAAATTTACGTCGCACGTCATCCAAGTTGCGGAAGTCGAACGTTGCGGAGTGAAGCTCTGTATACGTTGATGGAGAACGTTCGAGGAGGAAGCGACGTCTCCCTTTGTTGCAGAGAGAAGATTATATATTGACATCGATGGCAAGCTTCCGCGTCGGTGCCTTATCCCTGGTTGTGGTGGAAGAAGATGACAGGAGAATCCAAGTCTCCGAGTCAATGCTCTCCATCAGAGAGATAGCGTTCTTCGTTGAAGTGGGGACGTTCTTCACCAAAGAAGATGATTCTCCCATGGAACAAGAGCTCTCCCCCACCAAACTAGCCAACCTAATAAAATAAGGCCTCTCCTTATTTTATTATGTTTTCCATGCCTTTTCAAAAACTCAAACTCTTTTGTTAAATTAATTGATTAGTTTTAATCAATTAAATTAATGTGAGTTGGCATGAAATATAGAGGGAGAGAGAGAGAGTTATACATTAATTACAAGTGGAGTTAACAAACTTAAGAGGGTGTTTATGAGAGTTATGGAAATGTGAAGGGTTGGGGCTCATGTTGGCCCCACCCCACATTTATCCTCACATGGGTAGTTAGGTTGTTGGTGGTTCCCACCCTAACTTCCCCATGTAGAGGATATAACAACTTAAGATATAAATAAAAAAATTGTCCCACAATTTTATTCACCTCTTAATCAATCCAAAAAATCAAACTCCTTCTCTCATGCAAACACATGTACAATAAAATTATTCTTAAGCAATTACCAGCATTGCGGTTCCATCGGTGCCTTCGGATTTCGATTCCAAGCACTGGTTCAAAAGTTAGAAAAACCCGCTCATTCGTTCACTGAACGTACCCAAGCTAAACTTCAGAAACTGATTCTGGGCACACCGGGCCTCGGAATCAGGGGCTGTTAGAAACTGCGTACTCATAAAATTCCAATGAAATTAAGAAAAACATTTCTTGAAATTTCCTGGTATTTACCAGAATTATTTCTATATTTAGTTTTAAATTAAGTAGTTTATTTAATAACATACATGGTTAATGGAAATGATATAGTTGAAGAAGCCAAAGTACCTTTCCAGAAATTTTTTGATAAGGTTATTCAGAAGAAAAAATCATTTGTTCCTAAAAACATTAACTAGAGTTTTATGAAAACTTCAAGGATGTTACAGAAAAAACTCATGGAATAATAATATGAAGATGTAAAATATGGTGTATAAGTATATTTTTAATAATAATAAATATATGATAAATAAAAAATAAAGACTATTGAAAAAACAATTGAAAATAAAAGTAATTCAGTGTCTTTGTGATCATTAACTCCATTAACTTCTATGTTAGATAAGGATCCCAAAATAAAAGAAATAATTAGATGAATAATCAACATAAAAAGAGAACACATGTCATATTAAATTTTATAGGAACAAAATCTATTGTACCAAAATATTATATAAAAAAAGGTTGAATCTGATAATGAAGTGAACATTATATATTCTGTAGAATAAGAATTTTTTTATCAGAATGGTAACTTTATAGATGATTAGATATAATCATTATTTTTTATCATCCATATCGTACCCTCGTAATGTTTTATAAGGCTAATCATATTCACAATAATCAATTTCAAAGAATATTTTTATTAAATATTGCATTCCCTGAAAAGGTTAAATGATATGATTCAAAATAATAAAACTTAGTGGAATGGGGTAAAGAAATTCATAATATCCTTATTGAAAAATTATAGTATCTAAATATTTTTAGAAAAAATAGATATCATTTAATAATACATCAAAAGTATGTACGAAAATTACATGGCATAGAAGAGATATTAGAATCGTCTGGTAAATTCGTTAAACTAATTCAAAATGATCTCAATGATCTTAATGATCATTTCATATATGTAAATAATAATTCTTTATAAATTTTTGAATCCTATGAAATGTTATAAAAATATGCTTCATACTAATTTATGATTGTGGATAAATTCAGATATATGAAAAATGATCAAAATTAAGAATAAAATGTTTTGAAAAATAATTTTCAAAAAATGGAGTTAGATTGAAGAAGACACATAACCTGTGATTATGATATATTCCTTATCATGTGGGAATATAAAATTATTAGAGATAAATTGGATTGTCTAAATTTATAATATTATAAAAATATAGTGACATAAGACTAGATCTTAATGCTTCGGTCATCAGTAGTAAAATCTCAGATTGATTATGATGAATCTAATAATATGAAGGAAATCACGAAAAAGTTGATAAAAAGAAAATAAATTTTAGCATTTGGACTATTAATTTATATTTTGTAATATTTTGAATGAATTAATGAATATAAATTTGTTTTTATCCAAATAGTTTGTTTCTTATGGTATTCCAATTACTTTTTGACGTTTTTTCTTTCTTATGTTTCATGTTTGATTATTTAATCACAATACAGTTTATTTTTTTGTTTTTATTTTTCTAATAATTACAGGGATTAAATAAGTTCTCTATTAATTCTGAAAATAAAAATGAGGGTTAATCATTAAGGGGATATGTTTAATGGTTGATAATTATAAAAAGGGATAAGTCTAAGAGATTTTTTAAAATAATATTTTTATTCGGAGTTATTATCGTAAAGGGAAGAATCTGAAAGATCTATCTCCCATTCCCTTGAATTATATTTAATAAATAAACTCAAGTGAGGGTTAATATATGAAGTATATAATTATAAACATAAAATAATAAACGGTTGTTTGTTTTTTTAATTTTTTTTGTTTTTATTTATATATTGTGTATTATTCTTTATAAAAAGTGTTAGTTTTTTTTCATTGAAATTTATACATTATAATTTTTTTCATTGTTTTGGAAATTTTATTTAATTTCCTATATCTTTTTTTCTATCATTATATTTACAAATGGTTTTTAGTATAATCATTATAAAACATTTCCTTATTCTAAAAATTTAAATAGATCAATAGATAACGAATATAAAATAATATTATTCAATATAATCCATCAAAATGATGATGCATTAAATTAATCTGATTGACATTGTTTCTGACAAGTAGATTGAATTATGTATTATTTACCGGACTGATGGACGTCATTATCAAAGGACTGACATTGGTAGTGATACATTGGACTTATCATTAGACTCTTTATTAGATTGAAAAAAATAATGAAGTCTCGCATACTATCTAAAGAATATATATTTGTTTCTATATGGTGGAATCCATAAAAATCACTGTAATAATTCTAAACTAAATAACATTATAAAAACGAATTTGTAATCATTTTTAGATATAATTTTGAAGATCGATGTAATTATGATATTTAGAAATACTAATTATATGTTTATTCCACAAAAATTATAAATGTGAACATAATGAAATTTATTATAAATAAGAGGTCATATGAAGAGTGAGAGTTGATACCTTCATAACTCAAGTCATCCAAATATCTATATTAACAAATCCCTCATACTTAATCTTTGATATTATTTAAATAGTTTATTTTATAAGTAATCCTTTTAAGGATATAATATTCTAATGATTTATTTTCATTTTTAATCATCTGTTTGATTGTCGTATTTATAATGGAATTCTAAGTATTGGAAGATATAATTGAATCCAATTAATAATAATTATATTTCTAGTCTTGGAAGATAGATCTGTAATAGATCATCATATTCATGTATTTCTAGATGAATAATGACATATATTATATGGATCTATCATATAATGGGATGGATGTGGTTAAGAAGAGAAATTATAAAATGATCCATTTAATTGGTGGATTTCCTAGTATATAATATGAAATAATTTCCATTATGTACTAATACATTAATATAACATTATTTAAGATTTCTTAACATCTAAACACTTAAAATTAAATAGTGATTTATTTTAAATTTTATAATTCATTCTTATATTTATATGCCTTTTTTTCTTGATATAATAGATTTATTTTCCTCTTTGGTTGTGCAATTTGATGATTTTTTGTACTTATATTATTAATAATCTATTTAATTAGTTTAACTCTCACACTGATAAAAAATATTGACCAAATCAGATAGTATCTTAATGAGATTATAATATTATAATCATCAAAAGAAGTCCATGTTCAAATATTTTACAGATGACTTTTTTTTTTAATTCTATTACTTAAATTATTCAACTGAAATTCAACACCACTTCTTAAAATTGTACATTATTTATATATAAGAGTTAAGAAATTAATTTTGGATTACATTTAAAACTATTACAATATTTATTTTTATTTGAATTCAAAAATTTTATTTATTAATGTTATATTTATCTAGGTATTTTTTTTATTTCGTTTCCATTTTCTTTCATGACTCCTACCTGCAAGTCACCATCCATTTGCGATCAATAATTCCCTTCAAGCTATGTCAGGACTACCATAGGATCTACATTGATAGGTAATTTTGGTTGGAAATTTTAATGAACAGTGATTGTGATAAAAACAATAATATATTATTATACTGAATATAACATATTTATAATATCATCATGGTTAATATTGAATTTATTTACATAAAAGAAGAAAAAAGATGATCAGACTTAGTAAAGAGTTATACATCTTCTTTCAATCCATCATTTTCCTTCCTTAGTGATACATGTGGTGGAATTATAAGAAGATAGAACCTATATATTTAAACTGTGGAAGATTAAAATATATTTTGGAGTGGTATTAGTAGATATATGTGATGGTAGTGGTGTGAATAATAGAGGAAAAAAGGAAATCCTTTATAAGATGTTGAAGAAGAAAAACCAATAATTTTGATGATCATTAAAATATAATAAATATCATGATCATGACATAGGGAACCTAATGGAAATAATTTAAATTATTTAATAAGATTATATAATAATCATAATATCAAATAAAATATAGAAACTTCAATGATTAATTTTAAGCATTATCTATTTTACTAATCACTATTTCAACAATTCTTAACAATAGTCCCTATAACTGCATCATAAATATTTAATTGAAATAATTTTACTGATAAGGTGGAATGTAACTCACAAATGGTAATTGGTTGAAATTTTATAAAATTCTTAATTGCAATTTTCCTCTATATATATTCAATAAAATTTTATAACGAACTAATAAAATATTATTTAATATAAAATATCATTATAACCCTTTCGAAAGTATTCAAGAAAATAACCACTAAATTACATCAAGGTAATAATATAATTATAATATACCATAAATGAAGATCAATTTTAATTTATTATAAATAACACTATTTATGGAACATAATAATTAATAAAAAATAATATTTTTAATGTTTTTAAATTCATTTACTTTCATTATTATAAAGATTGCAAACCATTAGTACTATAATGCATTTAATGTTATTATACCATTATTAAAAATACAAACGAAATTAAAATATTTAAAATATTTTTTTATAAAAATAACATTTTAAATTCACTTATAAAATGATTTAATAACAATGGTAACATATAAGTGAATTTAAAATCAAGAATTAATATATTATAAGTATCCTTCACTAAAAAATATAATGGTTATTTTTAACTAAACATTGAAATATATTTCCTAATTTTATATTTTTATACCTATTATATAAAAAAATTCATCCAATAATTTAAATAAAATTCTTTTGAAATATGTTTATGAACTAAACAATAGTTATATCCCTGTTTTACACATTTTACCCATAACCCAGTGACAAAATATTATGCAATGATATAATTAATAATGAACCTAATGGAAACTATTTACAAAATTTAAACCAAAAAATAAAGATAAAGAATAAATTTTTTAACATTAAATTAGAAAATAAAAAATAATTAAATTTATAATTAAATTTATAAAATATAAGGAATATTTTTTCTAGAAATATGTGCACTGAAGTCTCATTATGAAACAATTCCCAAAAGATATAATGATAATTATTTGAAATTAATTATACTATATCAGTGGATAACATATTGACATAAATACTAACATGTAAGAGAATAAATTATTTCACAATGTCATGGACCGACCCTAAATGGAGATCATGCCTAACTACCCCAATCCTACCTTCATAAGCTATGTTGTAGTGAAAATCAGCGATTGAAATCTCCAAAATGGGAGGCCTTTTCCTATTGTTCCTATATGAAAACACCTCTCCATATGAATAAATAATTGTAGATGAATACTAATTATATTTTTAAACCACTATAATACTAAATAACCATGGAAACCCTATAATTTATACACGAGTACGACACTATCATCTGAAAATTAATGGAAAAAAACTCATTCCAAAAAAAATATGTCCCAACATGAAAAACAATATAATGTAAAATAATGAGAGATCCAAGATCTATTCTCCGAGATATGACCATCGTGCGTGGTTCAAAGATCCCAGTATCCCTATTTACCTCTAATGTCACCATGAAAATGTTTGTTTTCTACATAAGACACGACTCTTATGTGAAAATTACATGCATTGGTGTGTATATACATATTGATTAGGATGCTAAGAAAGTGGAAGAGCGACTAATAAGAGAGAAAATATGAATAGAATGATACTAGATAGAAAAAATCATATAACTCAACCAAAAAAAATAGAATGTGTTAAATTTTACATAAATATGGTGGTCAATATAATAAGGAGATGGACTACGCATTGAGTATTTGTCACCCATATTTGGAGCATGTTCACATATACGATGGAAAAGATAAACACATAATGCACATGGTGTAACCCAAAAGTCTTCCAACAACATGGATGGACAGTAACCAAATATAAGTGTATGCATATTAATTTATATATATAGATATTCAGAAAAAGAATCCCATAAAAAAGATAAAGGGGATGTTTTTATCAAGACTCATACAAATAAAAGAGTCTTTAATAGTTCTCTAAGTCCACAACAATGCTCTTAATATAGTATGTCTAACCATCATAAACCCAACACATCAAGCCATAAATCATCACTATGATTCAATGTCAATGGATAATAATATCATTGAATAGAACCAATGAACAAGTATATTAAGGGGCACCTCTATGTGGATATATAGAGGAACCTTACCATATTCCATCTTGAGGGATCTACACAAATAGTTTATGGAGGTACCATTCCCTGCCAAGCAGGAGGGTTCTACTCTGATGTTGGAGTTCTGATACCCTGCCTAGATTCAGGGTTCCAGTCTAGAATTTGATAGGGGGAACATGTAATATTCCAAAATTAGGGTCCCAATATAATGGTAGCGGACCTATTCCCAACACAACTAGAGGGATACACTCTACTAGAAAAATAAAGGGCTCATGCCCTATGACAACAAGATTATTAGAATCTAATTTTAGAGAACTCATGAACATCCTATCTCTAGGGTTCTAATTAGAATGCCTCTAGTTACCTTATGTGATCACATCTATTGTTGATTTTCATCTATAATAGAATCATTATCGGAAACATCTCCCATCACACACCATAATCCTCAAAAAATATAACTATCACATTCTACATGAAAATAACTCAGGACATGTTATTAGCATGATGATGTATGATTCCTAACTATGGATATCCAAGAGTTTAATGTATCATAGAAAGAAAAAAAGGGGAATAAGACATGTGAGACAACCCATATAGTGTATTGGGTGACTACATCACATACATGTGTCCATTGAAGTAAATTTATTTAAATCAATGTATGAATGCATGGAATGTTGGGGATGTATATATCCTTCCCATGCCACTCGGGGACTCACACATGTTCTTGGATGAGACTATGTATCTAGGTCATGACAATATGTATATTACCTCATTCCCATGTACTTCGGTAAATAACATGTATGATCATGACCATTCCCATGTAATAGGAGATTACATGATTAGTTTGTCTACATGAAAACAAATATCAGGTTGGGTCCCACATGAAATGTGACACATAAAATTCTTCGAACCCCTAGCTACATCAACCAGGGACCAACAGAGAATGTGTTCATTGATCTTCATAAACTATAAATGGGATTTTTATTAATCTCATATCTTCTCTCTATGTTGTAGATAAATTATTCTTTCCTTTTATCTTGACTCAATCCTTCCCAAAAATGTAGGATCTAGTCAATATTGTTCATTTTGGTACGTCATTTACTTACAATAAGATTTCATCATCCCTTGGTGGTACTCCATATGTACTAAAGATAACTCTTCTACCCACCAACATTGATGTGAATAAATAATCTAAAAATTTATCACATAAATCCTTTAGTAAACTATAATATATTACTTATTTTTCAATCCATCCCTCAAACATTGATTCATCGTGATATTTGGGGTCTTATTGGACTCATTACCACCCATCATCCTTGAAATGAGACCATAATGTTCAACTGGTGATGATCAAAAAGAAATTTCAGGAGGAAGTCACTAAATTAATGGTTTATCAATAGTGACAAATACTTCATGGAAAATGATAATGAATTGGGATATAAGAGGATAAAAAACAATTGTAGACAATTATATTTCGATATTCTTGCATATGAAAAGGCTATAAAAATTGAAACATATCATCAAAATGATGATTCTGCAAAATATATTTAATCATAAAGGGAATATATAATAATTTAATGATTCATAAATGAGTAATTGATTGTATTTCATCAAAGAAAATTTTCACCCATGACTTATGGGAGTCAATATTTTTTTCAATGCTCTAATATGCTCTAATCCAAAGATTCATCATCATCTAATATGATCTGAAAAAAAATGTAGGAAGGAGAATCAATGAAATCCTCCAATGTTATATGAAGACAAACTGTGGGGTTCACTGGGGATGTGAATTTATAAAAAATTTAGTTACGAAAAAAATATTCAATCAATTAATTAAATTTAATTAATTTAACAATTGAATGCAACACCATGTGGAGAGATATCTGAACAGACAACATTGAGCTATTTTAGCTTACACTTCGGGTAAACAGCCAACTATAATATTAGCTATACTTTATGATTTATGATATGATATTATTTTTAAAATTTATCCATTTTTCATAATGAGACTATAAATGGGTAATATAAAATATATATTTTATATTTAAACAATTGATTCTGCGAACACCATGCATCAGAATTGCATTTCATTTCATTGCATAGATCTAAAAATATACGAATAAATAATTCATATCATGATGGAAAAAATTGGTCCCTAAAAAATTCCTAATTCAGGACTTCATACCTAAAAATAAAAAATAAACATAAAATATGGTATACTGATCATGTATCTTTCTCTTCTGTTCCCACGATCTCTCTTGCATGTTCTTGTGCTACCAAAACTATCAAACCATCTTGATGGGCCATGCAAGAATATTCCTCTCTAGTCACTACTCACTATCCATTAGGTTCTCCACAAAGATTCATCCATACATGATGTACAACACACCCCATCCAATATTGTGTGTGGGGTCAGGAACATATCTCATGAGAAGAAAAAAAAGGAAGGCATCATGCACCAGCTCTAACTGCGGGGAATAGAGAGGTGGTAAAAATCTATCCTACCCTCTACATGATCTTGAATTACCAAATGAATATCAGGGATAACATGACTCCCCATTTTAATATGTATAATCCTCGTCATTGGGGGAAACCCAAGATAACATGGTATCTATCCTTGAAATCCATGTAATTTTGATTGTGATATTTGTAAGATTTATTTCTGCTCAAGGCCATCATTATCGATTCAATAATGAGATCAACCCTCTCTATCATCATAAGAACAATATATCGACCCACAATGTATGCCTCGTTGATCTCCTTTCAATATAAGGGTGACATAAAAGTTCACTTGTACACGTTTTAAAATGGTGATATGTTGATAGTATTGTGGTAGTTGTTTTTATATTCACACTATACCCTGGTAACGTGATCGTCCTATCATCAGTCTAGGTCCAACACCAAATCCATCAACAAATATTACGAAAACTACATAGTGCCATCAGTTTCCCTTTATTTACAAGGGTGAACAATTGTACTCAACAACATCTGGGTCTGGATAAATTCTAGAAGGCCTCTACAAAACAATGACTTTTACTACACATCACTATAAGAGATAGAGGCCAAGGGAACACAATAATGGTGAAAATTTCTTCTATATACATCTTTTACAAACACTCCACCAAACACTCCACCTTGTTATCAAGGAAATGTGAAGACTTCATGAGTTTATCCAAGATCACCCATGTGGTGTCTGGGAAATTCACAATCTATATATTCCTTATAATAAATACCATGGATGTGGAATTACATATACTCTCTAAGTTAACAATGGGATGTAATAAACATGCGGAAAACTTTAACATAGACATAATCTTCTGTCATGTGAGGTACCAATAGATGATCCTTAAATTTCTCCATCTCAGGATATAAAACCAACACTATAGTTGAATATCATTTTACATCAACCCTATTCTGGGTTGTAAAGCTAGTGGTGAAGTATGGAACACTTATATATCCTCATGTTGCAACATGATTGGGACCAAAACCCATCCCAATAAAAGAATTATTCCATTCCATCATCCAAAAAACAATATGTTAAATATCTTGTGGTATTTGGTCATGAGATACCATTATGTCAATGGTTCACAATTGTGACTCTCTCATACTCTCTATATATAGAGGACTCAACACCTTCACCTGATGAAAAGTTTTACCATCATGATTTAATACGGTTAGATATAAAAAATCTAACACTTTGAAGAATCATATACAAGGAGATATTGAGACTTCCTTCTATGAAAATATTTTCCTATGATTCTTTTCTCTAATGTATATACTATATAGAAGTCATAGACCTGTAGTAACTCGACCCAATGCTAGCGTCTCTTGTTCAAGCCGATTTTTGTGATGATTTACATGATAATTTAATGGTTTGAGAAACTAGAATGCACTCCCCCTAAATAGAGTATATTTTCATACTTAGGGGGAATAATACCACTGATAGCTCTAGATTAAGAATATAGATGTTCTACTTGTCGAGTATTGACTGCATTGAACTATCTAGGACTACTATATATCATTATATCAACACATAGTCAAGTCCATATCCAATGGAATTGAAATACATTATCTACTCCTTTCCCTCCATAGATAGTCTCAACATCTAATAAATATTTATCATCATCCAAGAATCACTAAATCCACTCCATAACTCCATCATCTAGAGAAATTGATCCCCTTTTTGTATTTGGGTAGTCAATTTTTCTAAAATTTTAGAGGTGTCATCCAAAAACCTCATGAAGTACTATTTCATTTAATGAAATCTCTACAAATACAATACACTATTATATAATTCAAAAGTATGAATTGAATTGATATTTAATTGATCCACCAGAAATTAATGATTTGAAATATCATTTCCCATAAAATGAACCTCATGATTCATGAACATGGACCTCAATATCCTTCCAAATATCTGGTGCTCAGGAAAAAATTGCATAACCATCCTCATGTACTCTACATGATCCCAATCTGATGTAGTGTAGATAAGTATGTCCTCAATTATGATAGAAAAAAAATTAATTGTACATATTTAATAACTTTTTCACAAAACCCTTAATCATTGAAGGGGAATTCATCACCTCATAAGGAATCCTAAATAACTAATAGTTTTTGTAGGAACATTAGAATTCCAGTTTTGGAATTTCATCCTCACGAAGCCTCAACTGGTGGTCGATGGACATGATATTGATCTTCGAGAACCATATCCAACCACACAATAGGAAAATAAAGACATAAATACTCATCAATTGGTACCTTTTATTTTTCACAAACTTGTTTAGTTGATTATATTCCATGAAAATTATCAAGATCCCATCTGATATTTTCACGAAAAAAGCTAGTGATGTCTTGGGGGACACAGTGAGCCTGATGAAAATCTTCTCATGAGGGTCCTCCAGATACAAACACAACTACATGAATTGGGTATGGGCAATCCGATAGTGCATGGAAGATATTAGAGTTGTCATGGGATGCAAGATAATGAAATTTTTCTATCTCTCCCCACTGAGGTAGTCCCAAAATTCCCTCTGAAAGATTTTTATAAAATTCTCCACAACTAAATAAATCTAGATGCTTGAATATTTTGCTGCTCTAAGGTATTTACTAACCAACTGATGGGTGATGGGTGTATCATCCTACTCATAGAACCCAATACTCCATCCATGAGATCTCTCATGCCCAAAAAGATGAATTTAATCACATTAGTGTTACGCAATCTGACTCGACTATAGTGATAGTTAATCTAGGATTAGACCATAAGAAACAATCCATACCCAAGATTATTTCAGGAGGATACATCATGAAAAATAAATGGTTCCAAATAAACCACTCTCTATAAATAAATATCTCACAAAAATGAGAATATAATATATATAGGTTATGTATTCCCTATTAAATCCTACTGAAGATACTATTGGGATAACACCAAAAATGGGACCTCCAGTTCTCGCACATGAAATATATAGATTATGTAATTAATAAAACCAGTGTATATAAATAATTAATAGATTATATAAGACACATATAATATACCTCTAATTATCTAGTGTATTGAGGGTTCATATTCATGTAGAGAATCTATCTTTCCATGATCTTGACTGACAACCAACAGAGCATTGAATGGGTTGTATGGTGTTGGTTTTGGAATATTATCATAGGGTCATCCACCACTTATAGATCCTCCTCATCCCCTTAGGTTCCACCACATAGGGGCATCATTTTCCACTCCTGGTAAATCCTTGATCACAAAAGGTTTTCTGTAGTGGCGTTATATCAGCTATCTTCTAGTGTGCCTTAACATTTATATAATATAAGTTACATGATACGTAACATCAATCATCATTAGAAAAGCACTCAAGAACAATGGGATGCATTGGTGGATTGTGTTGTACTTTTTGGATGACCACTCATCTAATTATAATCATGATATGATCTACTGTGTAGATATGCTTCAAAGTTTTGCCTTCAAGATATAGAAGTCTCAGCTATATGATGCCCACTACCAAATCCAAATGTGGGGTTTCCCCTTATATAAATCACTCTATTACAAATGAGTTATCGAACACCCTGGAAATGGTTGGAATGATCAAGGGTACTAAACTGGAACATATTTTTCTACATAGTACATGCTCAGACATTCATTCTCAATTTATCCATCTCATATCATGTCAATAGAGTACCATGTCAGATATGTGATCCTCACATTGTAAACAACCAGTATTATCTCTCACTAATTTAGCTCTAGCAGATCCTGAATCCAAAATGATCCCAAATATATGGCTTAAAAATCATCATAAAAAAGTAGTTGTAATTAATAACATGAGAGTGTTGAATTATCATTCATCAGTGTATCAAGACTTCACATGTTTATAATAGCTTCATCTAAGTGGTAAGATGATAGTACGACCACCAAATTTATCATTACCGTGATGAGCCGAAAAATGGTGACCCCTAAATCTATAAATCACTTTGATTCATTAGGGTATATATTTCCATGCATCCTAAGTGGTATCTAGTTCTGGATCTCATATATCATGCAATGACATTGTGTATCTTTGGTCTACTCTACTGGGATGATCTGATGCTCAAAATTTGTTTCTTGTACTATCATCACACATAGTAGAGAATCACTGTGGGATAGGACCCAAACGAAGGCCTCATCACTCATTAGATCATGGTCATGATTTAGAAATAGTATACATTAAAGATGTTATAATGGAAGCATCGAGAAATGTATCATGAATTACCATGGTAAGATTATAATATATATATATATATAACAATGTGGAGATGAATCAAGAGGGATTGTAAATGACTCAATCCTAAAAGATTTATGTACCATTGATACCTGCAACAACATTCAAGGTATAGCGAGTAGATTATTAGGTTGTTATAGACCTAGTGAATGGATATGCTAGACACCCATACCTTCACTAGATTCCCTAACATGAGTGTTTCCCTTGAGTCACATTTAACCTATATCAATAATCCATACAAAAATCTATATAAGGGGACTACTCTAGACAACATCCCTAGGAATGAAATTATATTATTCAAATGTTTCATGTCTTTACCATAACAGGGGATCGATCCATGACTTTCTGACACCAACATCTATATGAAAGGGGTGAATAAAAGCACATTAAGTAATATCTTAAATGGGAGGACATTGCCTAATATTACTATATGAACACACATGAACATATAAATGAAAAAGTGAAGAGGAATAATAATAAAAAGATGTAACCCCTAGAATGAAAACTACATGAAAACACAATAGTGTGTACAAGAGTACGTTATCATAAACAAACATTTCAATTGTATAAATACAATCCTATCAACAAATATTTCTTATTATGACAAGAACTAGAGTTTAAACTACTAAGAAAGGCCAAATTCTAGTCTGTAACATACAACCACCATACACAATTAAAAAAAAATAGTACCCCTATGCTCTAATAAAGCCACCAATGAGTTGTCTGTATTCATTTGAAGACATGGAAAGTGAGGGAAAATACAATTTAGGGGTGAATTTATACATACCATGTCGGAAGCCCTAAAATTTTATATGGGATCACTAAGAGATATAAAATGAATAGAAAGACAGTATACAGTAAACAAGTTCTAGCTCATCGAAAACTAAGAGATTGAATAACCTCATATAAGAACAATGGGATCAAAACAATTGGTTTATATGCAACACATAATGTCTTCCCCACTGAGAGGAATACAATATCCTCATCCAACCATAATTGTCTAATCACAAAAATCACATGGAACACCCTATTTTTCTTCTCATCCAATGGAAGGAGAGTAAACTGCCCTAATGTAATGGATATGTTTATATATATTTTTTCAAAAACAAAAATAAATAATTATAGATAAAGGGGATGTCAATCAAATAGTAAATCCAAAAAAATATTTATGAATATATCATGAAGTCTAAAAATAATGACTAGCATCCCATCAGTCTTCCCATAATAAACCATCTATGGAAAACCATGCCTCTTCACTATGCCCGAGAGTCAAGGAGATACAATAAATAGTTAGTAGACCTATTTTATTATATTATTGGTTGGTTCTACTATGTGATTAGAAAGAGGAACCACTGCATGTTCCAATATAGGATTCCACTATAATAGTTGATAGAGGAACCATGCCCTCTCCATTTTAATGGTTCTACTATTATGGAGGAAAATGTATGCCCAGCCCTGTTGGAGGTTTCCATTATAGAAGTTGATAGTGGGAACATTCCCTATTCCTATGTGAGGGTTTCTCTCTAATGGTAGATAACCCCTGACTAGACTAGATTTATGGTTCCACTCTAATATTCAATAAATGATTCATTGATTATTCAAAGAGTAGGGTTTCACTCTAATGTTGGGGAATCCATGCCTTGAGAGATGGAGGATTCCACTCTATGGGTATTTAGAGGACCCATTAACAATGTAGCTTGATGGTTCTACTCTATTAATCAAGGAGCCATGACCAGCCCAGTTATAGGGTTCCACTCTAAATGCCTCTAGTGATACTATGAGATCTATTCCATCATCAAGAGTTTCTTAAACTATCCTCATTTTCAAAATCAAATCACACTCTATCCAAATATAAATTATAGAAGATAATTTATAATTTTAAAGAGAAAAAACTATGGATTGGATAATCAAATGCCAAAATATGAGTCTAGGATAGGGTGATAAATTATTATTATGTTTCCTAAAAGGTACCGATAGGTCAATGGCATGTTAGGGGATCCACACGACATGTTTTACTGATTCATCACCTGTTGGTGTCTATAGAGGTACATGACATCCAAACATGTAATAAAAAATTGTTTTTTTTGATATTACATATTGTGCCCATTCCACTCAGGGTCCCACCTAGGTTCGTGGACATGTATGTATTTCCATGCAGTGTATCAGTAATTTACCCCATGTCTGTGTACTTTTGTACATAATGTTCCTAACCATTCCTCTTCCCATGTACCCTTAGAGTACTCTCAAAGCCTACCAACATGAGATAAAATTTAATGAGGAGGCTACATTAGACCTTTGATAATTATAAATCCCTAGATACCTAGCCACTATATTAAGGCCCCAACATACTATGTGTTATTCGAACAACACGATGTGTAGTCATGTTTTTTTTCCAGAAATCTAATATATAATAATCATGTTCTAGAAATGATAATCCAACATTTATTTCTGTATTTCTAATTTCAAAAAATGGTCGATATGGTTGTCATTGGTTTTATGGGATTCTCATTTCCTAGAAATAGTATTTCATCATATTTTGGGGGTTTTCACATGCTTTGCGAGAACTAAAAAACCAACCATCAATGATTCACACTTTAAATAACAAAGTGGATCACCTAAAACCCACAAAAATAGCATATATCCTTTATTCATTGATTATTGAATTTTATATAGATTCATCATGATTATGGGGGATTGATTGGGATCTGTACCATTTGGAAATGTAAAAATTGGACTATATGATCTGACCAGTGATGACCATGAAGAAATGGGTGGATTATTTCATAGTAACAAATTTATAACAATTTTTTCTAAACTTTTGGAGCCAATTATTATTAATGGGGATATTTGGGGATAGATAAGAAAAATATCCAATTAAATATTGTTTTGTGGGTACATGTAAATGTTAAGAAAAATTTGTGTAGATCGTATAAAAATATTATTCTTCTCAATAAATTTAATCAGAATTGGGGAAATACAATGTTCTATAAGTCTTACAAAGAGATTGAATAATTTTTCATTCAAATAATGTTTATAACCCATTGGGTGAACATGTTTAATTTTATAGGCTCTTATCTACTTCGATATATATATTAATTTTCTCCAAATACGATCCTATAATTGAAGGAGGAAAAATATTCTTTGGAATTCGCCCATAGTTCATGCGAAGAACCTTAGAGGATTCACCATATCGATTTATTTATAAAAAAAATTATTTTTTTATATTAAATTAATTAAATTAATTTATGTAATGAACCACTAGAACACACCTCTAATGGGAGTGATATCTGAATGCCTTGTGCTTTCCTTTTTTTGTCATACATAGAGTAAACATCACGTTCTATACTCAAATATGGTCTCCTATTTATAATCGTAGAATTATTTTAATATTTATACAATATTATTTATAAAATTGAGTGCATATAGTATAAAATATATTTAATATAGGTATAAAACATATTCTGAGCACACCAGGGCTTTGAATCACACCATGCCTTATCATATGACTCTTAGAATACATGTAGAAATATTCCAATGTGATACAAAAAAAAAATGGTGACACTACACACAATGATATATTGAATAGTATTACACATCATAATCATACCACCATGTCCTCATTCCAATTCATCCCTCATAAATATGTAAGGCATACAGTAAATAAAAAACTTGTTTTTCTCATGAGACATGCCAATGTATAAATTGGTTACTACCATACCCACCCATATATTACTATATCCAAAAAATTAATCACATGTATAATATTTTAATACATAATAAATTTAAAAATTACTTTGGAATAGTATCATAATTATTTCTAATGTTTCCCCATGTAAATAAATATTAACAAATACTAATATGATATCCCAAAAAATTATATATGATGTAATTTTTATATTATATACTTACGAAATAAAAATATATAACAATAAAAGATAACATCGATTAAAATTATTTTAAATACAATTCATACAATTCATTGAAAATTTGTGTCAATGTATTCTATATTTTTCAACACCTTTATAAAATCCAAAATATTTAAACAATATGATACTTTTAAAATTAAAATTGAAACCATTAATTGATTATAAAAAATAAATGGGTATGATGGAAGTGAAATCATTTCAATTGGTGATAGTTAAAACTAAAACTCTTTTCACACCATGTTATAAAAGTCAAAATTATGTTATTCAAATAAAGAAGAATATTAATTTTAATACGTTAAATAGATAGAACAATATAGTTAAAAATATGTTTAAAAATTTACCAAATATAATAACATATATTTATGGAAATCAATTTTGTACATAGGATTTGAAGACCAATTTCATCAACCTAAGAGGGAATAAGGTTATGTTTTTATTAAAAACATTTTCTTAATCGTATTAGCAACAAAATAGTGTAATATGGAATCAATACATGAAAAATATAGGTATATACCTAATAGAAAAAATTGATAGATTCTAAAATATAAAGAGCATATAATTTTATTCAATATAAATTTACTCATAAATAATCAAAAATACAAATGATATTGTAGAATAAACCATTAATATAGGTGTAAATTACATCTTCTATGATTTTAACATCCTATATAGTAAATATAGTTTTTTATACATGATTAAAATAATCATATTCATGTCTATAATACCATACAAGGTTTGTTTATAAAATCTAGACCCCTTTGAATTATTATTATTGATTTTCAAATTATATTCTTTATATATCCTTTATGTTTGGATTCTGAAATTATGTTCCTTGAATTTTGATTATAGTTACATCATGTCCCAAGTTTTAATCACTACATATATATATAATATTCCTATATTAAATACATATTTATTGCGATATATAATTTTCATATATAGAAAATTAATTACATTATACATGGAGATGGTAGTCCATATCTATTCATGACTGCTATTTTCATTTTCTTATAAAAATATGGAAAGATGATAAATAAAATTTTAACATTACAGAATACCTAATAATGTCACTAGAATAATATATATTTATTAGATAAAACATTTTTAATGACAATTTTAGGTACTGAAGGAAAATGAATCATTTTTCTAGGTAGAGGTGATAGTTTATATATATAAACTAGAAATACATTCAATTAAATTTTATGTTAAATAGGTCTAAAATAGTTGTCCCATAATCATATAAAATTATATTTTATTAATTATTATTGAGTAATTATGTTTGCATGGATACAAAATATTATGTTGATTTTAAAGAAAAAAAATGAAATAATGGATATGTTAATTAACTATACATTGTGATGCCTCTATTACATTACACCCCAAGAATTTTTATGATGGAATTGAATAAATAGTAGAAGCTTAAGAATGAATTCATGTAATCAAGATTGTTCTTTTCTGTAGGATTTTCCATGTTTGATAGACCAAATATTATGAATATGGTAGTAGTAGAGGACACCCAATAGAAGTATAGGGTAGGAACCACATGGAGAAATAGTAATGATGTAAATAATGTAATGTAATTTTATGATGATGGTGTAACACACTATGATTATAATAACAATTTAAAAAATATTAAATTATATGATATCTTTCATTATATATAATAATGAGTTTTCAAAAACAATGATCAAATAATAAAACATAATTATATACAGTGAAAATTATAAAATTTCCTTTAAATTTGTTGAAAAAATACGAATAAATAAATTGTGATGAATATTTTTTTTTCAAAAGTTTAAAATAAATATATTTGTGATCGATTTATTCTATTGGAAAATAAAAAAATTGAAAGTAAATGAAATGTTTTTTTAAAAAATTTCATACATATAAAACATGTTTTTGTAATAATAAATAAAATTAATTCACATTAGATATATTTTTAATGAAATATATATGGTATATATTTAATAAAATGTTTTCTCATTATACTAATATTAATGTATGCATGGGAGAAGAATTAATTTGGTTTTATGCCTAAATGTTTTTTTTAAAACCTAGTTTCATCATGCATTTTGAACATATTATAAAATTAATTTATGAGAATAAATTTTTTTACATAATTAAAATAATTTGTTAAACAAAAATGAATAAATATCTTTGAATATTGTTTTTTTTATTTTTTAGAAAATATTATTTTTTGATGAATAGTTAATATAATATATTTTTATTAAAGAATATTCATTTCATTTAAAGAATTTACAAAGTTATTTATGTTTAAAATTTTATTAAAATGAAAATTATTTTTGTTATATTATAATTTATGAAATTTCTTTCTTTTAGATTATTTTTATCCAGAACTTTGAAATAAAATCTTTTTTATTCCAATGGAATGTTTTTTTGTTTGGAAAATTTTATTTTCATCTCATTTACGGGTGTATGATTAAAGTAATTTTTTTGAATTATATGATATTAATTTGAAAAAATGGATTCAATATTATGAATTAAAATAATTAATATCATATAATAAACTCATATTAATTTTTTTTGTCATGATTAATAGTAAATATAGTAAAAATATATTTATATCATTTTTGATAAAACATGTTTTTAGGGGTTAAACAAAAATGTAATGCTTTGATTTAAAATTAACCATATCAAAATACTAATATATATAAAGACTAAGACCATTATATTTCATAAGGTTGAATATATTTCCATTTGGAAGGTTATTATTTTTAATTACTTTACAGTTTTTGAGTCATTTCAGTAATTTCCATGTGGATTCCCTCCCCCAAATATAAAAGGGCATCACATCTCCTCACAAAATTGTTTTTTATTTTCCATGACCTTCCCAAATCCATTCATCAAATCCATACACACAAACTTGATTATCATATTTGATCGCAATAAACTCATTATAATTATTTATGTATAAACCTAAATAGGTTCCCTAGAGACTATGTATATTAATTAACTATATTTATTTATTTTTATTATACATAAAAATCAGTAAAATAATAAAAAATTATGCTTAAATAATTAAACTATTACATATTATATGTTGAGATGTTATTATATTAATTGGTCGAACAACATCTATCTGTTGTTCAATAAATATTTGAATTAAACCATCGATCGTGTGTGAAGTGGATTGCCCCAAGTGAGCCAACATAATTAATTTTAAATTCGAACATCTCATGGATATATACAATGATGGGTTTAATATATATATATATATATATGATAAATATGAAATATATTTATATCTATAATAAAAATTTCATGTCATCATTATTAGTTCACAATATGTTTATAGACAACAATGCCAATCGTGTGTACATGGGTAGTATTGCCTCTTTGAAGTGATGTGATAAACTCTTAATATTTTACATGGAATGAAATAATTGTTTATTTAATGAATATATCGGATATGTATTATATAAGAAATACGATTTTATTTTTAATTAATATATAACATTTTTTTAATCATTCATAGATTGAAAACAATGTTCAATCTAACATCACCATGAATGGGGTAATTCATTTTTATTTCACTAAATTTATGGATTACTCTAAATATGTATATAAATTATTTATTTTATTTCTATATCATTAATAAAATTCTAGGGATTATTTAATGATAATCAATTTTCATGTAACAATACTACCATACCAAAACTTTGAAGGGAAATGAAGAAGTTGTTGCAACAAATAGTTATTTTTTCAAATATTTATTTTTGAAAAAAATTGTAAAATAATAAATATAAATCATATATGTAATGATATATATAATTATTATTAAAAAATATATTTATAATAATATTTTATATATTATATAACTGGATCAAACATGTATGAATATTTTTTTTATAGTTTATGTATGGGACTTTTATCTAACTTTTATTTTTGTGGGACACATGAAATATTCAACACTTATTTCCTCTGTCTAGAATATATAATGAACATTAATGAATTTTATGATTCATATAATTAAAATAATTATATTTATATATCAATCTATGGTATCTATCTCAATTGGTAGTAATGAGGGATTTATGATACAATATAAATATTTATCAAGACTATAAAAGATAATGCTTCAGATGATAAAGTCATATAATCTATCAATAATGAAAATAATGGATTTTATTCCCAATTTTTTATATATAGATTTTTTTTTCATTTAATTTTCATATATTTATGTTATGAATATTAAAAATAATTCTTTAAGGGAAAAATGAGGTTATTTCACTCTTCAATCGAAAATAATTTATTATAAAGGCATATCTTTTCTAAAAATATTTTCTATAAAGTTGTTAATATTGTACAAAAACTATTTAATGTAATTTTTATACCTAATATAATTTGTTAAAAAATTATTTATGTTGGGCGCTCAAGTTATTACTTACTGAAGTAAAACTATGTTTTTACAGAAGATATTAAACAAATATTTTTTAAATATATATATTAAAAATGGAAATTATTAAAATAATAGTAGTGAATACTTGAATTCCTCCTTTACATGTATAAATGTTTTTATAAAACCTAAATTTTTTCTTTAACATTGAAAAATTTATTGACGTTATAAATGATATTTCAAAGTATAAACAATTTCTTCAAAAAATTAATGTGATATTTAAAAATAAATTTCTATCTTTGATGGTATACATTTACATTATATAATCCTTACTGGGGGTATTATCTAATGATTCCACAATTACTCATTTCTAGGATAGTTTATTATTATCATTAAAAATTGAATATGAACCACATTAATTTTTATATTTATTATGATATGATGAATTTTTGTATTTATTATGATACTTCTTTCATTCACAAAGGTTACAGTATGCTGATATGTTTATAAAACTCAATACCTTTAAACAAGTTATGATATGATTAAAAATATTGTCTCACTCATATGTATGATATTAAATATGTGATTGGTGTTTCCATAATTATAAATCTATCAAATTCATTATGGGATGATTATTTAGTAATGAGATGAAAGAGTACCAAAGAGGTTATACCGTGCGCAAGAAAATGTACATGTGGGGTTTTTTTTGGAAGAATAATGGTACACATGAGGTTATCCAAATCAAACAAGAGGGTACACTAGAGGTTCTCCCAAATACAATGTATATACATGAGTTTTTTTCCATCTCTATCTGAGTATGAACATCTTTTTTGGATTATTTGACCAAAAATATGCATTGCTTATAAACTTTCCAAAACTATATACCATATTCCAGTGTAAAAATTACAGTTATTATGTTCTATAAATCCTTAATTATTCATGTCTTATGAAATTTAATGATTTATTCCATGAATAAAGATGTTTCTATTAGGATATATTTTGTATTTTTTTCAAATGTTACTATAATACATAAATGATCAGGTTATGTAAAAATATCTCATTTTACCCTTAGTGCTCATCTGAGGATACTATTTCTCAGGTTTCAGTTTCCCAGGTTATTAATAAAATCATTGTTACTAAGGAATAAGTTTCTCTTGTATCCCATATTCCAATGAGAAAATATTTATATGAAACAATCACAGATTGTTAAGTTACATAATTTATATTCAAATAATATGATGTGATATTTTTTTATAAAAATTACTAGTCTTTATAAAAAGTGGATCCGAATTGATATGAAATGTAAGGTATGGCATGGTTATGTAAAAATATATTAAAAAACTATTATTTCGATATCTTTTGATGGAATTTTCACCATTATAATTTAGTATAACCACCATTAAGACCATTTTAGATAATGATTTTAACATATCTTCCTCTTTTTTTATTCATTATAAAAAAATATCATATCTTTATTATATCATTCTAATTATATAGTAAAAAAAATTTGAAATAATTTTTTTAATTACTAATTTATAAAATTGTTAAAAATTACTATTAAAAAATTTGGTTAACTAAAATAAAAATTTGATTCAGAAAAATGAATATTTTAAAATAATTAAATTTCATGTAAAATTAAGTACAATGTAAATTTAAATGGAATTTTTTTTATTATGTTATCTAAATGTTAAAATTTATTTCATTATTAAAAAATATACAGACCAAATAGAAAATAATAAATTCATGACTCAAAATGGTTATCTAAAATCTATTTTTTATATTTACCAAAATATTACAGAGATTTCTAAAATATTAAATTAATATTTCTATATTCATAATTTTTTGGATTATATTACATATTAAATATATATTACAACATTATTTTTTCACATAATTTTATTTTATTATTATTTTTTAATTGTGAATTTTTTAAAACATTTTTTTATTTAATATCAAAACAACTATTCATTATAAATCTATAATTTTAATAAAACAAAAATTATGAAATGCTTACCTCAATATTGATATTCATTTAATAAAGTTATCAATACAGTTTCCCAATTTAGTTTATAACAAAACTATGGAATAATTCTATGATAATTGTTTTATTGTTTCGTTAGATATAAAATATTACTTATCTTAAAAGATACTCAGGTGTAAAATTCATCCCTTTATAAAAAAACTTTTATAATGATGTAAATAAATTTACCTCATCAATAAATGTCGGTGGTTTTATATTATTTTATTTTTCGGATTGTGTATTTCTTATTATATTTTTTAATTTCCCTAAATTAGCATTACCTATCGATTAATCTGATTAATAAATGAGGTGTTAAAAATATAGATAGGCTCTTTGCATTATGATAAATTTGGTTCAAATTTAATTTATTGGAGTTGTAAAAGAAGGATAGTTTTGATATATAAATTTTTTAATGTGATATGTGAAGCACATAATTATCATTATAGAGGATAGGTGGAATTACCTATCACAAATCCCTTTCTCAAATTATTTCCATAATTTCAAAATTGTTGATGTGAAAATCAGTTACATACCCATTTTATAAAATATTACAGTATCATTTATTGTTGAACCCTTCAAGAATACAAGATCTCAAACATTAAATTCAAAATAAATCATATAATTTTGTTCATAATTTTTTGGATTACATTGAGCTATAACTATTTCATTTTCTATAACATTCACTATAATTATTTTCAACTCTATGAGATCTAAGAAGACAATTATCCATTAACCAACATCAAAACATCTTTTTTGTGTAGTAAACCACTTTATATTAAATTATATATATATTTCCACTTGAAATATTGTTTTTTAAACCATTTTTATATATATTCCACCACTAAAGAATACATTTCACAAAAACTTCAAATGTCATGTGATAATGAAATCAATATTTCATCAGATGATATATTATTATTTTAAGAGTATACATTAGTTTGTGAATGATAAATGATGATAAAATGAAAATTATTGTTACTATATTTAAAAAAATTCTATAATTGTGATATAAGTTGTTTTCCATGATTAGATACAATGGAAATTTGTACACCACGTAGACTCATGACATCATTTATATAGATATGAAAAATGCTAATAAGAGGTAGAAAAACCCATATTATGAAGAAATGTGTCTAAGTGGTAATTTGATAAATAATAAGTAGTGTGGGAACATTTTTTATAATAGTTTTTTTATCTCTTGTGATGATTTACATAAAAATTCTATCCCATTTATGAAAAATAAGTTGTCTATGTTTGATGTCACCTTTATAATTTTTTCTCTCAGCCATTAATTAATAAAAAAATAATAATCATGATACAAATTCTACAATTATGTATTTTATATTATACGACCTACATTGTTTCTTTAAAATATTTGTACATTTTTTGTAATATATATGAAGACTTATAAATTTTATCTATGAGCTTTATTAATAATTATAATCACAACAGAGTAATATATGGAAAACATTTCCCCATTTCAAACATTACCATACAATCTACAATGTATAATTATACCAAATTCTCATCATTTATAACTTTTATGGTATTTTTAATGTTGAAATCATTATGTTGGGAACAATTTTAATTTCCTTAATAATAATTTTTAGAAATTATTTGGAATTTATGAGATGTTTCCCTTTGATTATTTAGATACGAAAAATTAATAAATCATTCAATGTGGTATCTTTTTAATTCATTATATAAGTCAAAACCACAAGATAATGGGTAATAAATGAATAATTAAACACATATTCACTCTTACATTAGTCAAATGTGATATTATAATTCATTAATAGTTTTAACTATCATCATTGTTTCATGTAGATATCATTCATTGAAAAAATTTATTTGAAAATTTTTATCCATATATATTTAATATTATTCATTATAAAGGTAATGTATCCTATATTAAATGAAATTATTCTATTTTTAATTCAATAAAATTGATTGGATACTTCAGTAAATGATTCATCAAGAAACATGAATCATTTTAGATTACACTATCATTTTTCATATGGGCTCATTGAATTCATTCTTTTGATGCATACTCATATATCAAAAATCAATCGCTTCCTAATATATCTTCACATAATATTATCTTATTTATGTTTTAAAAAACATTTTCAACATTAATATACCCATATGAACATAAGTCCTTTACTTATCAATAGAGTTAAGGGGTTAGCCAATAGTGATTATTTTTTAAAAAATATTAATAATAAGTGGTTAAATAATAAAAACTACATACACTGGTTATATTCAATTATAATTTAATTTCCATTAATATTAATTCATTTGATGTTTCAAAAGATATTCTATCTATGGTAACAACATTGAGATAATAATAAACTTCCTAATGATAATATTCACATTTCCAAAAAAAAATTATGTAACTAATTTTTTCTAAGAGTCTCCAAACTGATTCACACATGATTTATTTTCTCATTTTTAATTTTTTATATATAATATAATATCATAAATAAATAAAATATTGAAATTATTTAGTTATTCCTTGACTACTTTTTCCATCATTTAAATTAATATATAGAGTGAATCATATAATTCATAAGTAATTACTATAAATTCACAATGTTCATAACTTATATTAAATTTCATCATTGGAGTTTCATTATCTTTTAAATGAATTTGGGGACAACAAGAATTATGATAAATCATTGATATCCATGATTTTTGTAAAATAATCCATCAGTATTGGGTTAGGGATTCTTGTTAGTAAATTTAATTCTATTTATTTAACCATAATAATTGCATAACCTCACAGGCTGAACATTCAACATAACTAAAGTAATAGAGGATCTCTATATTGAAACACTGGGATGTATAAATACATTCTCATGTAACATATATAGAAATTTAGTATTTTTACTAATTCCACATTATCCGTCATACATTGGGTATTTGATGTATTTTTTTATCAGGGTTGAGATCAATAGATAAATCATCAACAAATATATATTGATGAACAAATATTTCATTAGGGAACACATCAATGAATTCATACACATTATTTATATCCTATATTCTATGGAAATAATTCCCATTCATAGGTTATGTCATCTAAAATTATATTTGAATTTAAATAAGGATAGTTACATGAGGTTGATATAGTCGTGACATATATGATGTAGTATTCAAAAAATTATAAACTATTCCTTATCTATATAAAAAAATGCCTTCTTTTAATAATTATCATTCTCATTATAATTTCACATCCAATAAATAAAATGTTTTTTATAAACATCAACAATTTATAGAGATATAATGTTCTCAAAAAGTCTATTTATATGTTTCAATATATGAAAATACTCACATATCATAGATTGAAACAAATTTTCACTTGGTGTCTTGAATATAAATTCAATTTATAAGGTACTAGGTAAATATATAGTTCTCATGGAAAATAGTGATGACATAATAGTGTGAAAAGATCCCAAATTAAATAATGTGCTAGATTAATTTGGGGTTAAGATCAGAATACCTACAAACTCATATTTAGGATCCCTAACCAAAGTTAATGTGACCTTCTTCCCTGATCCATTTTAAAAAAAATTCATTTACAATGGGGAATTGGGTCTATTAGTACCACATATCTATAAAATACAAGAATTTTACAATATTGGTTTCTTTTATTACATAGTAGTCATCATTCCAATGTCTATTATCTACACAACTAATGAAGAATACAAATCCAATTATAATTGTTAAAAAATAGTTCATTCGCAAATTATATCATATTATGAATTCACCCATCCCTTCCTCACATTTTACTAATTTATTTTTCTAGGAAAATCAAATTCCCATGTCATTACATGTATACCCAGAAAACATAATACATGATGAAATAATTTTATTTCTTTATTTCACATTAATAAATATAATTATACATTGAAAATTTATTATAAACTAATTCTAATAGAAGGCTAGTATTTCTCATAACATTTAATTGATAAATCTTACTTCATGGATGAGGTACATAATATAAAAAATGAAAATAAATCATTGTAATGTTATCTCTATATACAATAATATTTTATCATTCAATTTACATTAAATTTTATAATTTCTTAAAAATAGAATCTCATTACATAGGGGCAATTATTTTTCTGATAATATCTCCTTCAATGTCCTCAACTATTTACTAAATACATCTTCTGATGCCTTAATGTTCTAGATTAATGAAATACATTAACAAATGTCTTCAAAAAAATGAAAAAACAACTCAATAAAATTATCATATTCTTAACTTATTTGATTGAAATATATTCAATAGTGGCTTAATTCATTGGATAATCACAATTGGAATAGTAGTCCCATTGAATGGTGGTGGTTAATGTCACATAAAGCTATAAAACCCCGAAAATTTCAAGGAAATTTTTTTCTTAATTTTCATTGGAATTTTACAAGAATTCAGTTTCTGACGGCACCTGATTCCGAGGCCCGGTGTGCCCAGAATCACTTTCCGAAGTTTAGCTCGGGTACGTTCAGTGAACGAACGAGCGAGATTTTCTATCTTTTGAACCGGTGCATGGAATTGAATCCCGAGGCCACCGATGGAATCGTAGCGCCGGTAATTGCATAGGAACACCGGTTCCGGAGTTGCGTTTTCACGAGAGTTGATGATAAAAATTGTGGAAGATTAATTTATAATTATTCTACAGTTTTTATTTTTCTCTAAGTGGTTTAAGGGCTTGGAGTGGATGTTGGGTAACTACCCAACTTCCCAAGGGATGTTTTGAGGTTGGTGGGGCCCACAAGAACCCCACCCCTTAAAATTCCTACCTTCCTCAACTCACCCATTAATGTTGACAACTTGGCTTGAATTAATTAAGTATGATTAATTCAAACTTTTGAATTTTTTTTTCTTATCTTGTGTTAATAAAATAAGACATGGGCTTATTTTATTTTTGGTTAGAGTCTTGTCGCATAGGGAGGATTTGGGAGGCTTGAAGAATATATTCTTCAATGACGAAGAACGTGAAGAACGAATCGGTCTCCGACAAAGAACGCCGAGTTCCCGAAAACTGAGTACGCGACGCCGACATTGTTTTCATCCATGACGAATCCCCGGAAAATCTCCGTCTTCGTCTACGAATCCTCTTTCTACGACACGGACCCGCGACGTGACGTCTTTTCCTCCATGACG
This sequence comes from Viscum album, assembly GCA_963277665.1. NCBI lineage: Eukaryota > Viridiplantae > Streptophyta > Magnoliopsida > Santalales > Viscaceae > Viscum > Viscum album. The sequence continues at coordinate 151,572,033 of OY728148.1, forward strand.
AAAACCTTGTTCAATCCACGCTCGAGGTAGGGGTTTATTTAATTATTTTCGTTCGTGATTTCTAGTTTGTCGTTCTTCGTGGATATACGACCAAATGATACCGATTAACGAGAGGGGGTCGGACCGAACAAACACAGACGACCCCCACCCTTATCCATGTTTGATTCTTTGTGGATGGAACGGAATGGCGTGGTGTCGTCGCACCACGCAGGAATTGCACGACAAGTAATGCGCGACGCCGTCGTGCCGCGCTGTGAAGATGAACAAGGACGTGACGCCGTCACGCCACACCATGAAGATGAAGAAGGACACGACACCATCGCGCCGCGTCGAAGAAAACCGAAGATGCCACGACCGGAGCGGGGCCGCGGCAGAGGGGCGTGGTGCCGTCGCACCGCGCCGGACGAACCAAGCCGCGATCGGTTCCGGGCCGCGGCAGAGCAGGGTGACCGGCGGCCGGTTCCGGGCCGCCGGTGTCGGAGAAGGAAGAAGTACTGGCCGTTACCGGTCCTCGTTGGCAGAACCGGCCGGCCGGACAAAGGGGAGCTGGGGGAATTAATTCCCTCGACCGACAATACAAAACCGTCCCCTTAATTGGGGGGCCGCGGTTTCACCAGGGGGGCAGGCGCCCCCTTACCGAAACGGTTGGGCCACTGACCGAGCTGGCCAGTGCACTGGGCGCGCTGTGCCCAGGCCGGGCCGGGCTGGGCCGACCCGGACCCGGGGCGGGTCGACCCGGTCCGGGCCGACCGGGGGGTCTCGGGCCGGGTCAGTCCGGGCCCGAAACCCCGGTTTTCGGACCGTCTTCGGTCTTTTTCCCATAACATGGGCTACGGACCTCTGATCGATGCATCATCAGTTGCAATGCGATACTGGAAACAAGGCAGTTGTTTCGATATATCGCACTCAAGGTTTCAGAATACTTTGGGTTCCACCGGGTTGGTTCGTACACGAAACTAACCAGGCCCTCGGAGTAGAAACGCTTATATCTTGAGATCCAGATGTCCGATTGACGTGCCGTCGACTTTGTTGGATTCCTATAAGTGAGATGGATCATTTGGCTTACTCCATTCAAGGTTTGGATGTTGTCAGAGAATGGTCGGGTTGGTTCGCTCACAAATCCAACCGGGCCCCTGGAATGAAAAAGCCACTAACTCACAGACCGGGCATCCGATTGATGCGCTGTCTGTCTCGTTGGATTCCGCTTGATGAGACGGAACTTTTGGCATACTTCGCCCGAGTTTTGGTTGCTGTTGGATAGTGGCCGGGTTTGATTGCACCCAAAATCCAATCGGGCCCTTGGAACGGAAAAGATGATATCTTTCATACTGGACGTTCGTTTGACGAACCGTCAGCGGCGTTGGTGATCACATTGAGAAACGGTCCCTATGAGTTTACCCTATGAGATTTCAGGGTACAATTGAGATACGTCCGGGTTGGTTCTCTCACGAAACCAACCGAGCCCCTCGGACAAAAACGATAATTACTCACAGATCGGGCGTCCGATTGACGCGCCGACTATTGCATTGAGAACCCTATGATGAGGCGGTCCTTTGAGATACTTCTTCGTGGTACATTGAGATACTTGGAGTATCGACCTGTAGCTCATAGAGCGTACCCTCCTGGAGACGAGCGTGCAGAGTACGGAGACCGTGTAGTCGACTGAGACCTGACGAATGCTTGACCGACTCGACTAGCCTAGTGGATGGAGCACTACATTGTGAGGTGCAGACCAATGGAGGATAGAGCACTACCTGTGTGACAGTGCAGACCCGCGGTAATCGTCCAGATAGTACCTCAGTAGGCTACTAGGGGGTGTGCACTACTGTGTTTGGGTGACATACCCCGGCGGGAAGCACTACTGTGTTTGGGTGGCTAACCCACGGTACTCGACAGGAGGAGTACCTCAGCAGTCTTAGGTTAGTGAGCAGTACCTCAGAGTCATGACAGGACCACTGTACACTCCAGAGACGGAGCTCTTCAGCAGTTATGGTTTCGATAATGAAAATCCTGGTTTGAGATGAGACTTTTGACCTTTGTGTTTACCTCATGATTGATATGGGTCACTTGATAACATAGGTATATGTATGGGCATATACCTGGGTAGTGGTTATCCGTTGATTTCATGATCTTGGTGTTTTACTCATGATTGAGATAGGTCACTTGATAACTTATGTATATGCATGGCCATATACCTAAGTAGAGGTTATCTGTTCAGATATTCTTTGTGGTTATCATTGTTTGTTTTTAGTGAGACCTTGAGGGTCTCGGGGTCCCTACTGAGTATCGTTATACTCACCCCTGCACGGGATATGCCCGCACCTCGTTGTGTTGGTTGCAGACGACGGGCAGTACTGACGGAGGCCGAGTGTTCGAGGACTGGACTGTACCTAGAGGTGGACTAACCGACGTGTCAGTATCCAGAGGTGGACTTCACGGCGAGACGACAGTCAGAGGAGGTTGATGGGAGAGAGCGTTGTGGAGGATATCTGTACCTACCCTTCAGGTAGGATCCGTGGTGGATGATCCAGGAGCTGCGCCATCTGTACCTACCCTTCAGGTATGATCTGAGGAGGACGACCCAGGATCCGCTTCCGTCCCTCCATCTATTTTCTTTTTCTGCTGTACTTTGTTCAGTTGTAGTTGTACTTTCTTTTGGGTTTGTATTCTAGCCCATTTACCATTCATCACTTCTCTTTGTAATTAGTGTTTTACTTCCGCTTATACTCTGTGGTGTTTTATTTACTTTTATAAAGGCAATTCCCTCCCAGTTATCGGGATTTACGCCTTTGGTGCTAGTCTCCACCCCCTGGCCTATGGAAGGCGGGCTTGGGGTAGTCACGGCACGGGCACCGAGGACGGGTCGTGACAAATCAGTATCAGAGGAGTCGGTTCTACCGCATAACTTATAACTCCGATGTTTTTTCTGTGAAGCAATAGTGTTAAGAGTATCGAGTGTGGTTTTCAGTTCAGGGAGTCCAGTGTTGGTGCGGGCGGCCGACGTATCCATACACCAGGACACTGACATGTGATTTCAGACTTTGTGCATGAAAACACTGATTGCATGTGTGTTTCCAGAAGTTTTATTTAAATATCAGCTCAAACCAGGTAAGCTCACCAGGTATAATTGTTTGACCGTGTCACGTTGTTTCTTTCAGGATGCCTTTTCTCGGATGACTAGCTACAGCCCAGAGGGATGTGCGTACTGACAGCCTGCCGAGCGAAGAGGCTTCGGTACAGGGCCCTCTTGCAGTTGAGGCACCAGCAGAGGCACCAAAGGTACTACCATACGTTGGGCCACCGATTCCACCAGCCCCAACAGTAGGCGATGCATGCCACTTGAGCACGCTGCACGAGTTCCAGCGCCAGAGACCAACCAGGTTCTGGGGAGAGACGGACCCGTATGCGGATGAGGATTGGCTGGAGGCTGTGGTGAGAGTCTTCAGGTTAGTAGGGATGCCTGAATACTTCATAGTGATCATTGCTGCCAGTCTTCTTCAGGAAGCAGCAGGCAGGTGGTGGAGCCACTTGTTCCTGTTTTGTGATGGGATGACCTTCGCATGGGAAGAATTCGAGACCTTCTTCAGGGTGGAGTTTGTGCCAATATCTCTACACTCCGAGCGTGTACAAGAGATTCTTCCTTTTTGGCGTGTTTTTCGATCAGTAGCTGAGTCATCTGTGGGCAGTAGACAAATGATGAAGAGGTCCAGGTGGACCAGACCAGCAGTTGGATGACCTCGGGTTTTAGGACCAGTGGTGTGGGGCGCCTAGGGTGGGGTCAGAGCCAGGAGTGCCAGAAATAGATAGTGTTACTCATGCGGTGAGAAGGGTCACCTGGCACGTGACTGTCCGACTACTCATACAGTTGATCCGCAGGCTTTGGAGGAGCCACCGAGGCAGAAGCAAGGGCGGGTGCTTGAGCAACATCCGAGCAGTGGACAAGGCAGTAGAGCTCTGGGAGCAGGTGGACATGAGAGGAACTAGTGGATACGTCCCTTGTACTTCTAGTTCCATGTTGCTATTGTTTTCGTGTCTTTGTACTATGATCTGCAATAATAAAAAGACACTTATCTATGTTTTCTTTCCTGTCCTTTTGTTTGGTTGATACTGAGTGGTCCCAGTTAAACTGTTGACTTGACCCTCACTTTCGAGATTTCTACTGGAGGAGACCCAGTGACCTCACATTGATGCCGACAGTGTGACTCGACACTTGGAGGCGAGAGTGACAGTTGGATATCTTGGTAGTTACGTCGAGGCCTTACGACGTTATCCATGACATGAATACAACAGTCATGTCAGGATTGACTGTATTAGGCAATGGGCGTGGTTCATCCAGGGGATGAGACCGAGTTTCTATTTTCGGCAAAGGATAAATTTTAACAGCTCTACCAGATCGTAGGCAATGAAAGTGCAGATCATCCAGGAGTGGATGAAGACTGCACAGTTCAGTAAGAAACAGGAAACTGACACCAGTCTTAGAGACTCGAGCGTGATAAATGTTTCAAGAAGAGGATGATTTAAGGAGAGGGAAGTCTGCGAAGCGGCAGACGTGGAGGTAGATCTAGGAGAGCAGCATGAGGTGGTGTACATCTTAGAATGCTACAACCACCCGCCTTAGTTATCCCCGCCAGGATCAGGGAGCTGGAGGGCGGAGGAAGAGTGCGGCTGCATGCGGTCAAGGAGTGTGACCCAATGGCTCTAAAAATGATTCAAGGGACAGTCTATGTCCACTACTAGCTTCTGTAGTAACAGACGTCGATATGAATCATTCCTTGCTTTCACAAATCTTGTTCCAGACCTAGCATTTTCGGTAAGCTGTGGACTTGAACCTCATGTCTGTAGATACCTTGGGAGGAGACTCGATAATCACACTTATGCCGATAGTGTTGTCAGACCCTCGAGGTCAGAGTTTCAGTTGGAATCTCTTAGTGGAAGCGTCAAGTCCTTACGACGTTGGTCTGAGTATAGATTGGATCCACAGTTCATACACAGATTGACTGTATTAGGAAAAAAGGTTGTGGTTTAACTACGATGCCAGGATGGGTTTTCCTTGGTCGGCGAAAAGGAAACCCCAGGTAGCACAAGATAAACTCTTTCACAGGAGGGTGCGACCGATCACTCTTGAGTCGGTCAACCATACCCTCCTGGAAAAATTTGTTTGAGTTTCAGTTCTAACATGAATTGGAGACCTCTAGATTTCTAGGATGACGATCACGTCCTTATACGGGTCTCACCTCGACGAGGTTAACGGAGATGTGGCTAGGGCGGCAAGTTATCTCCGAGGTTCAACGGACCTTTCTAGGTCCTCATCTGGGTATACGAGGTGGTTTACCACTTGACCCATCCACCTCAGTTTCACTAGGTGCACGACGTCTTCCAGGTATCTCAACTGAGGAGATACGTGCTCGACCCTTCGCATATCATCGACCATGAGAAGTAGGACGATGGCGATGGGGTTACTTCCACGGAGGATCCAGTAGGGATTGAGGATCGACATGAGCGGATCCTACGAGGATGGTCGAATCCTCAGGTGCACTTTCTTTGGCAGTACGGAATCTCCAGGTAAGCACATGAGAGCGAAAGGCTCAGATGCGTGCTCAATACCACTTTTGTTTCCCTAGTTTGTGTTATAGATTTACGGGGACGTAAATCCCTGAGGTGGGAGTAATGTAAAGACTAAAAAATTTCAAGATTTTTTTTAAATTTTCTATGGAATTTTACAAGAACGCAGTTTCTGACGGCACCTAATTTTGAGGCCCGCTGTGCCCGGAATCATTTTCCGATGTTTAGCTTGGGTACGTTCAGTGAACGAACAAGCAGGTTTTTCTATATTTTGAACCGTTGCTCAGAATTGAATTCCGAGGCCACCGATGGAACCGTAGTGCCGGTAATTGCTTAGGAACACCTGTTCCAGAGATTCTTTATCATGAGAGTTGATGATAAAAATTGTGGAAGATTAATTTATTATTATTCTACAATTTTTATTTTTCTCTAAGTGGTTTAAAGGCCTGGAGTGGAAGTTGGGTAACTACCAAACTTCCCAAGGGATGTTATGAGGTTGGTGGGGCCCACACGAACTCCACCCCTTCAATGTCCTACCTCACTCACTCACCCTTTAATGTTGACAAATTGGCTTGAATTAATTAAGTAGGATTAATTCAAACTTTTGAAATTATTATTTTTTCTTATCTTGTGTTAATAAAATAAGACTTGGGATTATTTTATTTTTGGTTAGAGTCTTGTCACATTGGGAGGATTTGGGAGGCTTGAAGAACATCTTCTTCAATGATGAAGAACGTGAAGAATGAATCAGTCTTTGATGAAGAACGTCGAGTTCCCAGAAACCGACTACGCGATGACGGCGTCGTTTTCTTCCGCGACGAATCCTCAGACAATCTCTGTCTTTGTCTACGAATCCTCTTTCCATGACACCGACCCGCGACGCGACGTCTTTTCCTCTGTGACGAAAACCTCGTTCAAGCCATGCTTGAGGTAGGGGTTTATTTAATTATTTTCATTCGTGATTTCTAGTTTGTCGTTCTTCGTGGATATACGACCAAATGATAACGATTAATGAGAGGGGGCCGGACAGAATAATCATGGCTGACCCCCCTCATTTACCCATGTTTGATTCTTTGTGGATGGAACGGAATGGCGTGGTGATGTTGCACCATGTGGGAATTGCACGACAAGTAATGCACGATGTCGTCGCGCCGCGCCGTGAAGATTAACAAGGACGTGACACCGTCGCACTGCGCCATGAAGATGAAAAAGGAAACGACGCCGTCGCGCTGTGTCGAAGAAAACCGAAGATGCCGCGGCCGGAGAGGGGCCGCAGAAGATGGGCGCGGTGCCGTCGCACCGCGCCGGAAGAACCAAGCCGCGGCGGGGCAGGGTGACCAGCGGCCAGTTCCGGGCTGCCGGTGTCAGAGAAGGATGAAGGACCGACCGTCGCCGATCCTCATTGGCAGAATCGGCCGGCCGGTGCGGGCCGGATGGACAAAGGGGATCCGGGGGAATTAATTCCCCCAGCCGGCTATACAAAATGGCCCCCTTAATTGGGGGGCCACGGTTTCACCAGGGGGGCAGGCGCCCCACCTTGCCGAAACGGCCCGACCACTGGCTGAGCTGGCCAGCGCGCTGGGCGCGCTGTGCCCAGGCCGGGCCGCGCCGGACCGGGCCAGGCTGACCCAGACCCGGGGCGGGTCGACCCGGTTCGGGCCGACCAGGGGGTCTTGGGCCGGGTCGGTCTGGGCCCGAAACCCCCGTTTTCGGACCGTCTTCGTTCTTTTGCCCATTACTTGGGCTACGGACCTCCGATCGATGCACCGTCAGTTGCGATGCCATCCTTGAAATGAGGAGTTCATTTCGGTATATTGCACTCAAGGTTTCAGAATACTTTGGGTTCGGCCGGGTTGGTTCGTACATGAAACCAACCGGGCCCTCAGAGCGGAAACGCTTATATCTTGAGCTCCGGACGTCCAATTGACGTGCCGTTGACTTTGTTGGATTCCTCTATGTGAGACGGATCATTTGGCTTACTCCACTCGAGGTTTGGAAGTCGTTGGAGTATGGTCGGGTTGGTTCGCTCACGAAACCAACTGGGCCCCTGGAACAAAAAAGCCAATAACTCACAGATTAGGTGTCCGATTGACGCGCCGTCTGTCTCGTTGGATTCCTATTGATGAGACATAACTTTTGGAATACTTCTCCTGAGTTTTGGTTACTGTTTGATAGTGGCTGGGATGGATTGTACCCGAAATCCAACCGGGCCCTTGGAACAAAAAAGCTGATATCTTTCATACTGGATGTCCGTTTGTCGAACCATCAGCAGCGTTGGTGATCACCTTGAGAAACGGTCCCTATGAGTTTACCCTATGAGAGTTCAGGGTACAGTTGAGATACGGCCGGGTTGGTTCGATCACGAAACCAACCGGGCCCCTGGGACGAAAAGGCTAATAACTTACAGACCGGGCGTCCGATTGACGTGCCGACTGTTGCATTGAGACCCCTATGACGAGACGGTCCATTGAGATAATTCTTCGTGGGACTTTGAGATACATGGAGTATCAACCTGTAGCTCATGGAGCGGACCCTCCTGGAGATGAGCGTGCGGAGTACGGAGACCTTGTAGCCGACTGAGACCTGACGACTGCTTGACCGACTCGACTTGGAGTGTGTCGACTAGCCTAGTGGACGGAGCACTACTTTGTGAGGTGCAGACCCATGGCAGACAGAGCACTACCTGTGTGACAGTGCAGACCCGCGATACTCATTCGGAGAGTACCTCAGTAGGCTACTAGGGGGTGTGCACTACTGCGTTTGGGTGACATACCCCGACGGGAAGCACTACTGTGTTTGGGTGGCTGACCCGCGGTACTCGACAGGAGGAGTAACTCAGCAGTCTTAGGTTAGTGAGCAGTACCTCAGAGTCATGAGAGGACCACTGTACACTCAAAAGAGGGAGCTCTTCAGTAGTTACAGTTTTGATAATGAATATCCTGGTCATGAGAGGACCACTGTACACTCCAAACACACGGCCTCCCTACTGAGTATCGTTATACTAACCCCTACACGGGCTATGCCCGCATCTCGTTGTGTTGGTTGCAGACAACGAGCAGTGCTGACGGAGGCCGAGTGTTTGAGTACAGGACGGTACCCGGAGGTGGACTGCCCGACGAGTCAGTATCTGGAGGTGGACTTCACGGCGAGATGACACTTGGAGGAGGTTGACAAGCGAGAGTGTTGTGGAGGATATCTATACCTACCCTTCAGGTAGGATCCGTGGTCGATGATCTGGGAGTTGCGCCATCTATACTGACCCTTCAGGTAGGATTCGAGGAGGACTACCCAAGAGCCGCTTCCTTCCCTCCAGCTGTTGTCTTTTTCTGTTGTACTTTGTTTAGTTGTAGTTGTACATTCTTTTTGGTTTCTATTCTGGCCCATTTACATTTCATCACTTCTCTTTGTACTTAGTGTTTTACATCTGCTTGTACTCTGTGGTGTTTTGTTTACTTTTATAAAGGCAATGCCTTCCCAGTTATCGGGATTTACGCCTTTGGTGCTAGTCGCCAGCCCCTGGCCTATGGAAGGCGGGCTTGGGGTAGTCACGGCACGGGCCCCGAGGACGGGTCGTGACAGAAGCGGTCCATCATTTTTTCTCTATGTTTGAGATCATTATGATTTTGTATACATTAAAGGTTACTAGAAATAACACGATTCATTATATATAATATATTTACATTTTATTCAAATCCAAATCTATCTTAATTTCATTAACAAATAGGTAAATCCCTTTATATATTACATGAATTTATACATTTTCTGATACATCCTCCTGAATCAATTGATAAAAAATAGATTATACTATTTTTTCATATGATATTATGAAATTTAATTTATAGAATATAATTATTAATATTGAATATAAAATACTATATGTTGAAAAATTAATCATATATAATCAATTAATCATAAGGATATGGTGTAGGGATTTGCGAGTATGAATTTTTATTAGGATTTCTTATATATCAATATAGTTAAAATTTTATTAAAAACATATTGAACCAATGAACATGTGTTGTAAGATGTAATTTTTTAGTGAATATATAGATGAATTACCTTTTGGTAAATGATTTAAAATATTTAAACACCACAAAGAATTTAAATAAAATTTCTCAGTAAATGATCTCTTATCTGGAAGAGGTGATGGTTAGGAATAATTATGCATAATAATTTCTCAATAAAATGCTATCCTAGGAAGAAGAATAAATTGGATAATGAATTTATTTGTAATGATAATGATTTTTTTACAAAAATGAGTAATTAAAGAAATATTATATTAAATTATTTAATGATTTTGGATATATAAATCATTATAAAATTAGAAACATCGAATATATTACAAAAATGTTACAAAACAATCCTTTTTGGATGACATAAAAAATTCAATCATGAAAATAAGAATATTTAGAGTATCATTAATATCATGAATAATGTGATGTTTTTTCAAGTCATCTATTATGGTACTATATTGATATTTAGAAAGTGTTTATCAGTTTCCACATTTATTTCGAAGAAAATTTATTTATCAATAAAGATCTTATCTCAAATTTTTCCATACACCTCACTAGCACACAAATTCACTAAGATATGATGAAACAATTTCTTTGGGATAATATGAAATGGAAATAGGAAAATATATATTTAATTTTTTTTTATCAATTGGGTTTTGTTGAATGAAAATTCATTATTAAATCATCAAAACTAATAACATTCTTATGTTAGAATGGTATGAGAGTACAATAAGAATTTTCAAATAATAAGAAATGAATCTAACAAATACTGATTTAATATGGGCTATTATTGATCAAATTACTGATTCCAAGAATATAATCATTATAATATATGATCTTTAAATTGAGAATATTATACCTCTATATTAATAATTTTCTATGACTTAAATGTGCACCACATGTGATTGTAACTTATCATGATATGAGGATTATTCGAAGCTAAGGAAAAATCATTAGACATATCTTAAAACAATTATATGTATGTGGTAATTCTATCATAATAAAAATGATAGGTTGTCTAAAAAAATATTATGACATTAGTTGTTCTTTTAAGTTAATGGATACATGAAATTAGAAATATGTTGGACAAATATTTACAATTTTTTTAATTTTAATATAATAATATTTTCAATTTATGTATTCAAATAATTTAATATTAAGCATTGACTGTTAAGAGTTATCATACCCCAACTATTTGGGGACAAGTTTTCTAATAGAATCATGTTGTACTAGATAATATGAATGAAGGAATCATTGAATGTGAACAATATTAAAATTATATTATGGAATCTCAATGTATGGAAATTTTTTTAAAAAAATATTTAAATGAAAGATGTAAAATTTAAATTAGAAGACAATAATTTCTTGTAGGTATCTCAATTAAAATTTATTCTATGGCTTAAAATTTATTTGAGGATAACTCCCTTGTAAATCATGAAATTTTTTATTTTATAATGGATACAACTTGTGGATTAATATTTTTCAATTTTACCACTCCTCTCTATCATTTCGAATTTGTCCCATATTTAATTAATTTGCAATTTAATTCTAGCTCTGATACATGTTATGACCTTTGAGAAAATATAATTTGAAATTTATTTATCATACATTGAAGATGATATCTGTATTTGTGAAATAATAGAATAAATGGTATTGAATCATATAACTCATCTAGAAATGGAAATTTGGAATAATAAAAATATATAATATGTTATGTGTGAGTATATGAATGTGTTATGACAATGTAAAATTCACTTATTTTATTGTGGTTATATTCATTAAATTTAAGGGATTAATTTTTTGATATTGGGAGAATATACAACAAAATAATTCATAATTTGTTGTAATTATTCCTTTCTAGGGAAACTATACAAAAGGTGAAGAATGTTTTATTAACTAATTTGTTTAAAATGTGAATATTTAAATTATATTTAGTGAATTTGATGAAATAAGTATCACATTTGAAATAAGCCCAAATATTTTTTTCCTTGACGAGAGATTTTGAGATTTTTGAGATTTTGCTGATTTCATGGTGAATTCTGATGAAATATATTTTAAAAATACAATTAATTATATGAAATATTAATATAATTAATGTTTTCCAATATTTTATCTATAAAAATTCTATACTTATTATTTAATTTAATACATATTAAAATAAAAAATATATCATATAAATATGAACTTAACATTTAAAAAATCTCCACAATGTTTTTGATGAAATGAATACTATTTTCTATTGAACTCATTAATTTTTTTATTGAAAAGTTTCCATTATGTATAGATTTATTTTAAACTAACAACCAAACTACATGTATTGAAAAAAATACAATAAATTATATTTTAATAAACATTACCCTTTATTTTTATCGAAACCCAATATCATTATTAAAATATATATTTTTCATAAAATTACTGTCTTTACATTTTATGAACACATATTAATATTAATTGGTACAAATTATTTAAATTTTATTTTGTAAAATGTATTAAATATTTGGAATCAAGATAACTAATATTATGTGGCATGATTATCTAAATTTTTGAACATATTATATGATAATAAATGAAAAAAATTATTCAGTGGGTAAGGATAAAAATATTCATTGGGGGGGGGGGGTTATAATAAGTGATAAGGATGACCCCCTATTCAACATGTATAAATTTAAATACATAAATTAATCAATGCCTTATATTATATTAAAATCTATTTTGTGAAAATATTGTTCTAGTTTCAAAAGAGAATTACTTTGTATTTTTTAAATAATTTCTGTAATTCTATAATCCATCCCTTCACATATTTAAGTGAGAATACTACCATCATTTTTTGAAAAATAATTTAGATATCATGATTATCCAAAATAAATTCAAAAACAACCCTGAAATCCATTTAAACATTATTTATTATTTTGAAAGTCTATTAAAAATATCTCATAAGTCATAATTCTTGTGTCAATGGATGACTCATGAATAATTTGTAATCATCTCAACTAACTCAATCAATGATTATTTGACTTTCTAAATCCTATAAATACATTTTATGAATAAAAATATAATTATTAAATTATCATAAATACTATAATATTAAATTATCACCATTGTAAATACCATTTTCCAACTATTTTCAATCATATAATGAATGAAACCATTACACATACATAAGTAAAACCAACCGTTATCATAGAGCAATGTAACTCACGATCCATCTCCAATTAGTAAAATGACTATAAATTTTAGGCTAATGAATTTATATGAAATATATAAAATAATTAATGTTATAAAAATATAATATATCTTATACTATTTTATCTTCCACTTAAAATGAAAATTATAATGTCACCAGTGCATTCCTATAGACTACAACCACACTGAAGTGACGTAATTAATTTTTATTGTGTTCCATTTATTGATGATTGTAAAATTTCATTAAATGTGGAAACATGAATATTATTGAAATATTTAAATTGTTATTTTATTGTATTAATTTACCTATAGAAACTAGTCAAATTTTTTATTTTTATTTTGAGGATATAAATCAAATCACCAAAAAATGTCAGAGATGAAAATAAAAGATTAACTAAATATATTTGATAGAAGTGAAGTAGCACGTAATATGAAAATTTAATTGAACTCAACATATTAATAATCAATTTTAATGTTGATGACTATTTATTATAAAATATATAAGAGAATATGTGATATACGTTGGAATTTTGTTATGTGTTTTGTGATAAAATATCACTTTTTTACCTTTATTGTTGACATTTAAATTATAAATGATAAACTTATATAACATACCTCTCATAAATAAGATACATTTTTCTCTATTTTATTTTTCTCAAAATTACATTTCAACCATTTATTTTCCTCTCTCTATGTTACAATTGTATAAAATATTATTCAAATGGAAAATATACATTCATTTTCAATATTGTTTGATATATTTTTCTTTAATTATATATTTTCAAGAACCATCCACGGTCATCCAATAACCGGTTAACTAAGTCATCTTATAAGAATTCCAAAAGGGCGTTCCCTATCCCCATGGTCTAGAAACTTGTATTGAGAATTAAACAAAAAATGTTGGGAAATTTTTTTCCATTAGATAGTTGAAGAATAAATAAATAAACATGGGTATAAGAAAAAAACTTGAATAAAGAAACATAGCTAGACATAACTCCAAGTGACCTCATTGGTTAAAAAAACACAGAACCACACTCTCTCAAAGAGGTAAAAAAATTAAAGGAACCTGAAACATAAAATATAAAGTACACGCGAGCTCCCAAGTTCTCACTACTAATACTATGGGTAGACATTAGCCTATGACATTCCCTTCAAAAAGAAACCCAAAACATGATAGTTTGAAAATAGAATAGAATATAATAATGTTTTTTATTCATTTAAAATCAAGTAATAATTAATCATTTCATGGAAAAAGTTTCAATTCCATTACATTTTCATAATAGGTTCCAAGCATGAATTAGATTTTCAAAATGAAAAGAAATAAATTCAGATTCAAATATAGTATTCAAATATGAGACATCCCAAATGAAATAATTAAAAGGTAAATAACCTCACAAATTCCATGGGAAATCCCTAAACATATATTGTTAATTAGGGATCTAGGATCCCCATACCTCAGTTAAAATTGGTATAAAAACCACAACCATCAACATTATCATGCATTATCCACTAGGAGGGGACACCCCAACGACCTAGTGGTATCCAATCATCACCAATGTTTCTTTATTGTTGTACTGGAAATCCTTCAAGACAAAACTGGGAAGAACCATATTAGAATCATCTATCATGCTAGTCCATGTTTTCTCACCCAAGTACCAAAGGTTTACAACTAATTATATTTCAATGGTGGGGATGTTTTATATAGAAAAAAACAAATTAACAAAAGACTATATTAATCCAAAACACATTCAAGATTTCACCCCTGTTCTCCCTCTATAATCACATTCCCAGTCTATCATGCTTGAAAACCCATAATCCTCATCACTAGACACAAATCATAAATCACATATAAAAAATTATATCACATTTTTAAAACAAGATTGAATTCTTCAAGATGTGTTTTACACTTCCACAAACAATTATCCATGGGCTAAATCTGCCCCATTATATAACATAAAATATTGTAATTTTAGTAAATCATAAACATAAAACACTTTCAAAAACCCCTTAAAGGTCCAATTAAACAACCATGGAAAATAATATTTAAAAACTATATTGAAAACATGTTGAAAATAATATTACCTTTTTAAGAATGTAAAATTTACCAATTAACCTCAAATTTAAACCAAATCCCATGCATAGTTTCAAACAAAGAAAACCATGAAACATGTTTTTTTTAAATTCATGCACAAATCCAACTTCACCCAATACATATTTCACAAATACTATACACACCAAATAAAATTATAAAATTAAACATTAAGAACCATTTATGGATCTAATTTTACAGATTTATCATTTAAAACCAATTGAGCATTTGAAATTCATTACATTTTCCAAACTGGGTTTAGGGCTTATAAAAATAAGAAAATTACTTGATGAAAATTTTATAAAGTATGATAAAAACAAATATAGAACCATTTTTACCATGAAAGACCATATCACATAGATATACATATACTTCAAAAATATACAATAAAATTTTAAGATGATAAAAAAATTATGTAGTTCATATGAAATGGTAAGGCATGTGGAAGCTTCCTCAGACATGTTGTTCATTAATGGAAACCACTCGAATGGATCCTTTGAGCATCCATTCAAATGAATTTATACACACACAAAAACACACACACACACACACCCACACACACACAGATATATATATATATATCCCTAAATTCATTGCATAAATTCCTCACACCATGAAGGATAATGTACATATACTAAATATATATATATATATATATATATATATATTCATTATCCTATGCATGTAAATATTAGTGTTCCTGATACTTTAAACTTGAAACCACTATAGTGAGGTCGAACACACCCTATAAACATTACTGTAGACTCAAAAATCTCAAAATCCCTTCCTAATTAAAAATTTAATTCATAATATTGTAGAAAAATCAATTTCATAATTAATATAACATGACATGGGGTAAAAAGGATCTCCTAAGGCTGTCCAATGAAAAACCAATTTATTTTCCTCTTAACAATAAATCCAAATGGATTCATCCTATTAAAAAAACTATCACACACAATATTGGCATGACATAACTCACATGGGAAACATCATTTGAAAACATTTAAGGGACATGAAATCACATACCACATATCAATGTCAGTGGGATGTCATATAAATATTAAAGCC
The DNA here is from genome assembly GCA_963277665.1 of Viscum album. Classification (NCBI taxonomy): domain Eukaryota; kingdom Viridiplantae; phylum Streptophyta; class Magnoliopsida; order Santalales; family Viscaceae; genus Viscum; species Viscum album. The sequence goes on from OY728148.1 coordinate 151,587,948, forward strand.
CAAACTGAGAATAATATTATAACATCTATGAATACTTTTTAGTTAGACAGTACCACACAACTAATGGAGGGGTTTTAATATAAAACCTGACTTTGTCAAACAACAATCCAATTTTCTCAATTTAGCATTTTTTTCATTCTATGAAATTCAATTAAACATGGAAAATAAAAAGAAACCTATTTAATGATGAAGGCAATGAATTCTTAAAATAATAGTCAATTATTGGGGCACTACTTCAAGAAAACCAAGCCAACGCTTGGAATTAAATGATTTGTAACGCAAGATGTTGTCTTCTTTCATGTACTCATGTCTATATATAAAAATATATATATACACGTATCTGGTAATATGTGTTCTCTCCCTTGTAATTGCTCGACACACCCCACAAAAATTCTCTCAGATCACTTAAAAACCAGTACACCAAAATTAAATGGTTCGAAACAATTGAGTAGTATAAAAACATACCTAAAATCAATGATCAGAGATTGAATCAACCAAGAACCACACACCTTTGATGAATGTTTCCAGAACACCAACCAAAGGGTCCTGAGAAAACTCTTGCATACCCTAAAACTAAATCAATCAAAAAATATATGACTAGCCTAACCCTAGTGTAAGGAAATAATAAAATATAGTTATAGGGAAGGATTAATTTACCAATGTGAGGGATGAAAAGTGATATAGGGAAAATACCTTGACAAATCTAATTCAAAACATGAAGTGATCTGGAGAGATCAATGATCAAAGAGGGAGGTCGAGAAGGTTAGTGCATGCTGCAGATTGATTGGATCCAGGTGGGTTGCATGGATAAGGGTCTCACAGTAGTGGTTTTACCAAGGGAGCACACAAGGAGATGTGGAGGGGTCCTATCTTAGGGTGCTCGTCTGAGTGAGAAATCTTGCAGCCACAGTGGATGTGGTTCATAGAGGTCACACACATTTTGGAAGGGGAATGGGGGCGTCTCATGCTAGAGAGTTAAGGGGATCTCATTTACATTTTTTATTCTTATTAAATCAACAATAATATGAGTAATATTAATAATACTAAACTTTATAATAGTAAAAGTAACAATAAAAATATTGTTATTCTTAATAATAATTTTTTCATTTTTTTAATATCTTTTTATTTTAATCATATTTTCTTGCCTTTAGTTTTAAAATTAAAATATTTTAAACTAAAAAAGTCTCAAATATAAATAAAATAATCATGACTATTAAGTGTTGGGACGAGCTATGATAATTAAACCTTCAAAAAAACTATTCCCCCTAGATAGTATCCCATCCAAATGAGGAATCATACTTGAGTGAAAAAATGAACAACGCTGAAATATCACTAATTTAGTGTGACTTTCCAATCCCCCAGTCACACCTGAACAACTCTAAAGGAAAAAGAAAAGAAGATATATATTAGGAAACATAGTGGGTCATCCCAAACACAAGAACCCAACTAGCAAGGCCTACAATGCGATTCATAACACAACTAACTCTATATCTACATAAACAATCTAGAGATGAAACCCTGCAAAAAGGCCAAAAATCTTGCACAAACTAACTCTATAAGAAGAAAAAACAAGATCAATGGTCATTCTCCATACCATTTAAGAGAAAGCCATCTTACACCAACAAAAACATACCCTGAAATTAAATTCCAAAAGAAACATTAAACCTCTGACATATGGGGAACCCCAAAGAAAGATCTCAGAACAAACATCAATCTGAACCATGCTTTGTCATTTCCATGTAACATGGGTATATATAGGATGAACAAGTCATAAAATAAGAATTATCTAAAGAAGACATAACCACACAAGATTGACACCATTCTATGAATGATATTTTTGGAGGCCGAACCACTAGAGTTATATGAAAAAAATATCACCACACCTTCTTACAATAAAATTAGACCCATAAAAACAAAGAAGACTACAATAGATAATCTTAAACCAAACACATTTCAAAACTAGTGAAAAAATCTAAAGAAAGGTCCTAAAAAATTCTTTAACCAATGAATAGATTTACTCCAAGATATATAGTTGGAGCTCTGATGTCTTGAAGCATTTGATAGCCCACAATCACGAGATGACAGTTAACAAACTGGAACATCCCCGTTCGGTTTGGAAACATACATAGACCCTTAAAATGGCCTAAGAAACCATTGTATGAAAACATTTTCCCTATGAATGATACATTAATCAATTTTTTCAACTAATGAGTTTCGGAGAAAAACCCAGAAGACTGAGGGGTTGTCCAAAGTCAAGATGGACTCCAGCTCCACCACTCAATTCATAGTCTGGGTACAGTCATTGATGAGTAAAACCCTAGAAACAATAATTTTGAATTCCCTTAAAAACTCTAACCACGTTAGTTATGACATGTTAAAACCACAAAACAATAACCAAAAATGATTTCCAAAAATCTCCTTCACCAAAACATGATGAAAGAAATCATAGTGTCCAACTATTAACTCCACACTAGAACTTTTCTAGGGAATTTATAAAAATAAGAGAAACAAAGACAAATAAAAACTCGTCAAAAAATAAATTCCAACAAATATATCCCAATATAAAAAAATAAAATATCTAATTAAACACTATTTTTAGAATTTAAACAAAATATCCTCCACTAAGGGGTTATTAACACCTAATGAAACCACTAAATGATTTCTCAATTTTGAAAACATTTTAATTTTCCTTTTTGAAAACCATTTTTTATAACATAAAACAACTTAAATATCCAACATTGGTAACCCATGACGTCTCAAATTTATATATATATACCTTTTTAATAGCTCAAGCACTCAAAAAAATATACCACAAGTTTCCATGTTCCACATGATTACATTCATATATGTTATCATTCATAGAATTACCATGTGTAAATTAAAAATATATCACTTTTCAAAAAACATCAGTCAACATAAACCCCAAATTCCAACGAAACATCCATATAAACTTCCTAAAAGTAATTATAAATACCTCAAATGATTCCCAAAACATTTTCTATTATCCCTTTGAAACCACATTCAATTAAAAGAAACAACATTCATTTCTAAAATAATTTTTCTACTCCAAGAACCATATTTCATTTTGAAAACAAATTCACTAAGAGAAATTTATATTTTTGACCTCAATTCACACAACCCAAAATAAAGGCCAAACATAAAACTCAAAAAAATTTCCAAAAATAAGGTAGTAGTGTCAATTCGACCCATATAACATAACTTAGTAAAACATGATTCAAGTGATCATCAACCACAAGAAGAATCTTGAATCATGAACATGGTCTTTACATCAGTTGCTACTCCATTAAATATCATTATGTAACACTAGATAACATCCTTTTCAATAACATATCAATATAGTACATGGAAAAGAATAATTAATATCTTTGAACTAATCCTAGAAACATGAGACTCAGGATGGGTAAGGGTTCATGATGCCATTTATGGAGATACTCATCGAGTCCCTAAAATCATAATCTCTATGTTTCTTGATACCCAAAATAACATGATCGTAATTTGGTACCTTTTTTTATTCAACCAACCCATGTAAAATCTAAACTGGTTACACATGTTGGCCTTTAAAAAGGCCTGAAGCGAGTTCCTGATACCCGCGGTCTAAGAACTACTACCGGGAATAAATTTAAATCACCAGGGAATGGTTTATCCAAGAAATAAAAGATAAATAAAACTAAAATGAAAAAAAATAAATGAACAATGATTCCAGAAAGATTTAGAATAATGTTCTATATCTAAACATATTTATAGGTGACCTCATGGGTTAGTAAAAAATTAGAAACATTCTCTCTCCTAGAGTGATTCAAACTAAAGGAACCTGAAACAGAAAATAAAAAGTAGGGGTGAGCCCTAAGATACTTTATAGAAATGCCAATGGTAAACTACACCCAATGCCCTTCCCTTTTAAAAGATACCTATATCATGATAGTTTGAAAATATGATAAAATATAATATTATTATTTATTCATTTCAAATAATGTAACAAAATTGAATTTTGAATATAAATATTTTCCTTCCACTATCATTTCAAAATAGGTCCTAGGAATGCATTAGAATTTCAAAATGGTAGGAATCCAAACATATTTAATTATGGTTTTTTAAATGAGTCATCAATTATGAGATAAGTGAAATGTAATTCACATAACAAGCACCATAGAAAATCCCTCAGAAGCTATTGTTAGTTGGAGACCTAGGATTCTCATACATTTGTAAAACATGGCATATAATCCACATCAATTGTAATTCTAATGCACAAGCCATGATGATGGGACACCAAAAATTCCAAGTTGTATGAAATCATAAAAAATGATTAGTTAGTGTTGTATCATCATTCCTTTTAGACAAATATGAGACAAACCACTTCTGAATCATCTAGCGTAATAGTCCTAGTAAATCCACTTTAAAAACTAGGGTTTCCCATGTGCTCTATTTCAATGGATTTCATGTTTTATCAAGAAAACACAAATAAAAATAACACTTTATCTATCCAAAACCCATTCTACCTATCACCACCATTCAAATTCTTTAAGAACATTCCCCTTAATTCAAGGTACACAGAGCATAAGCCTCAAAACTAGGGACATATCAAAAACCACATCTTAAAACATATGTCACATTTCTCAATATAAGGGGAATGCCTCAACATGGGTTATCCATAGTCAAAAACCATTCTCAATGTCCCAGAAAGGCCCCAATACAAGAAAATAAATGTTGTAATTTTATAAAGTCATAAATATCCAACACTTTTGAAAACCCCCTAAAACCCCAATTAAATAATCAAGGAACCATGATTTTAAAAACAAGCTTGAAACCATGTTTAAAACATATAATACATTTTTAAGAATGCAAAATTACTGAATAAACATAAATTCATATCAAAACCCATGTATTTTTTTTTAAAATAACCATACAATGGAACTTCTCATTTTTTTAATCACACACCAACCCATCATCAATCATTCTTCCTTGCAAAAATATTATACAAGCAAAATACCCTTTGAAATAATTCACAATCTCAAGACCATTTGGGATGAAATTTTTAATGATTTAACATTTAAAATAAATTGAGCATTATAAATTCATTAAATTTTCCAAATAGGGTCCAGGGAATATAACAACTAGAAAAGAATGAACGAAAAACATAATAAATTATGAAAAAGGAATAATTTTTTTTTTCACAAGAACACAAATATCACATAGCTAATATATATAATACATAAATATAAAATATATATTTAAGATGATAAAGGAAATATTTAATTTAAATTAAAGGGTACTTAATAGGGAACCTACCTCAAACATGCTGCTCTTTGATGAGGACCACTCGAACCCACCCTTGTCCCAAACACACACTTCCCTTAATATATATATATATATATATATATATGTGTGTGTGTGTGTGTGTAAATATACCCTTATATTAATTAAAAATATTCCATGATCCATGACGGAATATGTACAAATATGTCATATATATATATATGTGTCTAACCCTATGAATGTACGTATTGGTGTTATTGATAATTGAGGCCTGAAACCACAACAACAAGGTCCAACACACCCAATAATCAATACTGACAAATCAAAAATCTCAAAAATCCCTTTCCTAATGAATTCATTTAATTCATCATTCGATATGAAAAAGAATTTTTTAATTAACATTATATGACATGGGTTAAAAAATCACACCAAAGGGTGTCCAATCGTAATTCCATTCAACATGAATTTAATTTGAAAACCTAAGGGAGTCTACAAGATTTACAAAATTTTTCACACATCCTATAATATTCATATCTCACAGAGGAAACATCATTTAACAACATTTAAGGGACAAGAAAAAACATAGCATATATCGATATAATCATGACGACATAAGAAAAACCAAACCCATAAAAATCATAATAATATAACACATATCACTAATTTTTTGTTTGAAGGTAGCGCACCTCCATTGGAGGGGTTTTATTATAAAACATAAATTTATCAAAAAACAATCCATTTATCTAATTTTTGAATTTCCGTCAAGAAATGACATTCAATTTGAGAAGAAACTTAGAAAAAATTATTAAATGAAGAAACATAAAATTTATTAAATAAAGTGTCAAATATTTGATCCCTACCTCAACAAGACCAAGACAATTCATTGAATTCAATGATTTCTAACATAAGAAGCAGTCTGGTCTTACACATAATTCACACACACACACACACACACACATATATATATCCTTAAACGGAATCATGTGTTCTCTAGGAGATGAGGGAACCCTCACACATAAGATATGTATATTTATCTATATATATATATATTCTTATCTTGTAATATGTGTGTTCCCTTGAAAACATTCTCTACACACAACAATAATTCCCTTGATTCATTAAAATATGAGTAAACCCTAAATAATGGATGTGAAACAATTCAGCGGTATAAAACATTACCTCAAATCGACAATGAAAGATTAAATCGACTCGAAAAGTATAACCATTGGAGGTGGTTTCTAAAAAACAGACCATAAGATCCTGAGGCAACCCTTAGATACCCTAAAACTGGATAAAATGTGAATATGGGGTTAGCCAAACCCTATTATTTTTCCAAATTCAAATTGAGTGACAAGAAAGGACAAATAGGCTAAAGCGAGGGAGGATAAGGGATCTAGGGACCATACCATGATGAATTGAACATAGAACATGAATTAATCCGGTGAGATCGATGAATGAAGAGGAAGTCGAGGGTGCATGATGAAGGACAAGTAACTACAAGGGGTAGGGTTGTGCAGAGGAGGGTTGAGCCATAGGGGTTCAGATGAGGGGGATCTCGATGAGGGCGTGTCACATTGTAGGGAGCTCGATTGAGGGAGGAAGGTCACGAGCATATAGGATGGAATGAAGGGAGGTTGCACCCAATAGGGATGGGGGAAAGGAGGTTTCACATGCTAGAGGGTAAGGGGGAGAAGTTTATAATTTTTTAATGAAAACTGTAATACTAATAATATTAAAAATTATAATAATAACCAAAATAATAATATTATTACTATTAGAAATAATTTTTTTTATTTTGAAATGAATATCTTTTTATTTTATTTTCAATCATTTAATTTATTCTTTAAAAAAACTCAAATTTAAATAAAATAAATTCTACCATTAAGTTCTTGGATGGGGTATCACAAGAATTATCCTTAATATTATCTCAGAATATTATTTATAAAAACCAATGATTGTATGTTATGGTTATTATAAAAATAGTACTTTATATGATAACAGGAATATCAAGAAACATAGATATTTTATAATAAACTTATATTTTATATGGCATAAAACACATAACATTGGGCATAAATGAACCACTATACTCTATAAGAATATTATTAATTTTTTAATAAATTCATTATAAGATAGAAATTCCATTTGTGGTCATGAATTTGATTTAGCATATTATTTATTATATTAAAGGTATTATATAATTATAATTTATTTTCAAAATATTGTTATATAATTTTTAAAATATTAGTAAATTCATTTTATATAGTTTCATCTAAAATTAATTTTAATAATTTATTGGGATAATAAAATAAATAACTTTTTGTTCTAGTTATAGGTATATAAATCAATAAAATGAACCACATTTATAAATAATATATCAAAATTCTAAGAGTGTGATTTTTTTAATTTTTAGAAAGGAATTATTTTCAAGGAAATAGTGAAAAATATTGATTCTATTTAAAACTAATTTTTTTTTAAATTTAAAATTAAAATAATAATTTATATTAGTCAAAAATTAATTTTAGTTATCTTATATATTAAATAATTCAATATGTTTATTGGAATAAATTTTATGGTTGGATTTGGTTTTAAACCATTTTTTATAGATTTTTTTTAATGCAAACATGTTGTTTGTTTTATTTTAGGATTTAATAATAAATTACTAAATTAAAATTATTGAAATTAAATATTAACTAAGTTATTCCATATTTTCAATCCTCATATAAATATTTATTAAATATTCAATGTTATTTTTGGACTATATTAATATGAACGATTAAATTTTTTGTTACCATGGTAAATGATATATCATATAATTAATTGATAAATATAATATGATAACAAATATAATGTGACCCTAAAACAAGAATTAATTTTATTGGATTAGTTATTATATTACAAAATATTCCAATATTCAGTTATATGTTCCTTTCAATCCATTTTGATGTTATTAAGACTGTTAGAATATTTTTTGTATCAAAAAGTAAAAAATATTTATTTTTTTAATAATTATAGAAATTTTCATTTTTGGATAACTAGAGAATATGTTCTACGAACAAACTTATTTTAAAATAAATTATTTATCTTCACCATGGTTGTTTTTTTTGGATAAATAATTACCTTAACTACTTAGACAATGTGGATTAATCATTTAATTAATTATTGAAGAAAATAATAATAATATTATTAATTTTGGTAAAAGTAGTATTTTTATAAATAATTAATGTTACCCAATAATATTTTAGATAAAATGACAAATTATATGTTTTTACATTTCATGTTTTTGAATTTAATTATTTTGAAAATGTTTTTAATGTCATACTAATTACCTAGTTCTAAAATTATCTTTATTTATATTTTGGGAGAATTATATATTATTAAACCATTAAAAGTTCGATAAAATATTATAATTACTAAAATTAATGATATATTGTTATTAATTTATTCTATATTCTATTTATGGGTTTTTGGCATTTAATATTAAAATTATTGACCCTTATAGAACCAAATAATTTAATAACATGATAATCATCAAATGGGATAAGGGGTGGAAGAACCGACTGAAATATAATGGTGAATACATATCCAAAACAAGTTTATATAATATTAAATGAATTTGTTTTGACTTATATCCACATTAAAATAAAATTATATCAATTGTGAACTGTTTTTACATCATATATAAATAATGTTAATTTATATATTTTATGAAATTCCTAATGTTCACCGTCTCCAAATTTAGAAAAATGAACCTCCTCCCTTACTACTTTACCCCACATTTACCCTTCTAATTTAAAAAAAACAATAAAAGTATTATTTTTAACATTTGTTTAAAATTATTTTAAGTTATTACCCTTCCAAAATAGTAACCATTTATTCTATATGAATAATCTACAGTAGGACCACTAAAGAGGAGGTAATTTCCAAACCATTCAAGATTAATTCCTCTTATATGTCCACAAAATGTATTTTAATTCTGATAAAATAAACAATTAATAAAAAAATGAATAGCTATTATTATGATTATTTCATATCCATATTCAATTTCTTTTCCGTCATATGAAAAGTGATTATATTTCTCTTCTATACATACTACTGAATGTCATTACATAGTAGTGTAATTATTTTTTCATCCCCACATCAAATGGATATTTATAAATATCTAACAAATAAATATATATCATAATTTTGAAATAATTATTCCTTTATAATAATAATAACACATTTACCTTCTTATCTTCGAATGTTTTTAGATATGATAACGTTGCTCATTCGTACACGTGGACTATCTTCTCTATGGCGCGATGTGAATCATTGATTATTATCATTTTACATGGATGGTAATAGGGGTCAATTTATGGAATATATATGATATATTTTATACAATAGATATTATCTAGTGGAGAAATTTTATTTATCATTCTTTTATTCCATCCATTGAAAATTGAAAATATTGATCTTGTGTTTGTACAACCAACCATCCCAATAAATGGGGCAACTATTTTTCTCTATATTTCTAGGATTGATGAAAATGAATATTTATATAATCAATATATATTAATTTAATATAATTATGATAATTATCCAATCACTAAATCATAACGAATTTATATGTAATGAAACTATGTAACAAAATGATACATTTAAACCAAGCAGCCACCACCAAAATAAGTGATTTTAATAAATAATTCATAACAAAATGGTGAAAAATTATTAGAAGTAAAAAATATATGTTATTATATATAGATATAATTATCCTTATATAAATTATAAATAAATAATTTATTTTTATTTTACACGAGGATAGATTATTTATAAAGGATATCAAACATCAGTGAAGGGTTATTTTCAAAATCAAAACATATTTTAGGATTGTTTTTTATGTATCAACTAATGAATATTTTCCTTATAATACAATGATTTTTTAATAAAATTAATTAGTATTATAATATTATGTAATTATATTTTGAATTAATATTTTCACTTTTACTAAATTTTACCAATTATTTTAAAAGAATCTTACTGTAATTTTCTGAATATTCTAACTCTTGACTCTTCTAAAAAATGTTTTGAAGAAATGTTCATTATCATAAATGGATTAATAATATTTTCCAAATGTTAGGTTATTTCAATTCATTGATTTAGATATTACATGTCAATAAAGATCATTTAAATTATAATTATTTTTTATTATGTTCATTATATTTAGATATTAAAATTTCATTTTGAAGTAATATTATGTGTTTTTATCCTGAAATAATCACGTAATATCTTTAAGGTATATTTATTTAATTCAGAATAATTTTCTTTTTAATCTTATGATGATAGTGTTATAATGTTTTCTCATTCATATATTTTTGTGGACAGATTGAGATCAGTTTTACTTTGTTTAATATTGATATATTTGTATGAATAGTTCTTCCAATACAGAAAATTATATATTTTTTAAAGCATGTAGAATTAGTTGTATTATTTATTCCAATGAGTAATTAGTTGGACTTAGAGTGTAATGGGTGGGTCCTTATATAACCCTTAGATACATCAGTAGGTATCATTAGAGAACAATATTTGGTTGGGTTTTATGTCTTACCCACTTATTCTAATGTCCTGCAATATGGCTTTCAAGGTTTGTCTAGATGTTTTTGTTAGGAACCTAATTGTTTTATTCAAATGATTATAATTATGCATTCTATAATTACTAATTCATTTATTTATTTCCATGTTATTATATGATTTTTAATCCATGTATGAGTCTATGTAACATGTGATTTATTATATGCCACTTTTTGTTCCTCATTTAATATTCCTATATTATTCATAACTTGTTAGATTATCATGAATAAATACCCTTACTGGATATTTGTGACACACTTATCTTATTTTCGCCCCCAGGATTCTCATTAGAGTTTTATGTTTTATATTTAGGTTCATTATAATGTTAATAATGGCATTATTAATCAATAAAAAATATGTTCTATTTTATGTTTTCAATTGTACGGTCTAAATCTTGCATTTAGTTAGTTTTCTAATATTACAAAAAAGTCAGTCTATTGGGATTGATTGATTGTGTCGTATGATCATATTAGAAAGTTAATCACTAAATTTTTTATGTAGGAGTTGAGTTCATTTTAGTTTGTATTAATGAACCAATAGTAGAATAAATGGGGATCTAGATTTTTTAAGACAGAAAATAAGGAAACGTAATTTTAAACGAGTCATTGAAAAAACATCTAATGATCCAATGATCTGGATTTGTATATTAGTTATAAATAATATTTTAATATTTATTATTTGTGACACATGAATTTATATTATAAATTAATTTTAATTATTTTATGATCTGATTTTTCAAATTAAGTTGTATAGAAATTGGTCAATGTAGATGGAATAGAAGACATATCCATTCTTATAATTCATATCGGGATTACCCTCCCCTGGATGAAAATGTAGTTGGATATGAATCCGGTGATGAATTTGAATAATCTATAACTATAATAGGATAGTTGAAAATTATTATTACCAATATAATTCCATATATATTGGTACCTAAGAAACTACAACGTTTTTTAACAATGATATAAAACTTAGTGAATTTACACCCACCATTATTCAATGTGACTACACATCCTTTTTTAGTTGACCAAAGGATATGTAACTCTGGGTATATATTTATCACATCGAGATTTAATTAATGAGATAAGTTTGTCATATCAATTTATCTACTATCAATGTATGTATATCAATGTTTACCATTGATTCAAAACACTTATGATTTGGAGTAAATAACCTGTATAGAAAGGATGGATTATATATAACTCTTTAAGGAAAAATACCTTCCATGTTAATAATAGGTGGATAAAGATTGATAATTTTTTAGTCCAACAAAATATGATGTGGGAAATGTTTATATGTAGGGAGATGAAATAACATGATTAACAATGAATTTTTCAGACTACATATGAAGTAAAATGAGTAAGGATAACTATTTCATTTATGGGTTAAACTAATTACTTTGATGTCAACAATTCTATTGGCCATTCCATCATGTAAGTACATAAAATTAAATACTATTTATATATATACATAATTATGTAAATCATATTATTCCAAGGAGATGAATGATATGAATGTGATGGTAGAGAAATAATATTATTAGTATCATAAGTGAAAAAATAATTTTACAAAATGAGATACTTGTTGATTGAATGAAACCAGTACCTGCATAAAAAGAATGTAATATTTTTTCATGTGTGGTGTAATGGTTTGTACGAATCATTATTTTATGTAAAAAAATAGAGGCTAATAATTTCAATGATTCAAATATAATTACATGTAATATGATGAAAATTATTTTTCTATAATCCAGGGGAATTTTACACTAAAAAGTAAAAGGTATCATGGCTATACATTGTGAATCACCACATTTGTGGTTTTGTATCCTAATAATATAGTGGTACATACATTAAATATATAACAAAAAATGGCTAAATATTTATTTTATTTTGAACATCATACTATTTTATATCATCCATGTTTAACCAGAAAATTAGAAATTTCCTTTACACCTTTACTAATGAGATATTAGTCAGTACTCATAATTGGAATATACACATAACATATATGGGTTATTAAAAACAAATGATGAAATAGAATCATGCCACATTTTCTATCATTATAATCATACAAATTTTTTATTTTGATATAATTAATTTAATATAGAGGATTTCATAATATGATAAAAAAACTATTTCATATAGAAGGAAATTAAAATTCATGAGATGATGTGGAACTCCATATTAATAGAGTGGAAAATTATTCATCTGATTCATGTCTATATCCACACAAAATAACATATCTAAATGAAAGATATGGGGTCATGGAAATGAAATATCCTAATGTTGGAAAAGGTAATAATCAAATAGATAATGTATATATTGTGCATAAATGCAATGATGCATTTTATAAGAAACTACCTAGAAATATACTAATAAATTAGGATGAGTATAAATTGATTTAAACCTTTATTTTTGACCGATATCAAAGAGTTATAATGTAATTAGAAATATGGAATTAATTTATTTTAATAAAAAACCAGTGGAGTTGTGAAATTAGGGATTTATAGTCCCTGCTTTATCGCATTGGGGATCCCCAATTATTTTCATTGACATGAGAGATGTATCTATAAGGATATTCAATGATTATAGGGTAATACATGTGATTACCTTAAAACAAATGTATCTTATACAGCTTGTCAGATATATATTCTATCAAATTCACATAGATCATTAATTATGAAGCATTACTCATCATTATGAATGTCATCAATTATGTGTATTTAATGAAGATATTATGTAAAAATAATTTAGAATAAGGGATCGATAATAAGAGTTTTTAGAAATCCAATTAGTATAGAATAATACAACATCTATATTATATCCAATTTAATATAGTAATCAATGTCTATCTTTATTATTATGGATGTTTTTATTGTTGATATATTAGTGTACTATAAGTGAAAAGAGGATGAAAGAAATAAAATGTGATACTTTATTGATTTTCTTAGATAAAGAGAGTTATATGTGAAATTTACTAATACTCAATACTAGAATTATAAAGGCTCTTTTTCTATCCATATGGTCTCCCAATATGGAATCATGGTTCTTAGTATAGAAGAAAATGCATTATTAGAATGACATAAACAAATTATAATAAATTATGTATAGTTCTTAATTGGTTTGGATGGTTACTATTGATATTTGATTCATAATTTTTCTTGACTGTATTACCTATTATCCATGATTAAAATAAATTGTTTTTGTTCATCTGGGAAAAAAATTAATGAATGTATTGATGAATTTATTTTAGAGATTATTGAGTGCCCCAATATTGAATCTTCTATAATTTAATTTCAGATTTTTTATAAATAATGATGCATCAAATAATATCTATTATTTTATGTTTATATGTAACTAATTGTTATTTTTTTTGCATCATATTTTTAAAAGAATCATGAAAAACACTATCCCTCTAATGATCATTAATTTATAGATATAATGTTTACTATGATGAGATTGTGACACTATCACTATGATGATTGATGTGATATATAGAATGCTCCTGAAAAATTTAAATATATATTCTCAAAGTAATAAATCAAATTGGGGAAACTACGTCGACTCGAGAATCTAAAGGATTATGAATACCTAATGCCCCATAACCCAGGGTTTGAAAATAAGGATATAGATTCAATGACCATAAATTATCATGGATTTATATGAAAATTTAGGATAATATTGGTTCATTTGTCTCTGTGTATAGTAAATATAATTATGGGAAATATTAATGGTATGGATAAATCTATACATTAATAAATGATTTCTAATACAATTACGTGAAAAGAAAATATTTTCTCAGTCCCATGATGAGAATTTTCAAAATAAAATTAAATGCTTAAATGATAGAAAATTTGATTACAATGAATTTGAATATGGTGTACTAAAATTTGAATAGAAAATATGTATTCAATATATATATAATATAAATAAGGAATTATTATATGATCCCCATATCTCACATTTCACTATACACCACGGATACACCAAGATGTATATATTTTGGAAGGAATATATATTTTGGGATAATTTGATGTGGGAAATTGCTGTCTAATTGTCATGTTGATTGTGTTTCCAATACAAGAATTAGGTAATAAAAAATCCTAGAGGAGTCTTGAAACCTCTTCCTATTTCTACAAAAAATTAGATGACATTATTGTAGAACTTTCACCTTGATTTCTAGAGGCTCTTAGAAATAATGAAGTGGAATTTGTTAAAAAATCATCACATATCCTCTATATGATTGATGATTTACATGTTTAATACCTCAAATGATTGTATTTTAATGATTTAGTAACACATAATTTAGTTCATATTTCAATCATGCTTGATCATGATCCATGAATTTTATAAACATTCACGAAAACTCCTCAGAATGATCATGGTATAGAGGATTATCTAGGCATTAATTATCATCATCAAATTGATGGTTAGTCAAAAAGGGATATCTAAAATTTTAGATATTTATTGAGTTCATCCTCACATGAATTAAATGGTATGTTGTATAATTATATAAAATTTTAAAATTCCTCTATAGAAATAAATTGTAATGAATTATTTAAATTGTTTATTTTAATGGATTATATGGAATGAGATGTCATAGTCTAGCATATTGTGATGAAGTTGGTGAAATAATGAATGTAAAACCTATATATGTAGAGGAAAAAATAGAATGGTAAATAATATTTAAACCCATATTAATGAATCCCAAAGAAATAAAAATAGTTAAGCGGACAACTGAAAGAACTATTTTAAATTTCTAGTGAGATATTATCTTTCCATGAATGAATATCATTAGAAAGGTGTTATAATATTCTATAATAATGGAAAAATGATCAATAGGTACATTTGAACACAAGAAATTATAAAAAAAATGATATATTGTATAGATTTTAAAATTTAAACCTATACCTTATAAAAATAGGATGTGTTCCAAATATCATTGTTACAAAATGTACATTCTTGGTCAAATGCGTGAGGAAATATCTAATGAAATATAATTGGAATCTGATTTATCATACATTGATGATACTTTCTAGATCATTGACATGAGATATAATTTTATGAGGAAGTAGATTACGTTGATGGTAAAATTTATATTATGATAACCTAAGATAAAAGTGGAATCCTAGGAACCAGAATATTTTAGGATGATTAAATACCCAAATAGAGACTGACAAGACAATTTGTAAATTTTATATATTTTTTTAATGGAATAATGTAACACCTCATGATTTTAAAAATAATTTTTATAATTATAATTTATGGGATAGTGTGTAGTACATGAATCCATACTATTTTAAATGAATCTAATGTTAAATAGAATATATAAAACACAACACTAAGCATAGAGGAAACATTATGAACAACTAATATATTTATAATTTAGTCTGATCGCTATAAAATTGTTATTATGTTGTGGGGTGTAAATAGGATTGTCCATATTATGAAACATATATAATGATCATAAAAAATAAAATTTATTTATTAACGCATAGAAAATAAACACTAAATATTTTGTTATGAAATTTATTATGTTTTTCGAAATAAAAATTACTATTACTATTTATCAAATAAATATTATAACTAAATTTCTTACCTAATTTATCAATTTATTTTGATAAAATAAATTAATTTTTTAAAATTATAATAAAAACTATTTAATTGTGAGTTTTTTTTTAAAGATGACTTATTTTTCATGGAAAAGTGAAAAATAATCCATTAATTGATAATCAAATTTTTATTTCATGAATTTTAGAAAACAAATTTACATTATAATATTTTAAAATATTTTATTATTATACTATCAATATTCAAATTAGTTTCAATGGAATAAAGCTTATGTATGAATTTATTATAAATATTTTATATATAAAAATATATCTTTTTGAATATATATTATTCCTTTCATTTTTTGTTATTTTTTTAAAAATTTAAATGGTAAATCTGGTAATTAATGGATACAAATATTGTGATATGTACTATATAATGACCCAAAATCATTTCCTAACATAATTGGATGAGTCCATTTCATTATAAGTATAAATTTTTTAATAATATTGTTTTATGGATAAGATTATTTTTTATGATATTTTATGTATTGAAAAGTAAAAAATGTGAAAATATTTTTTTCTGTTAATATTGTTTTTTAATATATGATTTATCATAGGATAAATTTTGGATATAAATTCTATAAAGAATCAAAAATGACATATCATTATCCTGGTAATTTATTCTATATTTTGAGTGATGAAATTTGAAACTTAAATGCTCACAGAATGCTAACACAATATTTTTATAATTAATGAAAAAGAAATGAATGGCACTAATATCATTAAAAGTAGGGAAATTTAAATTGTTTAATTTGAAACACGATTATTATAGATTAAAAAATTTATAATTTATAATTAATTTAACTTAAACTAATTGATTACATTTTTTTACTTAATTACAAACTAATTTGATAGTTCTAAAAAAGTTGTTTATTATATATTATGAAAATAATATTCTAATAAATGATTTTGATTTCATGAATATAATTGATTTGAAAAAATTGAAGTTGGTGTAGTTTATTATATCTATCGTGCCCCTTTTATGATTAATTTGTAAATTTATGGTGTCATTATTAAACATTATTTCGTAGAAAAATATAATAGTATGGTTTAAAAAGAGTTAATATGGGTTAAATCTAAAATAGAAGGATGAAAACATATCCAGATATTTTATTAATTTATTTATAAATAATTATTTATAGTTATATATAGGTTTTAATAAAATAATATAAATTGGGGGGAGTTTTTACATGATAAATTATTTATTTAAATTTAATATTTTATTAAATTTTGAAGGATCATGTTTCCTATATTCTAAAAGTACACCACCTTACTAACATTTTTACACAAAATTGATCCATATATCTTGAAAAAATGAATACAATTAACATACCCAAAATCCATATAAATGTAATTTATAATCTTTAAACTAAAAAATTTCAACCTTAGGTCTCATAATAGGATATATGAATAGAGTCCACCAATGAAGAGTTAATCATCTTTACTGACCCTTTCTATTTAATGTTTTCTTCTATATAATATTAATGTATTTTAATCAACTTAAAATAAAAAATATAGTATACTAAAATTACAATTTTTTAGAATTATGTTACATCAACAATTCTTCTCATTTCCATCCAAAAATATAAAAAAATATTTCTTGTGCGTACGTACAATTTACTATATCTACATAGCGGCGTAATTCAATTTTAAACACTACCTTATAGGGATTATTTTAAATAAAGAAATAATGATTTTATATTATTATTATGAAATAATTAATACAATGATATTATAATATAATATTTTACTACTAACATTCTAATCCTTTTAGAAATGATAATGTTGTTTGTGTTTATGTTTGGACTACCAAACCCATGAATCGATGTGATTTTTTTTTCATTTTAATATTATATGGATGATAATAAAGATGTATTTAATGAATATATACAATATATTTTATATTTAAATAATTATGAAAAGGATAAATTTTATTTACCATTATTTCCATCAATCAATTGAAATGTGAAAATAGTGTCCATGCATTTGTATGGTCTGCTGCCTCTATGAATAGTGTGACTCATTTTAAATATTTATAATTTATAGATTACACTAACTATAAAAATAATGAATATATATGATATTAACATAATTATAAATAATATTTTTTAGATGGATCGTTGAAAACTAATATTAATTGATACTATCAGACAAAATCATTCATGAAAAATGATTATGTTACAACCAGAAACAGTTATTTTGACTATGATTTGATAAAAAATAGGTGAAACAATATTATAATCAATCATATATTGTATGATATACATGATTATGGGTTTTTATGGATTTATAATTAGACTAAATTTGTTATATTGTAGGATATATAGTCTATAAATGAAATTGAACTTGAGGTAAACGTTTATTTCACAATTTGATCATCATACGAGGTGGATTAATTATAAATATTAGATGATAAATATTTCACTTTAAAGTCTATATAATTTTAAAAATTTCATAAACATTTATTTTAATATTATCCAATTTTATTTTGTTTAAATTTACAGCCTTTTATTATTTTTTTTCAAAAAATTATACAATGAATTATCTTTTTTGTTTTTTGATCGAGGTACACTTTGAATCAACCAAAAAATAAATAAATAATGGAATGTTTTAACTTGTATAAATTTTTTTTTATTTTACTACATCATGAAGAATAAATTATTTGAATAATTCATGATATGTTTACATGGTTATGATCAAAGAATACTATTTTTTATTATTTGAACAGTTTGTAGATTTAATAAATTATATCAAAAGTAAAATATGTTTTTCCCTAATGAAATATTCTAGTAATCACTTTAAATCATTTTCTTCTACGTTCATATCATATATTGAATATTATTTTAAAAAATTGATCAATTATACCTTCGATTATATTTCATTATACGTTTCATTATTAGTTTAATTTGGTGGAAAAATAGACAATCCATATGACTACTCATTCCAATATGGATATTTATTGATTTTTTAAGGCATAATGATTATATAATATTATTTATTCAAATGAGGAATTAATTTTAATTTTTATGTGATTATAGGTCCCCCCAAGATCACCAAGAAGCCTTGGTAGGTCTCATGAGAAATAGTAGCTTCTGTTTTGTCTAAGGACATACCCATTTATTCAAAGGTCAGTGCACATGACATTGATGGTATTTTCATATTTCTTAGATGAGGCCTCGACTCTTTTATTTTATGAATGGAATTATTCTTCCCATTATCATGAATTCAGTTATTTATATACATGTTATTTTTATATTCAATCTATTTATTATTTTTATGATCATGTGATTATTTATATGGAATTACTTGATTATCATATATTTTTTCAAAATATTTTTTCTTTATTAGTTTCTCATGTACACATACACTTATTGAGAATCTATTCTGACCCCTTTCTTATTTTTCTATTCCCCAAGATGTCAAAAAGTGTGTAATTATTAATATGATGTTATTTGATAATGTGAATAATTGTTTTCCTGATGAAATTGCTATTTTTATTTTCTGTTTTCAAATGTAATTTTTAATTCCCTTATGTATCATCCATTCAAATAATATTAACTATTTGGTTCATTGAGATTTTATTTTCAAATATCTAATTCCAAAATAATAACATACCATCCAATTTTCGGATAATATATTTGGGGTCTTTAAATTTATTCTATTCTCTAATGATTTATAAATGTCATTTTTAATAATATGTTAAATTATATACATTGGTTAAAATTTAATTCTCTTGTCATATTCAGAATGATATAACATTAAAATATTGTTGGAATGAAATCATTATTTTAACATTAACAACATGAATTGGCTTTCAAACCAACAATAATATACACTTCCTAGACTCTTCCATCACATCATTCCATGGTTGGTTTGATAGAAAATAATTTTTCTAATATTTTTATATTTTTTATATTAAAATTATGTGATTTAAAAATAAAAAGGGAGATTTTCCTCATGAAATTCCCTTATGGTCCAGGAAATTTATTTTTATCTATGAATGAACATAATTCAATGAATAATGAAAATTACAATTTTACCCTTCTTTTCACACTTTTGGAAGACATCACTAACTATGTTGGTTTTACACAACCCATGCTAGTGATGTTATTTTCATAAATTAAAGACTCTCATGGGTATAATTCAAAACTAATTTTATGATTGAATATTGAATTAATATTCAATTAATTTTATGATGATTATTTAAATATTTATATATCCATTATAAAAATGAATATAAAATGAAATTATAGTGGTTATTTCATACAATAGGAAACATTATTTTAATGGATGGTTTCAAGATAGTATGACATAGATAACCTATTGAAAACCAATTCGTCTAGAATAATATGGAACATATTCATGGACTCATATGTTTTTCATAAAATAATTTCAAAAAAATTTATAGTTATAAATGTATAATATAGTTTTTTGGATTATTATATTAATTATCCGATCTAGATCCTTATACCAAGGGTATGATATAATTTTACATTGTTTGTTGCATCAAATATATAGAGATGGGAAACTATTCAAATGAATTTTAAAAGCATCAAGGGGATTTTTTTCAATGATGGAAATGGTTGAGAGAAGAATATTCTGTTATCAATTTTGTTATAGTTGAGGATCCTAATAATGGGATATAAGGTACATAGGTTTTATGCTGAAATATAGACTATGATTTAATTGATTCAAGTTATTATCTATCATTTTTATCATTCATGTTTACTAGGAAATTTATATATTTCTACATCACCATAATTATAGAGTTTTCCATTATGAGTTATAATTGAAATTATTACGCAGTTAGGATATATCAATCAGTTATCTTTTTAACATGTATGCATACCCTATTTGGATCCATGAATATTAGAACTATGATTTACTTTTATTTAATTCTCAGAATGTATTAGATTTCAAATTACAATGTTGATGTTCATTAAAAACACAAAGAGAAATACATTTTAAGATGGTCATACTAATTAATTTTTCTAAATATGGAAAATTAAATCATAGTTATAATTTCCTGAACCACGTACAGTAGCAAGAAATAATTAATTTTTTTACGAAAAAGAGAAAATATTACATTTGAATCTTATTTGTGTCCTTTGAATAGTGGATATAATAGTTATGAAAGTTGCACATATGTGTTTCCTAAAGTACTACGAGGGATTCCACTTGAGCATGAGGTTACGGGAAAAATGGGTATTTGCGACGGGGATAAATCCCGTCGCAAATAACTTCGTTAAATACTTATTTGCGACGAGGGTATTTTCCCGTCGCAAATAAGAAGCCTTTTGTGACGGGATTGCTTTCACCGTCGCAAAAGAACTGGCGCGCGTGCGTGCCACATCACGGGAAACTTATTTGCGACGGGCGGTTATTGCCCGTCGCAAATAACCGGCGGCGGTAAATGATATTTGCGACGGAAATATTCCCCAGTCGCAAATAGTATGTCGGCATGTGGTTATTTGCAACGGGACCCGTCGCAAATAACTATTTAACCGTTGACCGTAATAAATGATGGCTAAGGTATTTGCGACGGGTACCGTCGCAAATAATAGTATTAGCGACGGGATACCCGTCGCAAATGGACTCGTCGCAAATAATCTAACCTATAAATACACCAATCCGTTTTTTTCAATTCATTCTCAATCTCCATCTTCTCCTTCTCTCAAAATTCTGTTTCTAGAGTTCAGTGTTTCTCAAGTTTAATTTTTTTCTCCGGAGTTAATATTGATGTTTTCAAGAATGATCAGAGATCAAGCTCAGAACAATTTTCAAGGTATTTATGTTCATTTTAATTTAATATTTTTTTTAAATTTTTTATTACTTTCAATTATTCTTAATTAGTTGTTATTTAATTATGTTTACATTGTTTTGTTACTTAATAAATTTAAATTATTAGTATTGTTCATAGATAATGGTAATTAGGAATAATTAGTAATAATTTTCAATAATTAAGAATAAATATTAATAATTAATAATAAATATCAATAATTAGGAATAATAACATTATTACATTATTAGTTTATTTTATTATTAATATTAAAATAATATAATTTTTTATATTATATACAATTCTTCTTTCATCTGTGTGTTTTCTATCTCCACAAGTATTATTTGTATGTGGAGACCGAAAACACACAGATGAAAGGAGAATTGTATATAATATAGAAAATTATATTATTTTAATATTAATAAAAAAATATACTAATAATGTTATTATTCATAATTATTGGTATTTATTCATATAACTACCAATAATTAGGAATAATTACCAATAATTAGCAATAACTAGGAATACTTTGTAATAATTAGTAATAATTACCAATAATTAGTAATAATTACCAATAATTAGTAATAATTACCAATAATTAGTAATAATTACCAATAATTAGTAATAATTATCAATAATTAGTAATAATTATCAATAATTTGTAATAATTACAAATAATTAGTAATACTTACCAATAATTAGTAATACTAACCAATAATCAGTAATAATTACCAATAATTAGTAATAATTACCAATAATTAGTAATAATTAGTAATAATTATCAATAATTATCAATAATTAGTAATAATTAGTAATAATTACTCATAATTACCAATAATTAGTAATAGTTAGTAATAATTACCAATATTTAGTAATAATTACCAATAATTACCAATAATTTCCAATTTTTAGTAATAATTACCAATAATTAATAATAATTACCAATAATTAGTAATAATTAACAATAATTAGTAAATATTACTAATAATTAGGAATAATTACCAATAATTACCAATAATTACCGATAATTAGTAATAATTAGTAATAATTAAGAATAATTACCGATAATTAGTAATAATTAGTAATAATTAACAATAATTAGTAATAATTAGTAATAATTAGTAGTAATTACCAATAATTACCGATAATTAGAAATAATTACTGATAATTAGAAATAATTACCGATAATTAGGAATAATTACCGATAATTAACAATAATTAGTAATAATTAACAATAATTAGTAATAATTACCAATAATTGGTAATTATTACCAATAATTATCCCTAATTACCGATAATTACCAATAATTACCGATAATTAGTAATAATTAGTAATAATTAGGAATAATTAGTAATAATTACCAATAATTACCAATAATTATCGATAATTACCAATAATTAGAAATAATTAACAATAATTAGGAATAATTACCAATAATTACCAATAATTAGTAATAATTACCAATAATTAGTAATAATTAGGAATAATTAGTAATAATTACCAATAATTAGTAATAATTAGTAATAATTACCAATAATTAGTAATAATTAGTAATAATTAGTAATAATTAGTAATAATTACCGGTAAATAGTAATAATTAGTAATAATTAGGAATAATTACCAATAATTAGTAATAATTAGTAATAATTACTAATAATTAGTAATAATTACTAATCATTAGTAATAATCAGTAATAATTAGTAATAATTAGTAATAATTAGTAATAATTAGTAATAATTAGTAATAATTAGTAATAATTAGTAATAATTACCACTAATTAGTAATAATTAGTAATAATTAGTAATAATTACCAATAATTAGTAATAATTACCAATAATTAGTAATAATTACCAATAATTACCAATAATTAGTAATAATTAGTAATAATTAGTAATAATAACTAATAATTAGTAATAATTACCAATAATTAGTAATAATTAGTAATAATTAGTAATAATTACCAATAATTAGTAATAATTAGTAATAATTACCAATAATTAGTAATAATTAGTAATAATTACCAATAATTAGTAATAATTACCAATAATTAGTAATAATTACCAAAAATTAGTAATAATTAGTAATAATTAGTAATAATTACCAATAATTAGTAATAATTATAATAATTCATAATATTTACAAATAATTAGTAATAATTACCAATAATTAGTAATAATTACCAATATTTAGTAATAATTAACATTAATTAGTAATAATTATCAATAATTAGTAATAATTACCAATAATTAGTAATAATTACCAATAATTACCCATAATTACCGATAATTACCAATAATTAGAAATAATTACCAATAATTAGGAATAATTATCAATAATTAGTAATAATTATCAATAATTAGTAATAATTAGTAATAATTAGTAATAATTACCAATAATTAGTAATAATTAGTAATAATTACCAATAATTAGTAATAATTAGTAATAATTGGTAATAAATACCAACAATTAGTAATAATTAGTAATAATTAGTAATAATTAGTAATAATTACCAATAATTAGTAATAATTACCAATAATTAGTAATAATTACCAATAATTATGAATAATTACCAATAATTACCAAAAATTACCAACAATTACCGGTAAATAATAATAATTAGTAATAATTAGTAATAATTAGTAATAATTAGGAATAATTACCAATAATTAGGAATAATTACCAATAATTAGTAATAATTAGTAATAATTAACAATAATTAGTAATAATTAGTAATAATTAGTAATAATTACCAATAATTAGTAATAATTACCAATAATTAGTAATAATTACCAATAATTAGTAATAATTACCAATAATTAGTAATAATTACCAATAATATTAGTACTATGAAAATAATAAAAAATTTATATAATATTAAAATTATCAATATTTGTAACATGTTTTTCTTTATTCTCAACATATTTAATTCATAAAGGGTCAATTTTTAGGTCTATCTCAATAAAAAGTTTGTGTCAGTCGTGTATGATGTAAACTCTATAATTATGCTAGCTTGAGTGTTTTTTCAAACAAATTATTCAAAACCAGTAATGCTTTTATATTTTATAGAAAAATATGGAACAACGAGGTCGTCAACAATCATTATTAGGTGACCGTATATGGATAAATCAATGTAGAAATCCAAACGGTTCTGGTTTAAATCCATTATATGTAGAGGGTGTGGAGACTTTTTTATAATTTGCGGCATCATATCTAGAATTTGTTTCAGAAGGCAAAATAAAATGCCCTTGCAGAAAATGTGCATTGAGAACGTTTGACACGTTTGAAAAAGTGGGGGAACATATCTTGCGTTTTGGTTTTCAACCAGATTATGTTTTTTTGTATCAAAACGGTGAACGCAGTTCCAGAGAAGGTGATACCAACTTGATTCCGGATCCATCCCAGTTTCAAGATTTAGTACATGATGTTGCAGGTTCATCTATTCAACATACAGAAACTCCGACTGATATAGCTTCAAATCCTGAGTTGGCACCGTCTGAATTTTATGAGTTGTTGAGGTCTACTGAGGATGCATTATATCCTGACTACAAGATGAGCAAATTAGAAGCAGTTGCAAAATTTATGGCTATCAAATTAGATAACGGAATGTCAAACACCTATTTTGAGCAGATATTTTCTCTTCTTAAAACACTGTTACTCGAAGGAAATGTTTTGCCTGCAAATTACTATGAGAGTAAGAGGCTGGTTCGAAATTTGAGACATACTTGTCAGAAGATTCATGCATGTTCAAATGAATGCATTTTATATTTTGGGGAAAATGAGTCATTGGATAGTTGTCCCACATGTGGGCAACTGAGATATAAAGAAGGAAAACACAAGAAGTCTGGTTTGATTCCTGTAAAACAGTTGAGATATTTTCCGCTTACATCCAGACTTTAGAGTTTATTCATGTCTAAGAATACAACAACAATGATGTCACGACATAAAGCGAATATTTCAACCAATAAAAGTTTGAATCATCTAGCCGATGGTGATTCATGGAAACATTTTGACAGAGTGCATCCATCCTTCGCTTTAGAAGCTAGAAATGTTCGATTGGGCCTTTCCACTGATGGTTTCTGTCTGTTTGGATCTTATGGTAGTAAATATTCAAGTTGGCCTGTTTTTTTAACTCCGTAAAATTTACCTCCATGGATGTTGATGAAGGAGCCATATATCTTTTTGACTTTACTAATTACAGGACATCCGAAGAAAAATATTGATGTTTATTTGAAACCGTTGATTGATGAATTAAATTTATTGTGGAGTATTGGTGTCAGTACATATGATGTTGCAACGAAAGAGAATTTCATACTGAGAGCAGCATTGATGTGGACAATTAGTGAATTCCCGGCTTATGGGATGTTATCTGGCTAGAGTACACATGGTCAAAAATCATGTCCTTATTTTATGGGAGAGAACAAAGCATTTATGCTCATTCATGGAAAGAAACCTTGTTATTTTGACTGTCATCGCATATTTCTTCCAGCTGATCATCTTTTTCGCAGAAAAAGATCTCATTTCAGAAAAGTAACAGTTGAAAGGGATGGACCTCAAAAAATGATATCAGGTTCAGAGTTAAAATCAGTTGTATTTTTATTACCTCCCATAACATTTGGTCCCACAATAAACCAACAGAAAATTTCTGGTTTTGGGAAAGAACACAATTGGATTAAAGGTAGAATATTTTGGGATTTTCAATATTGGTCTGATTTGTTGGTCCGACACATGTTAGATGTCATGCATATTGAGAAGAAATGTTTTGATAATTTTTTTCATACAGTTTTGGATACGCCAGGAAAGAGCAAAGATAATGTAAATGCACGTTTAGATCTTGCCCAAATTTGCAGGTGTCCAGAATTGGAACTGTTTGAGAATGTCAGAACAGAAAGGATACTAAAACCAAAAGCAGCTTATACACTGTCTAATGAAAACCGTTTATTATTTTGTCAGTGGATTGCATATTTGAGACTTCCAGATGGCTGTGCTTCCAATTTGGGTAGATGTGTAAAGAATGGTCATATTACTGGATTAAAAAGTCATGATTGTCATCTTATAATGGAAAGACTTCTACCCATTGGATTAAGAGGTTTTTTGAATTCTGTGATTTGGGATTCCATAACAGACATGTCTCATTTTTTTCAGGAAATTTGTGTGGCTACAGCAGATTATGATGCTCTAAGAAAACTCGAAAAGATGTTGTTGTAATTATATGTAAACTGGAAAAAATATTTCTGCCATCTTTCTTCGACTAAATGGAACATTTGATGTTACATTTTCCATATGAAGCCAAATGTGGAGGTCCAGTACAGTTTCGATGGATGTACCCATTTGAAAGATGCATGCAAAAATTGAAAAGAAAAGTACGTAAAAAAGCATCTGTTGAAGGATCTATTGCAGAAGCTTATTTGCAAGAGGAAATATCATTTTTCTGCTCCCATTATTTTGATTCTGACTATCCTTCAAAACACAACCGAATGGGATGGAACGAGAGGAATATTGCTGAAATCGATAATCCATTATCTGTTTTCAACCAGCCAGAGCTTGGTTTTGGTGGAGTTTATGAACGCTGGCTTTCGGAAGATGAACATCAAAGAGATCATACATATGTTCTGCTCAACTGTGAAGAGATGACATCAGTTGTACTGTAAGTGTTTATATCACTTATTCTATAATTTATGTTATAGTAAATAACTTTGGTTTTTATAGGTTGTATGATAATCATATCAAGAAACAAATACCACAAATTACAGTAGCTGCTCTCGAAGAACGTCGACTAAAAAATTTCTCTCGGTGGTTTCAAAAATTGGCAACATAAATTATTTATCTTTTAGCAACTCATTCAATTTATAGTTTACTATATTGATAATGATTTCACAAATTTTCAGGTGTCTCGACATGCTGATAAAATTGACAAACGGTTGTGTGTATTAAGTAAACCACCTTCCAAACTTGTTAAAACTTATAATGCATATGTGGTGAATGGATTTCGATTTCACACACATGCATATGGGGAATCGAAAAAAACAATGAACAGTGGAGTTATCTTGAGAGGATCTCATTATCGAGAAAATGAAGTTGACTTTTATGGCATACTTGATGAAATCATTGAACTCTGTTATCTTGGACAACATTACATAACCATGTTCAAATGTCGGTGGTTGGATACAGAGAGAGGCGTGCGTGTTCATCCGACTCATGGAATCATCGATATTAAATGTAAAAGTGTTCTCGCAGTAAATGAACTATTCTTATTGGCCCAACAGGAACATCAAGTTTATTACGCAAAGTACTGTGCTACATCAAGAGACCTGACTAATTAGTGGAGTGTAATAAAAATCAAAATTCGAGACAATCAGTTTAGTCAAAGTGAATGTACTTTCACGGATGTGCAAAGAATTGAAGTTTTTCTAGAGAGTACTCAAAATCAATATTTTTTACAAAGAGACATGAGTATCGATGACGACACCCCACATTTAAGAGTCGGTGATGACAATGATGTTAATGATGTCACATATGAATTTGAAATGGTTAGAGATGAAGCAACTGTAACTCTAATGGATATCGATGATGTTGAGGAGGAATATGAAGATTACATGGACATATATGAAGATGAACACTGATAGAATTCCATGGTATTGATAGACAATCATAATATGTATATATGAATATATAATAGTAATTATCAATTATTTGCTAACAACATTAAGATTTTCTGTTTCAGATGGACGATGCCATATTTTGTGAGTTGGCCGATGCTGACCTGCCTTTCGATGCGGATGAGTTGCTGGCAGATGACCCTCAGCCTGCAGGCGCTCTAGGGAGTACGCGGAGGGGGCGCGGTCTTGCAAGATTGACGATTCCTGAACCCGTCCCCGAGTGACGTCCACGTCTTGGGTTTGATCTACGCACACGGAGGTGTGATAACCTGTGTGATAACCTGTGGATTTGACTAAGATTTCATTAATCTATTCACACAATAAATTTTTATTATTTTTACAGTTTTCCACATATAGAAGTCGAAAAGGGCAGTGCTATTTTGAGCAACTATTTCTCTCAGTCGTGGACCACATGGGAGAAGATTCCCATTGATGTGCAGCAGGCCATGTTCAGCCATTGGTTGGTACGTACGTAAATAAATAATTTTTATTTTGAAAATTATTTCATTTCAAACTTGATATTTTGATTTATTTGTAGGGTTTATGGTATCCGATCGAGGATACCATGCGTGACGCCATCCACGAGGCATGGGAGGTGGCCATGCGTGATCGCCTTTGTCAGTTTTTGCACAATTTAAGAAAAGCTTCCAGGAAGAAAGCAGGAGTGTCAGATTTTGATGAGTCATGTAGAGCACACCGACCAGAGTACATTTCATCCCATGTATGGGATGGATTATGTGCGCACAGGTTGAGTGGTGCCTTTTAGAGGAGATCATCGGTGGGGAGGCAGAATCGGGGGAGACAGGAGGTGACTCATCGAGTTGGGAGTCATTCTTTCAGTACTCATAGACAACATCTGGTACGTACATTATTTATAAATATTTTATATAACTATAAATATTAACAGTTTATTTTTTATTCTTAAAGGCTGTCGAGCACCCTGATATTACAGAGTACGACGTATATCGGAGGATGTATAGTGATCCTGCTACTGGGGAGCTCAGAGGTGATCGTCAGCATCACATCGTGGTCAGTATTATTTGTTTTCATGTTTAAAAATTAACTCGATATAATATATTCACAATTTTAATTTTAAATTTCAACTACAGGAGTCATATGAGGCCGCAGCGTCACAGGACCGGCCTGAGAGTCAGGCCGAGTCATCAAATCAGACAACTGGCCGTCAGTTTGATGAGGCAACATGGATGGAGGCCATCCAGTATGCCTTTGAGATGGTCCGGGTAGTTGGTATCAGCTCTCGACTGACTCTCGGAGATTATTATGGCAGTGATGCGATGTCGGCGTCTAGCTCGAGTGGAGCTCATGCATCTTCTTCTGCTACATAGTATGAGGATCAGTAGCGATCTCAGACTGCACTGATAGAGAGTCTCCGACAGGAGCAGGAGCAGATGCGTCAGCAGCATGAGGAGGAGCGTCGATGCCAGCAACAGCTGTACGAGGAGCAGACGAGTCGGTGGCAGTAGCAGCATCAGGAGCAGATGGAGTACATGCGCCGACTCACTCATGTTTTAGGGATGGAGTTTCCTCCACCACCATCTGCAGATCCCCCTCCCCCTCCTTCAGATTAGAGTTTGTTTTTATGTTATAAAATTTGTGAAATCAAAATATGATTTTTTTTCTATTCGTAGTTTCTGTCTCATTATAAAATATTAATAATATTATATTTTGAAATGACAATATTAATATGAATAATAATATTATTTATATTTTATAATATTAAATTATATATATATATTAAAATTTTATAATATTATAATTTAATTATATTTTTTTGTAATACTTGAATTATATTAATATTTGAATGTAAAATAATTCTAATATTTTTATATTAATTAAAATAACTTATTAATATTTTTTTATTTATGAATTATAATTCTAATATTATTATATTAATTAAATTATTTATTAATATTCTATTATTTTTTATTTTTGAATTATAATTCTTTTATTATTATATTAATTAAAATAATTTATTAATAATTTATTATTTTTATTTGTGAATTATAATTCTATTATTATATTAATTAAAATCATTTATTAATATTTTATTATTTTTTATTTTTGAATTATAATTGGATTAATATTATATTAATTAAAATAATTTATTAATAAATTATTTTTTTATTTTTTTTATAGTATTTGCGACGAGATACTATGCCCGTCGCAAATAGTATTATTATTATATGCATTAAAATAATTTATTAATAGTTTTTTTTTAAATAATTTTTGCGACCGGACCCATCGCAAAAAATATTTTAATTTTTTTACAAATATACGGAGTACTATTTGCGACGGGGAGAATACCCGTCGCAAAAAAAGGCTTTAGCGACGGGCCCGTCACAAATAATTGTTGTTGCGACACCGGTTTCAGCAACGGGCCATTTGCGACGGGATCCCGTCGCAAATGACCCATCGAAAATACCTGTTTTTCTAGTAGTGAATATTCCATTTACCTCATGAATAATATAGAACCAATGTCTAATTCACCCTATTTTATGGATATAGTGGAAATAGTGGAACAGAATTAATAAGTACAATATTATATTGATAAGATATTGGGAATCCCTTTTGTTTCACTATTGTATTCCCCTGTTCTTTTTGTGACAAATAAATATGAGCCTATGAGGTTATGAAGACCTAAACAAATAATCCACATGTTTTGAAAAATCCATTCCCTCTTCTAATAGGCTATCAGATGTATTCTATCACTAAGTTAGAATGCCACAAAAATTTGAGGCTATAGCCCATATTATCTATACACATGAACCCAAATTCATCTCTATGAAATAGTTTCGTGATAATATAAAATGAAAAAGTAATTCATGAATACTACTATCCCACAACTAGAGTGAAACATCAGTACTAAATGTGTAAAAGTGAAATATAAATTCCAACCAAAAAATTGAGAATCTTTCAACCTCCTTTGAACGGGTGGATCACTATCAATTTTGTTTCAAGAAATCTTTTATGACATGCTCCAGTACTCACTTTATTTAGTCTTTCTCACTATTCCCTACATACTATAAGTCATCCTTGGAGTTCATCAAAAGGTCTATTGTCTGGAAAAGACATTCTATGTGTGTGGATTTTTTGTGTGTGGTGAGTATAACTATACGTATTAGAGACCACAAAAACAAAATGATAAGTGAGTGTCTAAAAAGAAATTATCTACTATTCATACATAGAGGGAACCCAAATGTGGTAAAACCCCATCTATAGCCCATCATAGACAATACATGACTATTCAACCCATTAATCATGGGGTCTCATCCAATGCATGTGACAACACCATACGATCTCCCAAAATCAACATGATATACTTTCTACAGACTCCAAATTGCCTAGAGATTTGACCTTATTATCTTCTATGTTATTCTACATATGTATTGAAGGTAATACACACACTGGTGAACCTATTCCAAGAGCTCAACATTAAATAACTGCACTCATCCGATAGATTCATTCCATAAAAATACTATTCAACATGGATGGTACATCCAATTGAAAATGATAACTTGTGAATAACTCAATAGGTACAAATCTATTACTCAGCACATAAGGTCCTATCACAGCAATCTTGAACACTTTCTAAGATAATAGGAACCTTTGTTGAAAGGTATACCCCTAACCACAATATACAGTTGATGTATCACTACTCCAGACCACATGCAATGTGAATTATTTAAAAAAATTGAGAGTGGGGGGCCCCAAATTTCAATAATTCCCCCCAATCAAGGGAGTACTAGATCCTTACCATCTATTTATACCAACAAAGTATCAATTGGGAGAGTCCATCATCTCACTATTTATATGGAGCACTAACTCTTACATATGAATCATACAAAACATGTGAAGCGGCTTTCTCCATACAACTCAACTCCACAACTATACGATATCCAACAAGAGAGAAGGATATTCTCCCCACCGAAGATCAAATATGATTGAGTAAAACTGCATTAATGAGGACCCAAAACCTTTTATGATAAGGGAGTACCACATAAAAGATAGTGTACTTTCATTTTTGAATGAAATGGGAGTAATAATATATCACTATATATATAAATGATATGGGTTTGTATCTCCCTTACTCTACATGGGAGTACTACCCTGAGCTAGAGGACCTCATCCCCGGTACGAGAGGGGTGTTCCAACTCTATGTGAACATCATATATAGAGTTACCAAACACTAGAATTTTAGTGGAATTAGGAATTCAAGGATGTAGGGCCTGAATCATTGAACAAAATGGGGCACCTTCTCTATTGTTCCAATTTGTATGGAGGTCACAAAACCACATACAACATGGTAGCTCTATCTCTAAAAATATTCAAAATATTAAACACAAATTCCCTAGTCTAATATGGGAGTAAAGACCATAAGAGAAATACTTTCTAGTAATAGTACCTAGGCCTACTAAGAGACAATTTTTTACCTAAAAATTTGAGAAGTATGTGAAACCTACACTATTTTCTAATAAAAGAGTAATAGTATGATTGTCTATATAAAGATTTATAATGATCACAATTATCATTAAAGAACCTCTGGAAGGAGAATTATTAACATCATGTCTCACACCACATCTATTCATCGGTTAGGGGATCAATACCCCGATATAATAGAGGAGCACAATTCTATCAACCTAAATATTATAGGGGACCCACATACTGAGATGATAGGAAAGGTTACCAACAACATCATCAACCCTGTATTCCACCACGATCAACACGAAAGGCCTAGAACCACAGATAAATAGTGGGGTTTCAATCCACTAATGCCATATCCCTCATATAAACACATATATCATAATAGATTTCAAGATAGAATGATTCTTTGGATATGATACTCACAAACCTGAATCTAGGCCCTAATAAAAAAG
Source organism: Viscum album (assembly GCA_963277665.1). Lineage (NCBI taxonomy): Eukaryota > Viridiplantae > Streptophyta > Magnoliopsida > Santalales > Viscaceae > Viscum > Viscum album. Next base: position 151,621,777 of record OY728148.1, read on the forward strand.
ATGCCATATGAGAAAATCATCATGACATGAGTACATTTCATTTATATGTATCTACATTACATGCAACCTCTCTTGAACAATGTTCCCTTTCCTATTCTTCATAGCATGGATATTAGTGTGAACTAACATGAAATGTGCTAGGTATTCCCAATATGTCTCGCCTCTCCTGTGGCCCCATCTATGCCCTTCTCCACATATCTTGAACTATCATTTCTCACACTCTAAAAATACCCATTGTTATATGTTTTGTCATGGATGACTACCTTAGTTTTTAGGCCATCTTCTCATGCCCACTAAATATGTGTTATAATATATTGAATGTTTTTAATATCACAATAATAAGGATCTCCTTTCCCCTAATTCCCACAATGACTCAGTTCCAAGATTCATAAATATTCTTCAATATAATCTTTTGTAAGACATGTAGAAACCAGATTCAATGTAGAGTTCATGAAACCATTATAGTGAAATGAATTCTACTTTCTCATCGGAAAAATATTTCAAGCACCACATTGATGTTGTGATAAATATTTTTTAATGGGAACAATAATTTTTAATTTTTTATCTTCTTTTAGATTATCATAAAAAAATCACTATTTAATGAAACTTGATAAACTATTGAAATATAAATTTTTAAAATATCATTTTAATTTTAAGATTTCAAATGTCATTGAATTATGTATCTGTTTTATTTTTTGTTTGGATCCCTTGATGTTTCTTAATTATATGTTTACCTATTGGATTTTGATGCCATGGGGTTTTGTGTGGATTCAAAACATGAACTAATGGGGAATCAGGCCATCGTATACATGTTGAAATGTTGGCACATGGTTAATATAAAATATCCAACAAGGAGACAAACTGTGCAGATTATGATAGACATAGATTTCACATTTGGTGCATGGTTGTCAATACTTATGGAACACCCCTGGTTATTGTGAAACATATCCACCTAGTACAGAGGATGGAGCACAGTTTCCACATAGTTTTTCATACCATGTGACCAAACCCTACACCACATTAAAATATGAGAAATTACGATAATGACCACAGTGGATTTTATGCTCATCACCCTATTCTCATCCCCATTATTCTTTCTACATCGACAGTGATGAACCTAAGAACCCCAATCTTCTTGCATGTTAGTATCCAACATTTCTTGAATTTTTGGAGCACTATTGATTGTTGACTGATGATCTGGTAATTATAGAACTCCCCTTGCTTCTTATTTTTTAGTTGGTCTTTTAGATTTATTAATAATTTTTGAATCCATAAAAACCTCTTTTAGTCGATATTATTTTTCGGATATTAAGGTTCTTGAATTTAGAACTAGCACTACTATATTGAGAGCCTTAATCTATGGATTCATTATGGATGTTCTATTAAATGTATTCCATAGTCTTATATTTAATTTTTTTCATCTTTGGTTGTGTTATTTGTTCACCAATATTATGAATTTGATTCCATTTCTATGATTTAGTAAAATTGTTTAAAAAATGATTATTTATACCCCTCATAATCCCTATTGGATGTGTCATGTTTTAATATAACATTAGTTACAGTAATCAAGAATGCCAATAGTTCTTATCATTGAAAAAAATTATGTTTTGCCTAAATATTATTTTTGTTGAAGTACATGCCATGATAAATTTGTTGAATTAATTAGTAAGTATTATAAAAGGCACTAACTAAATCCACATATAGTCATTTGGAATGGAATAATGGATTGTTGGGATTTTTTTAAAAGGATAAATGAAATAAATTTAATGTTTCAAATTAATTATGAGAATGTAACTGAATTTAGAAAATGATATAATGTTTGGAATTTTTTAAATATGCTAAATTGTTAAATGTGTGAGAATGGAAATGGGTTAAATGGAATAATCTATTTAAATTTAAAACGTGTTATAATTTTAAGGATGGATGATATTTCATTTTTTGAAATAATTTTTAATAGTAAATGTAATGTTTTTTTATTGCGTATCACCCCTGATATAATATAAGTTGAAAATTGATAAAAGCATGTTCACATGGCATGGTAGTGTGTGATTAAGGACAAGAGATCCTACCATGGTCAGGTAGGATGGATGATCTAGTCCCCGCCCGAACAATTCAGGTCATATGATGTAGTTTTAAGGATCTTGGCCCATGATAGATGCATTTTATGAGAAAACATATACCGAGGCTCAATGGTAAGTTTGATGTATTTGTTTCATGAAATAATTATCCATAATGAAAATCATAACATGATTAATTTCCTTATTAATAGTATTTTAGTATATTATGATATTTTGTAATGGATTTATTTGCTTAATTTTTAACACCCCAAGCTTCCACTGTACACTTATCTTTGAATAATAGAGTATCTTATGTTGTATGGAACTTCAAGTTCTAACACACCACGACTAACAAAACTACCCGTAATGAATATTAATAACCAATTTTTGAAATTTTATAAATGTTATCTATCAAAATGGATTTCATTTTTTGATTAGGAATATTCAATTTAGCTTAGGGTGAATTTATGATATTTTTCTGAAACCATTCAATTGTTGAAAAATAGTGAATTACACTGTATTATTGTTTAAAACATACATTTTACGTAAATATTTATTTTATTAGAGTCAAAATAGGTACATAATCCCTATATTAGTTCAATGTAATTCATTTAAGTCATTTTATAATTAAATTATATGTATTAAATTTAATTGAAAATTTGAACTTCTTTTACTAACCTTTTGGCGCATTTCCAAATTTGAATAAAATGTAATTTTACAGATTCTGTGAATTTAATTTCAAAAAATTGATATACAAGAATGATATTAGTAAGTAAAAATTTGGTTCAATAAGGTGAAAATAATTTTTGGTGAATAGTAACTTTTTCTTTTTATTTACCATAGTTAAAAGTAAATAGGGTAATTAAAGGTAAAAATTATATTATAATTACCCTAACACATGTCCTAATTCTAATGGATATGTTTTTTTAGACCAAAATAAACCTTAGTAATAAAATATGGTCATTTTGGTCCCCATGTATTAGATTAGGATATTTATTATTATTTTATCTAATGAAGTGTTAAATGTGTTAAATTCAATGTTTAATAACTAATCCATTTTAATATAGGGTTATATATAAGATAAATTCGACAATAAATATTCAGTATAAATATAAAATCCATTTATTCATAGTTGAATTTTATTAATAATTTTTAGAAATTAAATATTTAAATTTCTTATCACACAATGATGATGCAATAATGACCTTGTTAATCAAAGATTAAAATAATTAATATTATAAATATCCAAAAAATTGAGGCTTCTGAAAAATTCCACTAATTTACAAGGTTAATATGAAATTTTAGGGTTGATTATATAAACATTGTTTTATGTGATAATGTTGTTATGACTTTCACAAAAACAAATTACCAAATACTGTCAAAATTTACATAAATGAGTTTAAAACAAATACTATATTATTAATTGATATAATATTCCTCAAAATAAATGGATAGACCAAAAGACATAGATAAGATTTTAAATATAAATAGTGACCCACTTGGGGTTCTATTCGATTTATATATTATGTTTATTAACAATTTATTATAATAATGCAAGAATACATGGTAAAAGTTAAACAATTTATCTAACAATTAAATCTCTACTATAAGGTTAATATGATGTCCTAAACCTATTTAAAACCTATTGGTTGAGAGTTTTTCTGCATATATCCACCTTATCCTTGAAATAGATCTTTTTTGTGCCATTATAAACTGAATATGATTGTATAATAAAATAATATTTCAATTTTCTCCTAAAGTGACCCTCACCTCTATTATAAAAGGGTATATCCCCTTCTCCTAATATGACACCTCCAAAGCCATTTGGATCTGCCAAAATCTAATAAAAAATCATCCCAACTACCCTAAAATACTCTAAGAGACCTTAATTTGATCAGAAATCTAGCCTATGGATCCCCGTTGATCAACTCAAATGGAAACACTCGAAGAAGAGGTAATAATTTCACCACATCTATCAATGTTCTTTTATTTCATCCACTTCCTATTTAATTTTTGTTTCCATACCAAAATAATAACTCATGTACGTTGTACATAATGTGATTTTATCAGAAATATGGTACAAACATATTAATTATTCAATCTATCCTTTGAATGACAAAGTCCCTATACGTGCATACGTACGACTTACCATCTCCACGTTGTGGGGTAATTTGTTATTCAACACTTAATTATTTGGTTGAGTGTAATAGTGGCTATAATTTAATTATAAAAATATATATAACATGTTAATTATTCTTTTTATATGATATACCTTCAAATTACAGAGGATTTCACCATCAATAAATGATATTTTTGCTTGTACGTACGCATAGATTATCGTCTCTATGAACACGATGAGATTCATTATCCATCATAACCATTCAAAAATATTATTCATTTAACGATTAAAAATATTTTTTAATAACTCAATATAATACTGGATATGAATAAAACACATCCTATCTATAACAAACATTATTTACTTTACAAATTATATAAAGGAAAATGATCAGTTAACACCTGAAACAATGATACTACAGAAATATTATTAACAACAAAATATTAGAAGATCATAAATGATTGCATATTTATGTATATGGTTCTTTTAAAATTTAGTAAAAATAATTTAACTATTGTACTGGAGGTTGTCATACTCTCTACTACGGAAATGTACAACATAAGGGTTAATTTTACAATCCCTTTATTATCTGTTGGTGTTTATACGAAATCATCTTCTGGGAATTCTTAAAAATCATCATCATTGTTTTTTGAAAATGTATTTGAAAACATTTTTAATATTTCATTGAATATGGGTTAATTTAATTTATACCCTTGTTTTAATTTTTATATTTTTTTAAAATTATTCATTTAGTCATTTTCTAAACTACGTACTTTATGATCTTTTCGACTAATTAATATAAGAATGATTTTTATCTTATACAGTGGCTGTGGATATTTTTCCATATTATATCACCTTCAAGGCTTCCCTTAAAATATTATAACATTATTTTCAAAATATTTTTTTTCTTTTATAATTATGTTACTTTTAAATTATTTCAATATAGAAAGTGATATTTATCTCAAATAGTTTTGATTTCATCTATGTCAACATCCTTTGATAAATTTTAAACTTGTTTATCCTGCTAATTTCTTCCATATTTTATTCATAGTTTTGTGATATGTTTGAATATGGATGTGTTCTTTTTATACCATTCATGGTTTATGGTTAAAGAAATAACATTTTGTATGATAGTTTTAATATGAATGTTTATGTTATGTTTCAACCATATTATATGAGGAATGAATTGGGCTTAGTATGTGATGGGTGGATCCCGCTATAGCTCCTCGATGCATTGGTAGGTCCCATTAGACAATATATTGTCTTTACACAAGGCCTTGAGAAAATATTATTTGTAGTCTTGAAACGAGGCCTTGACTATGTGGTTATGATGTATGACATTATAAATTCCATCATTATGAAAGTGGCTATTGATATTACATGTGATTATTGAACAAGTTGAATATCCATGTGAATAATTAAATGACATTATTTGATTTGTGTTTTCCATATTATGCTGAATATTATATTTTTAAGGCATGTGTTTTAGTCAAATACATTGCCTCAAATGATAATGCTTATTTATGAATTTTCCACTATATTGTTATCCTTACTGAGAACCTAAGATAACCCATTTCTATGTTTTATTTTTCCCAGGATGTGAAGTATTATATTACAACTGACATGTAGGGATAGTCTAAGGGAGATTAATGTATCCAAAGGAGACACACTATTTTGGGTTTTCATTTAACAAATTAATGCTAAAATTTTGTTTGTAACTAATACCTCCAAGGATACTAAACTGATCCATCTTTTTGGATATGATTTCTTGTGTTCTGGAAAATGTTATATAATAATGCACTAACTCTGGGTAAAGAGGGTCGGTTCATTATAGTAGGTATAAGAAGATGTTTAGAACAATCCTTAGAAGCTAGATTTAAGAAAAACTCTGAATAGAGAACAATACCCAATGATAGAAATTGGTGATTTGTGTATAAGAAATTCCTTGAAATTTTGTAATGTAGATATATTGTGTGATTTCCATATAATAAATCCCTATCTAGATATGACTTGGTATAGGCGGCTCTAAAAAAGTATACCTAGGAGTGAAAACTCTGACAAGGAGTATCGTGCATGACCCGTGGTATCCTGATACATGAAAACAGGCCCTGAAGCACTCTTTGTTAGGACACTCCTAGTGGATAAGAATAGGTTAATTCATATTTTGATTACAAACCATTATGAAGGATTTAGACTGATTCATGAGGAAACAACCACCAACATTCAGTTAGACTACAAATCGATTTGTAGCTGAGCAATGGATAAGTTCCTTAGAGAACATATTTCAGGGTTTAGGGAGTATAGAATGAAAAAACGTTTTCATTGATGTTTATCACCTCACGGTAGATTTAGATCAATGGTAGTCATTTATTCTAAACACAACGGATGATGAAGAAGTATCGTATATGGAATGGAGGGTGTTTATTGATATTTTCATAGAATAATACCTTCCTTGTGACCATCAAGCGAATATGGAAATCCAATTTCTGGGTTTGTGGAATAATGATGATGAGAATGTCGAAATGTATGAGGCTAACATTACAAGGTTATCTTGGAAATAATCTTATTATATATGTAACCCAAGGAGTAAGATAGATAGAATCAATAATGGGTTAAAACCATTTCTCCATCGATCATTAGTCTTACAATCCTTATCATTATACGAAGATATTATCTCATGTGTCATAAAGACAACAAATGAATTCTCTATGTCTTATGACTTTATAGAAAATAAAGAGAATAAGAGATCTTCTGAACACTGTGCAAATGAAAATAATGGGAGGAAGGGTAAATTTTAATTTCCATCCTACAGTAAATGTGGGATGAAAAACCCTTGTACTTGTCCTAAGAGAATGGGAGTCTGTTACGAGTGTGGTGAAAAAAGAAACCATTCTCATGAATGCAAGGGTAAGAAACATGTTGTCAGTGTTTAATGATGAATTTGTAGAGAAATGGGTCATTATGAAAGTTAATTTCCTAAGAGACAAGGAAATATACCACAGAAAAGTCCAAGGGAGAAATACCATGCTTCTGTTATCACTACTGCTGAGGATGAAGATCATAATGATGTAGTGGTAGGAAATTTAATGGTTTCCTCAAATTTATCCAATTATTTATTTGATTCTAGACAATAACATTGTTTCATACCTTCCCTATTTTAGAAAAAAATTTGATATTTCCAATTTGATTTTAGAAGTTAGTTTCGGTCAAAACAATTATCATTGCAATAGAGTTTTTTGAATTGGTTCCCATTAGGGAATATAAATGATCTTTATCTGCTGATCTCATCATCATGCACATTATTTTATTTGATATACTCAATGGTATGGATTGGATTTTGGACCATGATGTGAAAAGTAATTGTAAGAAGAGGGAGGTTACAATTTCTGATGATGATAAGGATTACCTAATCTTTAGAGTAGAAACTTAACTATCTAATTAATATCTAGATCCAATCCTGAAGCTATACTAAATTAAATTATTGGGGAGGAAGTGAGAAAAATAACTATGCATGAGGGGGGGGGGGATGTTCAAATAGGTTATATACCTATTGTACATGAATATGTTGATGTGTTTTCAGTGTATTTACCTAAACATCTTCTAGAATGAGAAATTTAGTTTTACATTGATTAAATTCCTAGTTCAAGTCCCATATCAAAAACCCTATTTATATTGGCCACTATGGAATTAGTTGAACAAAAGAAAAAACTTGTAAAATTGAGTAATAAAAGGATTTATTTTCCCTAGTGTTTCTTAATGGGGAGACCCTATTGTTTTTTAAAGAAGAATTATGAATCAATGGGGTTGTGCACTAACTACATGGAGATCAATGTATAACAATAAAAAAACAAGTATCCCCTATCTCAAAATGATGACTTATTCGATCAACTTCATGGAGCTCAATATTTTTCCAAGATGGACCTTCAATCTGGATATCATCAGTTGTGTGTGAAGAAGGAAGACATTCCAAAAATAACATTTCGAACCTAGTACGAGCATTACGTGTTTACAATAATGCCTTTTCAACTGACTAATGCACCCTCTATTTCATGGATCTAATGAGTAGTTTTTTCATGTAATATCATAATGAAATTGTTTTGGTATTTATTGATGTTATTGTGATATACTCAAAAAGATTTGAAGATCATGAAAATAACATACGCACTATTCTAAAGACTCTTAGATGAAATGAATTATATGGGATGTTTATAATGTGTGAATTCTGGATTTAAGATATTTCTTTTCTTGGCCATATTGTCTCTAAATATGGAATATTTATCAATCCTTCAATGACAAGATCAATACAAGAATGGCCAGCTCCTAAAAGTATAAATGAGGTATGTACTATTATCAGTTTTGTAGGTTATTATCGGCCTTTCATCTAGAGTTTTTCCCGACTAGCTAACCCATTAACCAAGCGTACATATAAAGGGGTTAAATATTTTTGGACAGATGTGTATGAAAGATGTGTTGATGAACTAAATATAATATTATTCAATGCTCTTATCTTGACTCTACCATCACAGAATGATGGGTTTGTTATTTATAGTGATACTTTAAATAAAAGACTTGGTTGTGTACTTGTGTAGAATGATAGGTTTACTACAAATGCATCACGACATCTAAAAACTGATGAATAAAACTATCTCCCTAATGATCTTTAGTTAGCAGTAGTAATATTTGTTTTTATGATAAGGAGACTCTATATCTATAGTAAAAAATGTGAGGTATATACTAATCAAAAGAGTTATAAGTATATTTCCTCAAAAAATCAACTCAACATGATGAAAATATGAGGGTTTGATCTATTCAAGGATTATGAATGCACTATACACTACCACAAAGGGAAGGAAAATATGGTGGAAGATTCTTTGAGAAGAAAGGATCATGGAGTTTTTGACAAGACGAGAGTTGGAATGGATCCTATGTTCACGGATCTAGTAAAAATATAATTGGGAATAATCATGGAACATGAAACATCAATGCTTTTTCAAATGGTAGCCAAATCATATTTAATAGAAAGGGAAATATGATCTCAGAATGTTGATGAGGAGTTTCAAAAGAAAATTAATTCTATGAATGATGGGAGATTGATTGAATTCATATATGAAGATGTAATTTTCAAATTTGGGAAGAGACTTTGTGTTCTTGAAATACCTTATCTAAAAAGGTAACTGTTGGATGATGATCATAGATCTAATTTCATTATACAACTTGGTAGCACAAATATGTATAGATATTTGAAGGAACGTTTTGGGTGGGAAAACATGAAGATAGAGATTGATGATTATGTGTCAAGATGTATGGTTTTTCAATTGGTTTAGGCTGGATGACAACATATTGGAGGAGACATGAAACCATTTCCCATACCTAAGTGGAAATGGGAAGATGTTACCATGAAAATTTTCATGGGGCTACCAATGACTCCTATAAAGAATGATGCAATATGGGTCATTGTTTATCATCATACCAAGTCATCACATTTTCTTGCTATAAGTTAGGATTTACCAATGGAACGTTTATAAAGACTATATATTAATGATGTTGTATGACTTCATGGATTAAACCTATCGATTTTTTGATCATGATCCCCATTTTACATCAATATCAAGAAAAGTATTCAGATGGCCTAGGATACTGTACCTCGTTTGAGCAATGCCTACTACCCTCAAACCGATGGATAATCAAAATGGACTATTAAAACTTTTGAAGACATGTTTAGTTCTTTTCCATGTGACTATCAAGGTACGTGGGAACAATATTTACCTCTAGTAGAATTTTTCAATAAAAATAGATTCCATTAAAATATTCATATTGCACCATATAATGCGTTATATGGAAATAGATGTTGCACAACAACTTGTTGGGATGATGCTGGTGGAATAAACCTCATAGGCCCAAATCATGCTGAGGAGACAATGAAAATGGTGATGATTATCCAAACCCCCATCAAGGTGGATGAAATTAGAAAAATTGGTTATGTTGATAACAAAATGAATGGTTTGTAATTTCATGTATGAGATCATGTTTTCTTGAAGGTATCTCTATGGAAGGGTATTGTATGATTCGGTAAGAAGAGTAAATTAAGTCATAGGTATATCAGACCTTCCAAAATTCTTGGATGAATTGTTATTGTATATTTACGTTTGGAAATGCCTTTGAGTCAATCCAATGCTCAGGAATGTTCGATGTATCAATGTTGAGAAAAAATGATTTGACCCAATGCAAGTACTCAAATTTGACGAAATAGAACTAGACCCTGATCTGTCTTATTGTGATGAGCCTGTGATGAATTTATAATAGAGAACACGTATTGATAAATCGGACAACATTTCTAGAAAAGGATCTATGGAGAAATCATAAGACTGAAGAGGCAATGTGGGAACCTGATGAACTTATGGCGAAGAACCACCTGAATCTTTTTATTCAATAATATTATATAAATTTTGAGGAAAAAATATTTGAAGTAAGGAAAAAGGTAACAGCCTAATCTTCCACAATACGCTTCTCTTAGAATAATATAATATCTAGTGTTTTATTAAGCATCGAGTTTTAACACACCACTACCAACCATACTAGTTGTTATTAATTTTAATAACAAATTTTTAAAATTTTTATAAATTTTATTTATCAAAATGGACTATATTTTTAGTTTTAGAATATCAAAATTATCTTATAGTGAATTTTTTGTATTTTTCTGAAAACATTCAATTCATTATTAATAATGAAAAACACTGATTTATTGTTTAAAACATACATTTTAATTAAATAAATCTTTATTTTATTTTATTTTATTTTAATTAAAAATACATACATAATACATATATTAGTTCAATGTAATTCATTGAAGTAATTTTATAATAAAATTATATGTATAATATTTTATTTATTTTTTAACATCCTTTACCAACCTTTTTGGCGCATTTTCTAATTTGCATAAAACGTAATTTACCACTTATGAAAAATTAATTTTTAAAATCCAAGAGATACATTTGATTTCACTATGTAAAATGTTATTCAATAAGATGAAAATAATTTTTGTGTGAATAGTAATTTTTGACTTTTATTTACCACGGTTAATTGTAAATTGGGTAATTAAAGGTAAAAATGATTTTATAATTACCCTAAAACATTTCATAATTCTGTTGTATAAGGGTTTTTTTCGACCAAAATCATACTTAGGAATAAAATAAGATCATTTTGGTCTACATGGATTAGATTAGGAGATTTATTATTATTTCATTTAAAGAAGAGTTAAAAGTGGAAAATTTAATGTTTAATAACTACACCATTTTAAATATAGAGATATACAAAAGATAAGTTAGACTATAAATATTCATTAGAAATCTCAAAATATTTTCAACATAATGGTATTTTATTTATAAATTTTAGACAATAAATAATTAAGTTTATTTACAACACAATGATGATGTATTAGTAACATTATTAATAATAGATTAAAATAATTGATATTATAAATATCCAAATAAATGTATATTGAAATGTATGAAGACATCCACTGTTATTATTGGATAATATTACATGATAGGATTGATTAAATAAACAATTTTTGGTGTGATAATTTTTTATGACTTTCAAAAATACAAAATACCAAATAGTGTGAAAATTGTCATAAATGATTTTTTAAAACAAATACTATATTATTAATTGATATAATATTCCAAAAAATATAAGGTTCATCCAAATGACACAAATAAGGATATATATATCAATAATGAACCACATGGGGTTCTTTTGTCTTTTTATAGTATGTTTATTAATCATTTATTATAATAATAGAAGAATACATGGAAAAAGGTAAACAATTTAATAAAGAGTTAAATCTAAAAAATATGTTTAATATGGGAGATAAATATATATAAATCATATTGTTTGAGATATTATCGACCCATTTCCACCTTATCCTCAAAAAAATCCATTTGGGTCCATTATTAACTGAATATGATTGTATAATAAAATAATATTTCATGCTTTTCCAAAAGTGACCATCACATCTCTTATAAAAGGGTACAACCCCTTCTCTTAATATCACACTAACAAATCCATTTTTCTCGGCCAACCCCTACAAAAATATCATCCTACCTACCATCACTTATACCTAGATGCCATACTTTGATCAGAATGCCAACTAATGGAGCACTTTTGAGCTACTTAAAAGGATACACCTAAATAAGAGGTAATATCATCACCACCTCTTTCTAAGTTATTTTCTACATCCACTTCCACTTTATTTGTTTTTTTATTGTTGGAAGGAGTGGATACTCAAGAGGGGGGTGAATTGAGTTCCAATTAAAATTTATGTTAAAATACTGTCTATTTGAAATACCCCAATTTATAAAAAAATTTAAACTATAGTGAATTTATACAGATTGTAAATGTTCACTTAGCTTCTCAAAGATTGATTAGGTCTCAGTGAATTCAATCACAATATTAAACTGACTTTTGAAACTAGCCTACTGATTTACAATAAGTGTAAACACTTGCTAATTTTACTATCAAAGTAACATTAAAATGGTATTGTATTTCATTGTAAAAACAACGGAATTTAAAAGATATATATAGTATACTTTAAAATAAAACTAAAGATGCACAATAGATTCAACAAGAGGTTCAGTCTCAAGCCGAGACTTAGTACTCTCAAATTTATATAAATTTGATCCACACCCTGGATCGAGGATAAAAATAGTTTACAAAACTATCCAGGCCACGCAGGGACCTCTACCACTATTCTTTGTGGGAAACATATTAAAGAATAGGCCACTCAAGGACCTCTTCCACAGTTGACGTGGGTAACAAGTGTTAAGAGTTTTTGAGTGAGGATTTTGATATCCTCTAAGTCAGTGCAGGAGACAGTGTGTGTGTGTGTGATATACAAAGTACACCACCCTACTCGAATGTAAATAAACAAATCACTTAGAGAGAGAAGATAAGAGTTTATAAAGATCTACTGATTAGCAATGTAACTCTGGACTCATTGGATTCAGCAAAACTACTTCTGAGTCCTTCTCTAGTTTTTCTGTTTAAAAACAGAGAGTCATTGTTCATCTTGTGTTCCACCAGTGAGAATGATCTCTTGATTCGTCTTGTGTTCTTTAGTGGTGTTGGATTGAACTCATGAGAGTTCTTTGAAAGTCTTGCAATCTTCTTCTTGATCAGGATTGTTTTTCTAGTTCAACACAGTGCACTCGGGCGTATGTATATTCTACTCATTGTATATTCACACACGTATATGTGTAATGCAGCTCAATATTCCTTATATTCCACCATCTCTGTAAGTAGGATAGATTCCATTTTCATAGGTACGAGATATGGTTTCCTGACTTGCCAATAACTATCATTAAATAACACTAATTTCATTAAAAACATCAAATATGACTGTTAGCATTATTTAAATAATATTAAAAAAAATTTAAGAAATGGTGTCATAGTGATTTATGTAAATGGTGTCTTCTTCATGGTATATTCTCCATGATTTCTGATTCCTTGTGTCTCTATGTCACAGTGTCTAGCTCACGGTGTCTCAGTCACGATGTCTGGGTCACGGTGTGTCCTTCACGGTGTCTGGGTCACTGTTTCTCCTTCACGATGTTTGGGTCACGGTTTGTCCTTCATGGTGTATGAATCATGGTTTTTCCTTCACCGTGTCTGGGTCACGGTTTGTCCTTCATGGTGTCTGGGTCATGGTTTGTCCTTCACGGTGTCTGGGTCATGGTTTTTTCCTTCACGGTGTCTGTCTGACTGTGATTGTGTCTTGTACAGAGTCTGTCTTACTGTGTCAAACATCACAGTGTCTCTATACTTAGACAAATATCTGTATTTAGACTTAGATAGTAATATGAAAAATATGAATTAAGCTTAACTAGTAGAGAGTAATAGAACTTGAATCATAAATATAATGACTAGATAATATAAGTGAGATTGGTGATCATGCATAAGATTTGAAAATAATAAAGTGAGTAATTAACATCAATAAGACTTGATATTATTAAAACATGATGTGTAGTTATTATTGGGATTAGAGAGCATTAACATGATGGTCAATTAAGATTGAGATTAATTAACAGTAATAGGATTTGTGATCATTAAAACATGATTAAATCTTGAGGAGTCCAACAATATCCCCTTTTTTGATGATCAAAAATCTTGTATAGGTAAAAATAGAAATGAAATGCAACATTAAAGAAAATAACATTCTCGACAATTAGAATACAAATACTCGTACTTGATTCTCCCCCTTTTGGGATTATGAAAAAGAAGAGGGAATGAATTGAAACACTACATTTGTCATTAAAAAGAGTCAGAATAAAACATACAGGTGAAATAAAAACAGTAAACAAGAAATGACATCCCATCAACAAAGAAAATAGTCCCTGGACTCTTCAGGGAGCTGCCTTTTCCTTGCCTTTATCAGCAGTAAGATATGGTGCTGATGTAGAGGATGGAACATATGAGGTAGACAAGGAGGGTAAGGGTAGACCTTCAAAAATGGATGGAGCCAAAGTTGGAGCAGTAGAAGATCTAGGCTGTGGTTGGTCAAGAATGACTAGCCAGATCTGAGAAAGAGATTGGCTGACTATCATGGCAGTGGAGGCCTTAGTATGTAGACCAGGGCTAAGGGGTGTAGCAGCTGGAGCAACTATAACAGTACTCTGCACAAGAATATACGACTTCAGAAGATTTATGAAATCAGTAATGATCTTACCACCATATTGCATAGCCTTTTCAAAATCGTCCTTATTCTCCATAAATTTTTCCAACAATCTGGTGAACTCTGTATGCTTTTGAACTTGAGCATTAAAAGCTTGAGTGACTGGAGGAATTCTCAAATTCTCTAAAATATATCTAAAGTGATCAATCATATAAATTTTAGAGAAAATACGGTTGATATAGACATCAATCTTCTTGTGATATCTTGTTGAGAATCACTGACAATATTTGAATGAATCCTAACCAATTCCAATGCTCGATCACTATTCTTAACCACTTCTGACAAAGAAGATAGATCCAAGACACTGAAGGCATTCTAAAGTTCTTCCTTGATAATGGATCTTAGTAGAGAATCATCCAAAGGAGGAACAGAAGGTTGACCAGAAGCAGGAGATGTCTTGATAGCTTTGGCTAGAACATTGAGCTATTTCAGAACTTTTTGCAGGCATCCAGTGTATTCATCTGTGAGCTTATTCAGATTTTATACAAGCTCCCTCATGTGTTATAGAATTTTTGTGTGTCTTTTTTCAATATTCTCATCAAAAGATAGTAGATATTGATGCACTTGAGACACAATCTCTCTAGCAAGGGTAGAATCAGTTGGCTCAGGAAAAGCAGCAACATGTGCAGGGGCAGAAACAGGAGCAGGCTTTAATCTTAAAGACTGCTCATTCTACAATTTTGCTACCGTATTTTTCTGGTTTTCAACATCATCACTCAGCATCTTATTTTCTACTCGGACTTCATGAATTTCTCGGATTATCCTTGGTTGAATATGCAAGATAATATTCTCTAAGATAATTCGTGCATCATCTTGACTCAGTTGAGTTACTGGATGAGGTTGAGTGGATAAGATCATCTCAACTCCAGCTAAAATAGTCTCTACAAATACTTTCAGATCATATTTAGTTAAAAAGGAGTGTTTCTTATGTAAGAGTGCAGGTAAAGGTAGTGGAGCAGGCTCTGGTTGCTGTTCAATGTCTTCTTCAGACACAGATTCTGATTCAGATTGAGGATGGGTCTCTGGTTCTAGTTCTGAATGAGCTACAGACATTAGTTGAATCACATAAGATAGATCCATTCCTGTTGTAGTCACTTGTTGTGACTCTTTCACATAATAAAAGCTTGGAAAAACATATCGAGTGTACATAGAGTATGACTCATCACCAGGTTCAAATTCAGATTCAACATACTTGGCTGGACTAGTCTCATGGTTTTGAGGTTCCTCCCCCTAAAATTGTGCTTCCACTTCAGAGACAATAGGTTCAACAACAAGGTCAAGATCCACATGATCATATCTAATCTCTTCAGCAAACACTTTCCTTGCCAGCTGAAAGGCAATTTCCATCCTCTCTTCAGCAGAGGGAATTATCTGAGGAACCGATTGTTCCACAGGCAGTGCTTCTAGATTAGCTTGCTTTTCAACTGGGATTTCTTCTACACAGACTCTTGCTTGGATTTTTTCTTTGATTATGTTACTACAAAATCTCTTACATCCCCAGATTGGATATCCAAATTTACAATTTCTCTAGAAGTAGGAGATTCTTCCTCACTAAGAACAACTAAAGGATCCACAATCCTTTCCTTTTAAAAAACAACACCCTCTCTTTGAGGTATTTTAGTAGGAACAACAAGAGGGACAACCGTCCTTTATTTTTCAACAGGAGTTGCGTCCATTGGAGATATTTCAGCCTCTTCTCCAGGTGGTACTTCATCTTCCACTTCTTCTTCTTCTTCAGCATCTGAGTATTCAGCCACTTCATCTGGTTCGAGACAAGGATCAACTAGGTTCTTTGGCCTTCTTGGATAATCAATAGGATTAAAATTCTTATACAATTTGTCATTATCCTCAACCCATTGCTTCCTCTAGAGGTTCCAACAAATCTTCATCCTTCTGATGATAGGATTGGATAAGTAGAAATCAAAGTCCTCTATCTTTTCTTCATTCGGTACAACCATTCCTTTGGCAACTAGCATGGATGAAATCATCATTGAGTAAAACAAGGACGTTGATTTTGAAGTGACTTTAATCAGCTCATAGATATGGTTGATAACATACTTTCATAGGTTGATCTTATGTCCATTAATTAACAGGTGAATCATGAACACATACTGATACTTCATTACAGCAAAATCCCCTTTTCTTGGACTGATCAAATTCTGAACAAATTCGAATAGAAGTCTAGTTTCTCCATATAGCTCTGCAGTTATAGCCCTTTTCTTGGTTCCATTACCAGTTAAGGTTCCCAATTAATTTTCCAGATCAAATATGTTAGATGAAGGAGGAGGTTCTCTCAGGTATTCTTTACAAATTCCATACTGTGGAATCTTTAAGCATGCATCCCACAACCTCGAAGAGAAAGAACACTTTTGACCATTGATCCAGCTGGTCACCATAAAGTCTTCTCCAAAATAGAAGGAAAAATTCACATATTGGTATAATTGAGATACCAATCTCAGATAAATCAGTCTATCTTGTCTAGAGAACCACTAAAACCATCCTTTTTCTCTCACGATTTTCAGGACCAAAATCTGCTAGATAGCAGCCACTTAGGGAAAATATCTTTTTTAGGAACTAAGGTACAGTTTACCAAGTTTGGGATTAGAGGTCCTTTGGGAGCTATCCTTGGTATCCTCTTCTGTTTCTTTGAGTGGTGCTTCCCAGGGGTAGATGAAGACGGTTGCTTCATCCTTGGCATCTACTGAAGGTTCGGGCGAGAAAGAAGAAGAGGTTTGCAAGGTAAAGAGGTTTTGAGAGAGAGAGAGATTAGGAGAGAGTTTGGGTGAGAGATTGAGTGAAAACTTTATGTTTTATCATTTGGGAATGTCAATGATCATAAAAACGAAAAAATATGGGAAATCAAATTGCGGTGAAATAAAAATTAGCACGATACGGGTTAAAATAAGAGTATAAATAATCTTCAAGGTGAGACCGTGAGTAGGCATTTTGGTGTGATGAAAAACAGTCATCACAGTGAGACAGTTGATGATCGTCAAGGTGAGACAGTGACCATTTTGTGCAGTCACAGTGAGACAGAGAGTTGAAATACTGTGAGCACAAGGTCTTAACGGTGAGACCGTAATCAAGAAACAGTTACTGTAAAATAGTGAGCATGAAACCGTAAAGTAAAATATAGTAATGTATTAAACATTAAGATCATCAAAATAACTATTTATGATTAATCATGCCAATATCATGTATGATGTAGTCTAATCTCTCATAATTTAATGGTTTAGTTAATATATCAGCAAGGTGATATTCCGTACCAATTAATTCTAAAGTGATATCACCTTTTTGATAATGATCCCTCAACAGGTGATGTCTTACATCAATATGTTTTTTCCAAGAATGAGAAACAGGATTCTTAGAAATATTAATAGCACTTTTGTTATCACAATTTATTGGGACATGCCGGAATTGATATCCATAGTCTAGTAATGTGTGTTTCATCCACAAAATTTGCACACAACAACTTCCAGCAGCTATGTATTCAGCTTCTGCAGTAGATAATGCAACAAAAATTTGTTTCTTACTACACCATGATACTAGTGACTTTCCTAAAAGGTGACATGCTCCAGAGGATCTTCTTCTATATAACTTACTTCCAGAAAAATCAGCATCAGAATAACTAACTAATTCAAATGATTGTCCTTTGGGATAGAACAATCATAAATTGGGAGTATGCTTGATGTTTTTGTAAATTATCTTTACAGCATTTAAATGTGACTCTTTAGGGTTTTCTTAAAAACGAGCACAAATACACACACTAAACATAATATTAGGACGACTAGCAGTCAGGTAGAGTAGACTTCTAATCATTCCTCTATAAGTGGTTTGATCAATAGATTTACCATCTTCATCAAGGTCCAACTAACAGATGGTTCTCAAGGGAGTGTCACTACTTTTTGTGCTATCCAATCCAAAACGATTTAAAATATCTATAGTAGATTTACATTGAGTTAAAATAATTCCACCATCATTTTGAAAGATTTGAAATCCAAGGAAAAATTTTATTTCACCCATTAAACTCATTTAAAATTCATTTTTCATCATTTTAGAAAACTTAGTACATAATGTAGTTTTTGAATATCCAAAAATAATATCATCTATATAAATTTGTACAACAAAAATAGCATTAGAAATGCATATTATAAAAAGATTAGGATTAGCTATACCTTTTGTAAAAACATTAGAAATTACAAAAGTACTTAATATATCATACCAAGATCTTAGAGCTTGCTTTAAACCATATAATGCTTTTAATAATTTAAAAATATGGTTTGGAAAATGAGGGTTTTTAAATCTAGGTGGTTGTTCAACAAAAACATCCTCAGCAATATATCCATTTAAGAAAGCACTCTTAACATCCAATTGATATAGTTTGAAATTTAGATGTGCAGCATAAGCAAGTAAAATCCTAATAGCTTCTAATCTGGCTACAGGAGAAAAAGTCTCCTCATAGTGAAATCCTTCTTCTTGACTGTAGCCTTGTGCAACTAGCCTAGCTTTGTTTCTAACTATGTTTCCAGATTCATCTACTTTATTTCTAAACACCCATTTAGTGCCTATGGTGAAAGTGTCCTTAGGTCTTTCAACAAGATTACAAACTTTATTTATTCCAAATTTATTGAGTTCCTCTTGCATATTAATCACCCAAAATTCATCATTAATAGCATCATCAATGTTTTTAGGTTCAAGCTATGACAAGAAGGCTTGATGTTCAACCAGCTTTCTAAAAGAAGCTCAAGTCAGTGTCCCCCTATCCAGATTTCCTACAATAGCATCTAAAGGACGATTCATTAGAATTCTAGTTGATCTAGTAAAGGTAGGACTAGAGATATTAGGTTCCTCTATAGGTTCGGGCTCATTAGGAGCATATTCTGGAATAAGTCCAGAACTGGACGTCTTTATGGCAGGTTCTTTAGATTTTTCATTAAGGTCCAGAATAGATAAATCTTTTCAAGATTTTCTAGAGAGGATTTAGACTCATGTGGATCAGTTTCATAAAATTTGATGTGAACATATTCTTCTACACACTTGGTTCTCTTATTGAAAACTCTACAGGATATTATGGTTATAAAATTTCCTAAAAATATTCCTCCACCACTCATAGAAGCAAACTTAGCATGATTATCATTAGAATTATGAATAAATACTTTAAATCCAAAGACTCTAAAGTAACTAACTTTATGTTTTCTATTATTCCATAGTTCATAAGGAGTCTTCTTAAGAAAAGGTATAATAAAGACTCTATTGATGATATATCAAGCTGTATTTACAGCTTCAGCCCAAAATTAAATAGGCAAGTAATATTCATTAAGTATAGTTCATGCTATTTATTGAAGGGTTCTATTTCTTCATTCTACTACACCATTCTGCTAATGTGTCCTAGGAGCAAAAAATTTATGACTATAGCCATTTTGTGAGCAATAGGATTCAAATTCATGATTCTCAAACTCATAGCCATGATCACTTCTTAGGTTTTTAATCTTAAGTCCACTAATGTTTTCTATAGACTTAGAGTATATTATAATGTAAGAGTAAGCTTCACTTTTGTGAGACAAAATTATACCCAAGTATATCTAGAAAATTCATCTACTAAGACATAGACATAGTGCCTACCATTTAAGCTAGAAACTCTAGATGGTCGAAACAAATCCACGTGAACCGACTCGAGAGGTTGAGAAGTTGAGACTTCTTTCTTTGATTTAAAAGAAACTTTATGTTGATTTCACTTTTGATAGGGATTACAAACTTTCTCATTTGGAAACTCAAGTTTGGGTAAGTCTCTAACTATGTTTTTCCTAGTTAGTTTCCTAAGTGAGTGTATATTGCAATGTCCTAATCTTCTATTCCATAACCAAGACTCTTTATCAACAACATTTAAACAAGTAACATTTTTCATTGCTAAAGAATTTAAATAAAAAACATAAACATTTTCATTCCTTAAAGCATAGAATACTAAAACATTTTTAGAATTAAAAATCTTACAAGAATCATTCTCAAAATTGAATTTAAAACCATCATCACACAATTGAGAGATACTTAACATATTATATTTTAGTCCATAAATAAATAAAACTTTAGAAATTAAAACTGAATTACTGTTACCAATTTGGCCTAGGCCGATGATCTTTCCTTTAGAATTATCACCAAAGGTGACATAGCCTCCATCCACCTTTATTAAGCTCTATAAGCATGAATAATCCCCAGACATAAGTCTTGAACATCCACTATCCAAATACCATGTGTTCTTGTGGGAACTCTTTAAGCAGGTTTCCTACAAAATAGTTTTAGATAGAATATGATTTTGGTACCAAGATCTTCTTGGGTCCACAAATGTTAGCAATCAATGATTTTGGTACACTAATTATTCTTATGTGTATCATATAATTTGAGTCACAAGATTTTGATAGATAAACTTTATTTGACATATAACTATGTGAGTAACCAATTGAAGCAAATGAATTTCTAGAACATGAACTACCAGTATTCTGTCCAGATTTAGGAATAAATCTATTCTTAGTAAGTTGTCTCTATCCTGGTTTGTAGCCTATTCAAGTAGTGTATTTTGGTGACACTTTCTTTCCTAGCATTAGAGTTAGTTTATCCTTTCCATTTGTGAACTTCTCTATGTATTTTCTATGTTTCTCATTTGACATTTTCAGTTCAGTGTTTTCCTTTAATAGTTGAGCATTTTTCTCTTTTTCAATAGTAAGTTCAGTTTTAATAGCTGTAGTGAGAGCATGATGTTTCTTCAATGATTTGAATTTATCCTTAAGTTCATTGCATGTATCATACAACATATTACAGTATACAAATAATTCCTCAGTAGTCATGTTTTCAGAATCTGAATCGGATTTAGTTCCCGAATAATATGAATTTAAAGCAGGAGTATCTAAGGTTACCTTAGATGTTTTTTTCATCAAAAATATATTGTCACATTTCTTTTTAGAATCATACATTTTAGATTCACTTGTGCTATCTTCAGAAGCACTCCAGGTAGCCTTCATAGCTTTCTTGTACTTACTATCCTTGTAATCATATTTCTTCTTGAATATTAGCATTGGGCAGTCTAATTTAATGTTTCCTTTTCTTTTTCACTCTTAGGAAACTACTTCATGACTTTTATCTCCCTTTTCCCAGTCCGTCTTCCAATGTCCCTTATTATAATACTTTCCCTGGTAATTTGATTTTATGAATAATTTCTTCTTCTGATAAATTTTCTTAATCCTTATGGCTATTTGAGCCATTTCAGTATCACTATCAGAGTCTAAACATTCACTTGTTGAACTGTCAGTTTGAATTTGAGATTTTTCTTTGTCGTTTCTCTTTGAAGGATTAGTATTAAAATACATTGATTTCATTTTTGTTTCATCATCTTCCGCTTTATTTACATTGAGTTCTTCCTCATACATCATAAGCTTACCAATCAACTCTTTGACAGGTACAGCTCCAATTTCACATGACTCTATGATTGAAACAGATGTGCCTCTCCATCGGTCTGGTAGACACATCAATATCCTTATAATTTGTTCCTTAGCTGGAACAACTTTTCCATGTGAACTCATTATATTGACTATCTCATTAAACCTGAGATACATATCAGAAATGGGTTCATCAGTTTTAATTTTAAAATTATCATATTTAATAGTATAATTATTTAACCTCATTTATTTGACATTGGTTTTTCCCTCATGAGAAACACCCAAAATATCCCATATTTCAAAAGCAGTTTTGCAAGAAGATATTTTGTTAAATTCCTCATATCCTAGAGCACAGTACATGGCATTCATGTCTTTACAATTATTATTTTAAGTAGTCTTTGTAGGTACATCCCAAGTTGTTCTTTCAGTTTCTGGAATTTTATATTGAGACTCTATAGCAGTCCAAATATTAAAACCCAGACTTTCTAAATGAATTTTCATTTTAAGTTTCCACTGGGCATAATTTGTACCATTAATGGAAGGTGGTCTCTTAGTAAAAGCACCATCTAGTCTATTGTCCATAACTAGATTTTAGAAAAGAAATTTTAAAGAGATAAAATTTAGAACTAATAGAAATTTAAGATCATTTAAGATCAAACTAAAATCACAGTTGAAAAACATAGAATTTCAAAATTCATATATCAAACACAATCCTATGATACCAAATGTTGGTCAGAGTGGATACTTGAGAGGGGGGTGAATTTATTTCCAATTAAAATTTCTGTTAAATTATTTTCTATTTGAAATCCCCCAATTCATAAAACAATTTAAACTCTAGTGAATTTATACAAATTGGAAATGTTCACATAGCTTCTCAAAGACTGATTAGGTCCCAGTTAATTCAATCAAAAGATTAAACTGACTTTTGAAACTAACCTACTGATTTACAATAAGTGTAAACACTTGATAATTTAACTACCAAAGTAAGTTTAAAACGGTTTGGTATTTCAAGATAACAACAGAGGAATATAAAAGATATATGTAGTATACTTTAAACGTAAACTAAAGATACACATCATATTCAACAAGAGGTTTAGACTCAACCCGAGACTTAGTCCTCTCAAATTTATATAAATTTGATCCACACCCTGGATCGGGGTTAACAACAGTTAACAAAACTGTCCAGGACACATAGGGACCTCTACCACTGTTCTTCGTGGGAAAAAAATAATGACCAGGCCACAGAAGGACCTCTTCCACAGTTGATGTGGGTAAACAAGAGTTAAGAGTTTTGGAGTGAGGAGATTGATATCCTCCAGTTCAGTGCAGGAGACAGTGTGTGTGTGAGAGATATACAGAGTACACCACACTACTCGAAAGGGAATAAACAATTCACTTAGAGAGAGAAGATAAGAGTTTAGAATGCTCTAGTGATTAGAAATGTATATTTGGATTCATTAGATTCAGTAGAACTACTTCTGAATCCTTCTCTGGTTTTTTTGTTGAAAAATAGAGTGTCGTGGTTCAGCTTCTATTCCACCAGTGAGAATGATCTCTTGATTCGTCATGTGTTCATCAATGGTTTTGGATTTCACTAATGAGAGTTCTTTGAAAGTCTTGCAATCTCTTTCTGGCTCAGGATTGTTTTTCTAGTTTAGCACAGTGCACTCGGGCGTATGTAAGTTCTTCTCGTTGTATATTCACACATGTATATGTGTAATGCAGCTCAATCTTATTTATATTCCACTAGCTCTAGAAGTAGGAATGATTCCCTTTTCATAGGTACAAGATATGGTTTCCTAGCATGCCAACAAATATCATTAAATAACAGTAATTTCCTTAAAAACATCAAATATGACCGTTAGCATTATTCAAAAAATATTGACAAAAAGTAAAGAAATGGTGTCACAGTGATTTATGTAAACGGTGTCTTCTTCACGGTATATGCTCCACGGTATGTGATTCACTATGTCTACATGTCACGGTGTCAAGATAACAGTGTCTCGGTCATGGTGTTTCCCTCACGGTGTCTGGGTCACGGTGTGTCCTTCACGGTGTCTAGGTCACGGTTTGTCCTTCACGGTGTGTGCGTCAGTGTTTGTCCTTCACGGTGTCTGGGTCACAGTTTGTCCCTCACACTATCTGGGTCACAGTTTGTCCTTCAAGGAGTCTGGGTCACTGTTTGTCCTTCACGGTGTCTGGGTCACGATTTATCCTTCATGGTGTCTGGGTCACAGTTTGCCCTTCACGGTGTCTGGGTCACGGTTTATCCTTCATGGTGTCTGGGTCACAGTTTTTCCTTCATGGTGTCTGTTTGGCTGTGACTATGTCTTGTAAACAGTCTATCTCAAACATCATGGTGTCTCTATAAATATATATATTTAGACTTAGACAGTAAAATACATAATATGAATTAAGCTTAACCAGTAGAGAGTAAGAGAACATGAATCATAAATATAAAGACTAGATAATATAAGGGAGATTGGTGATCATGCATAAGATTTGTAAATAATAAAGCGAGTAATTAACATCAATATGACTTGATATTATTAAAACATGATGTGTAGTTATTATTGAGATTGGAGAGCATTAACACGATGGTAAATTAAGATTGAGATTAATTAATAGTAAAAGGATTTGTGATCATTAAAACATGATTAAAGCATGAGGAGTCCATCATTTATATACCAAAATAATAACTCAAGTTCCTTGTACGTACTGTGATGTTGTTATAAATATGGTACAACTATATTCATTATTCTATCCATCCTATTAATGACATAGTCACCATACGTGTGTACGCACGGCTTACCGTCTCCACGTCGGGGTGTAGTTTGTTATTCCACACTTCATTATTTTGGATGGGTATAATAATGAGTATAATTTATGTAAATAATAAATATAACATGTTAGTTATAATGTATAGAGGATATGCCATCTAATTACATGCAATTTTACTATAAATAGAATGATATTGTCGCTCATGCATACGTACAGATTACTGTCTCCATGAACGCAATAAGATTCATTCCCTATTGAAACCACTCAAGAATAAATTCTATTTTATGATTAAAAATAATTATTATGAACAAAATATCATTCTAGATATGATTCATATACATCGTAAACTTAAAAAGACTTGACTTTCTAAACAAAGCATATAAAAGGAAAATGAATCATGTAACACCCAAAATAATGATACTACTGAAAATTTATTAACAAAGCAATATGAGAAGATAATACATGATATTATATTTAAGTATGTGGTTCTTTTATAATTTAATTCAAATTGATATACCTATTATACAAGAGGTTAATGTTTCCTCGACTAGTTAAAAGTACAAGGAAAGAGTTATTTTTACAATATCATTGTTACACGAAGTGGTTCATATGTATGCATCAACTGAGAATTCATCATAACCCTCATCTGTGTTTTATAAAAATGAATTTCAAAACATTTTTAGTATTAACTAGAATATGGGTTAATGTAGTTTATACACTTTTTTGAATTTTTATAGAATATTTTCAAATGAATCATTCTATATTTTTTCAAACAGGGTATGTTATGATCTTTTCGACAAATTAATGTACGAATGTTTTTTAACATATATAGTGGGTGTAGCTATTTTCCTCCATTATAACACCTTAGAATCCTCCCATACAAGAAAATAAGAATATTTTTAAAATAATTTTTTTATTTTATAATTATATTACTTGAAAATTATTTCAAAATATAAAGCGATATTTCTCTCAAATAGTTTTAATTTCATCTTTGTAAATATTCTTAGATGGATTTTACACTTGTTTATTATGATACAATCTTCAATATTGTATTGAAGGTTTTGTGATATTTTTGAATATGGATGTTTTATTTTTATACAATTCAAGGTTTATGGTTATTTTATTAACATTTTGTATACTAGTTTTAATACAAATGCTTATGTTTTGTTTCAACAATTTCATATGAGGAATGCATTGAACATAGTAAGTGACTGGAGGAGCTCGCTATAGCTCCTCGATTCATCGGTAGGTCTTATGAGATAAACTTGTGTCTTGGAATAATCCCTTGAAAAAATCTTATTTGTAGACATGTCACAAGGCCTTCTCTATATTTTTATGATGCCTGGAATTATGCATTCATAATTATGAAATTTTTACGAACCCGGTTTTTGCTGTAAAAGACATTAGAATATTTATGATGCTATTCCGGACCAACACCTACAGATGGCGTGCGATTCCAAGCCCCGGTGTGGTCAGAATTAAATTTTCAATGTGTTCACATTGGGAATTCCAAATAAATGACATAAATCATAAAAGGTAATTCAGATCCTAAATTTAAGAGTATGGATTGGTCCAAAATGGGTTGTTTACCCTAGGTGTGACATAAAATAATTCGGCGCAGGATGTTTGGACCGCTCACTCCTTAGTGATCTGTTAAATGGATAAATTGAATTAAATTATTCATTTAATATCACAAACCTTAGTAACTGCTATATGGTATCACAGATGGGAAAACTAAGGGCACCGTTGAGTCTGGAGCATGCCATTTACCCTAGGCGGGGTTTAAAAGTTGCAGGCGCTGGCCTGCTGTGAGAGATGTCACCCAGGGGAAAAATTGTCATTTGGAAATGACAAATTAGTAACTTTTATCCTTGATGTTCCATTCAAATAACTTTTAAATGGAGACTCAGAATGTAAATCTGAGACTTTCATTGAGTTCAAAATGGGGTGTTTTGCCTATGCGTGATATAAAATGAGAGGGTGCGGTGAATTCGGATCCCGTGCTATGTGGTTTTTCTATAAATAGAAAAATGTGGAATTAGAGGGAGACCCATTATCTTTCTATCTCTCCCCCCCCTCTCTCCCAATCTTACCCTCTCTCCCTCTCTATCTAGCCATTCATCACTATTATTCTCTGGATCAAAAAGTTATCTTCACCGAAACCTCAGTGGTTTGAAGGTGGAGCCTCACGGATGCATCGCTTACGACGCGCATCAAAATTGGGGTAGGGTTATTCTTATTTTTTTGCACCATCATCAATTTACGGAGCTTTCAAAAAAATTTGTCATTTTATATTCTTTAATTTTAGATTTTGGGACATTGGCCGAATGAACAAGACCAACGCCCAAGCCCCGTTCTGTTCATCATTGATGGGATTTTTTAGTCCAACTTTTTAGACACGCCAAATCATGTTAGATCAATGATCAGTGGTAGGCGCTATGAAGACCTCAACCTGAGGAACCAAAGCTCATGTTCTGTTTTGGAAACAGTCCACTGGGGCAGTGGCGGAAACTGTCGGAATCTCCAGCTCCGGCTTGGGCGGTGGCCGGAGCTCGAGGTGGCGCAATAGGAGCTTGGATGAGGTGGTTGGCGGCCAACGATGGCGGGTGTCGCTGGCTGGAGGAAGGTGGTGTCCGGTAGGAGGTGTTCAGGTAGGCACGGTGGAATTCTGAGGCTAGAGGTGGAGAAGCCAGCTGCATCTGCGGCATGTCGGAGAACCGGAGGTGGCCAGAGTAGCAGGGTTGTGCTGCACAGACGACACTAGAGTGGTGCGTGGCTGAGGAGGCTGGGTGGCAGGGAGAACCAGGGAAGCTAGAGAGGGCACTAGCTTCAGAAGGTGTCATGGTGGAACATGAGGGAGAAAAGAACTCGGGCTGTCCGGTGTAGCCGGTGAAGCGGCGAAGAGGCAGCAGTGTTGGTGTCGCGGCAGAGCACAGCAGGCAGGGGCTGTCTGGCACGGCCGGTCGCGCTTGGTAGGAGGAACCCAAGGCTTGACCTCGGGTGTTTAGAAGGAGAAAAGACCCACGAATTTTAGGTCCTGTTGGCGCGATGGAGGAGACAGGCCAAAGCCAGTCCATTGGGGAAAAAGACCTGCATGTTGTGGGTCTTCCATAACGCGACGCAAGGAAGGAGACAGGCTAGGATGGTCAGTCTGTTTAAAAAAATGAAAAAAGGAAAACTAGACGAGAGGTAGGTCTGGTGACTTGTGGCGGGCCGCGGCTATTGGGTCGATTCATGATGGGCTGGAACCACGGTTGGGTCATGGGCCGGCTGTTCGGTCTGGGCCGGCTGGGGTGAACCGGTTTGGTTGGGACCCTTGCATTCAAAGCGTCTTATCATCTAAACGGTGCGTCTGTTTGATGCGTCATCTGCGTCTGCGGGTTCATGCCATCATGATGGATATTTCAAAGTAAGTTTTAGGTTTTTTGGGTTCTTCACCTAAAGATGGGTTCCCTAGTACATTTTACATTAATAGTATTAAATTATTATTAATGTTTCGATGGACGTGGCTCCCGAGTCGGATGTCCATTTGATGTGTCATCAGAGTCGCAGTGACCCCAGAGTTGAGATGGTCCTTCAAGATGGTTTGGAACCTTTGATGGTTGGTTTCATTGGTCGGTGGTATGAAATGCTATTTGTGAATAATTAATTAATTAATCAATTAATTCATTAACAGTTTCGTCATATCTAACATCTACTTGGGATGTCCGATTGACATGCCATCAGTAGCAGCGTAACCCCAAACCTCATGCAATATATTTGAGATTATTTTTAAAGCGTTCAGTTTGGAGACAAGGTGCAGGACCCACAGGGACTTGTTCACATGCTTTATACTGAAATGCCAATTTTTTAGCCAACATTAATTTAGGGTGTTTGAGTAATCATTTCTGAGTGTTTTTCTGAGGTTATTTCAATAGTGCAATCCAAATACCTAAATTCAGGCTCGAGGTGTGGGCCCTATAGGGCCTCGTTTGCGTATAATGCATGGAGTTGTAGATTCTACATCCGGAGTCTGTTTTAGGCATCATCAACGACGTTGTGACCTGCCATCGAGGCGAAATTTACGGGGTTGGTTTCAGGGGTTGAAGCCGAAGTTGAGGCATGGGCCCCACGGGAAATCTCTTATGCTGTGTGGAGCATACTGTGACCTTTTTCTTCGGGTGTCTATTTGGGGTGTATGAATAGTTGATTCAGCGTGCTTTTCCAAGAGAATCACGGTGGCATGGTTCGCTCAACCTCTTTCGGGACTGAGGTGTGGGCCCCACGAGATGTCGTATGGGTGTAAAGCGGCGTTCTGTAACTTTTCCATCGGGAGCCTGTTTCCAGCGAGTAAGTAGTCTATCTCACATGTTTTTTCATGAGGATTAGAATTGGATAATCTGTTCACGTGAGTTTAGACTCTTACATGATCTTATTAAATGTGGAAATATGAAAAAGGAGTTGGTCGGAGGATTCTTGGGATGTACTTGGAACTAACACACGGTTGTGATGTTGGTAACACCGGGTGATGCCAGTTGTAGTGCTGAGTTATCAGACCAATTCCGGGTCTACCCTCCCACTGGGCTAGGAAGTGAGTCGTCTGTCGACCTCTTAGGGTCTACCCTCTAGCAGAGACTGGGTAGTTGGTCAACGAAAGACCTCTTTATGGTCTACAATCTAGCCGGAATGGGCAGTGGGTCACTTGACAACTCATTAGGGTCTAACCTCCAGTAGGGCTGGGTAGTGGGTCACCCAACTACTTATTCCAGGTCTACCCTTTAGCAGGGCAGTGTAGTGGGTCGCCTATTGACTTCTTCCAGGTCTACCCTCCATCAGAGACTAGGAAGTGGGTCCCTGTCGACTTCTACTAGATCTACCCTCTAGAGGAGACTGGGCAGTGTGTCACCTGTCGACTTATTCTAGGTCTACCCTCCAGTAGGGATGGGCAGTGGATCGCCTGTCAACCTCTTAGGGTCTACCCTCTAGCAGAGACTGGGCAGTGGGTCACCCAATGACCTTTTAGTGTATAACCTCCATAAACTACTGGTCAGTGTGTTACCAGAAGACCTCTTAGGGTCTACCCTCCAGTGGGGCTGGGCGGTGGGTTACTCGACGACTCCTTTCAGACTCAGTCCTTTCTATTAGAAAAGTCTACGGATTTTCTACATGATTACCGGAGCAAGGCCCTTGGTTGTATGGGTCAGTTACGGGACGACTTTGACTTTGAGAATACCTCTCGACTACGGGGTAGTGACGAGGTGTGGTTCTACTTTCCCCAGAACTATAAAGTACGAGGGGAGCTTTCCCCACCAAGACGCGACATTGTTACACGACCAAAAACTGTGTGGGTGAGTCAGTGCTGCCTAAAGAGGATAGTGTCAAGGTGTGGTGATTTGAGCCCCTTGACATGCCGTTTGGGGCAGACGTGTGGGATGCTAGGCATAGATGGTGTTTACTTATAGACTTTTGGCTACTCACTTTCTTGGGCTTAGCTACAGGATGGAGATCCCCTTACGATCTTTTTCGGGCTTCTTGATTGAGCATATGGATATGTATATACCTTTTTCTAGTACCCACTCCTTTTTTGGTTACTCGCCTTCCAGGAGAGGGGAAGACGTGAGGGGTATTCCATGTTCTTCTCATGTCTAGATTCTCATGGTTGGATGAGCCAACACTCCTACTATATGTATCGAAGACTCGACGAGAAGTTCATCTTCTCACCGCTTCTAGCTTTTTTATGTTTGGATGAGTCTACTTCCTTCCTATTATTGGGAATAGTTTTATTCATTACTACACTCTTGGTTATACTCTATTACTTTACCACTATTCGATTTACTAATCACCTCTTCAGTAACTCCTTTTTATTCCCTTGATCCTACGGGGAATCTTACTATGTATTTTTATACTCACCCCTGCTTGGGATTTTCCCGCACTTGGTGTGCCCTTGAAGACGACATACAGGTTAGTCATGACTTCAGTGGAGCTTAGGAGTTCAGGAGGATGGACTGCATGCGGTGGTCGTAGTTGGGTTCCAGGTGTGGGACTCTCCCAGCTGTTTAATTTTGTTCACATGTTGCCCAGTTGTGGCACTTTTCTGGTTGGGCACCTATTTTTCCCTATTCTTTTCAGTTTACCTTCAGCACTTGTTTGTTCTATTAGGGGTTGATGCAATTTTTGTGGTTGTTTATAACAGTTGGTACTTTGATTTACTTTACTTTTCTTTTTTACTCTTCAATTATTGCATTGAGTGGCTATGTGTCTATGTACAGATACTTATGGAAAGGACTCCCCGAGTTATTTATCCGTTGGCGCTTGTCGCCAGCCCTTGGCCTATGGAGGTGGGCTTGGGGTAGTTGTGGCTTGAGCCCGGGTTGGGTCGGGTCGTGAAAAAGTTGTATCAGAAGTGGTTCATTCCTTGGGACGTTTTTTGGATGTCACTAAAAAGGAATTTTTTGGGATCTAGGAAAATAATGTCACCATGTCTCGAGAGCAGCTCTCGGGCCAGGGAGTTCAATGATGGTGCGGAGGCCGACATATCCATTCAACAGGACCCTTATAACCCACTTGTAGACTCCGCATGTTGAGACACTCGTTGTAGGGAAATTAGTTTGTGCATCACATATGAATGAGTCTTTAACTGTCCTTCTTGAAAAAGCTTCCCATTTTTGTTACAGTCTTGTACATATCTGCTCATCGTATCATGGTTCTCCTTGATAACATTCAAGATGCCTCCGTGGTGACATCCAGCCAGGATACTAGCTTCGGTTCATGACGACAACCCTATGAGCTATGAGACCCCAGTCCCGGACCCATCATGAGAGTCCCTCTCTCCCGGTGGTCCGGTAGAAGTGCCCCCACTTGGTGAGTAGTAGACAGTTCCAGTAGAGTAGAAGGAGCTTGGGCGCAGGTTGAGTGTGCTCTGTGAGTTCCAACAACATATAAAACTAAGGTTCAGTGGTGAGATAGACCCTCAGGTAGAAGAGGTTTGACTCAAGGCAGTGGTTTTCCTCTCCAGGCTTGCGCAGACACCCACAAATCCGATGGTGGCTCTGGCAGCCAGCCTTATTCCACGGAGCAGCGGGGCGTTGGTGGGGTCTGGTGACTCAGTGACTTAATGAGTCATCGCTTTCATGGGACAAAATTCAGTTTCTATTTCATGAAGAGTTTTACCCCTACTTCTTACGCTCCATTCGGATCTAGGAGCTCCTACAGTTTCAGAAGGGAGGGATGAAGGTGACTGAGTATGCGACTAGGATCACAGATTGTGCACGCTTTCACCCAGACCTGGTCCATGATGGAAGCTTCTGAGCGCAAAAGTTTGAGCAAGGTCTCCATAGAGAGATTATTGTTATCATTGTACCCTTGGTCATTCCAACTTATAATAGGGTGTTAGAGCAGGCACTGGTGATATAGAGTTTCATGCCACACTTTACAGTTGGTGGTGGATGTAGGCAAGATAGAGCTGAGATGTCTACCGCAGCTAGCGCGTGTCAGCTGACAGAACCTCGACGCAGGTGGATTTCTGATAACGAGACTCATGGGTGTGGTTGTACACCACTATGGCACCGGAGGGAACCATTGCAGCCTTGAGAGCACTAATGCTGTGCTTGCGATGGGAAAGGTCACTTGGCATGAGAATGCATGACCATCCACTCTGATAATACCGGGTAGACAGAAGGGGCACCACAACGATAGATGCAGCGCTGCGATCAGAGTGGAACCTAGAGAGGTGGGGCTAGCAGAGTAGCGAGAGGAGCTGGTAGTGGGGGACGACTTTACGAGGTATTTCCATCACCACTAGGTTGTCCACATCAGGCTCAAGGAGTAGACAACTGGGACCACAGACAGCCACGAGTTTTGGATGTCTATGATCCTGCAGAGGATGAGGTGATAAGAGGTACACTCTACAGCTCTTCTACTTTTTAAAAGTAGAATTGTTAGACTCTTTATGTGAAATGCGTTTTCTCCCTACTCCTTGCATGAGTTGTTACCAGGGGGACGTAGGGCGTTACTGTAACCCTGTTTCATTAGTGTAGAAGTCGTAGAACCTTTTCCATTAGTCGATGGTGTCAGCTCCATTGCTTTCTGAGTGTTTAAGAGAGTCTTGGTTTCGAGACACCGACTATGAAACCTTGTATGACCATATATCATTAGGTGTTCCACCATATGGATATTTTGAAGGAGGGAATCACTGAGCATTTTCCCGGATCCAAACACTGATTCCAGTCATGGCTTGCGACGTAGGAGTTCAGCCAGGGAGGTGAGCTACCTCCAAGGGACTTCGGGCTGTTTGAGACTATGTGAAGGGATGGTGAGGTTCCCTACAGCCTTTCCCTAACCCCAAGGTTGGGAGTGGGTGCACGAGATCTCCTGCGTGGCTCACCTAAGAAGAAGTTTTCCTGCCCTTATGCACATCATCAGTAAGGGTAGACCTCACATGCATAGATCAAACCCTTTGGTCTGTGTGTTGTGATGCAGAACTGTGCAAGATTTCTTCTAGGTATGAGAGAGCCAGGTGTGGGATTAGTACCCTAAGTTGTTTCCCTAGTTTTTCTTTTTGGGGACAAAAATATTGAAGGATGAAATGATGTAAGAAATCCTTTTTTTCTGAAAAAGACTTTGGAGTATTCTTGATGTTATTCTGGAGCAGTTCTTTCAAACGGCGTGCTATTCATAGCCCCGGTGTGGTCAAAAATAAATTTTCAGTGTGTTCACACTAGGAACACCAAATAAATGAGATAACTCTAAACAGTAATTCGGATCCAAAATCTAAGATTACAGATGGGTTCGAAATGGAGTGTTTACCCTAGGCTTGACATAAGAAAAGTCAGCATGGGATGTTCAAACCCCTCGCTTGTTAGCAACATGTTAAATTTATAAATTGAATTAAATTATTCATTTAATAACAAAAACTCGAGTAACTCCTAAAAATTTTCTCGGATGGGAAAACTGAGGGCACCGTTGAGTCTGGAGCGTGCTGTTTACCCTTGCCGGTGTTTAAAAGTTGCAGGCGCGGGCCTACTATGAGAGATGTCAACTAGTGGCCAAATGGTCATTTCGAAATGACCACTTAGTGATTTTTATCACTGAAGTTCCTTTTAAATAACTTTTAAATGGAGTCTCAGAATGGAAATCCATGACATTCATTCAGTTTGAAATGGGGTGTTTTGCCTATGAATTATATAAAATCAGAGGGCGCAGTGATTTCAGATCCTGCGTGAAGTGTTTTTTCTATAAATAGAAAAATGTGAAATTGGAGGGAGAACCATTCTCTTTCTCTATCTACCCCTCTCTCTCCCCCTCTCCCTCTCTCTCTAGCCGTTTTTTTTCCATTCTTCGCTGAATCAAGAAGCAATATTCAACAAAACCTCTGCAGTTCGAAGGTGGATCCTCACAGACGCATCGCCTATGATGCGTATCGAAATCGAGGTAGGGTTCTTTTGATTTTTTCACAATCATCATTTTCTGGAGTTTTCAACACTTTTCATCATTTTAATTTCTTTAATTTTAGATTTTGGGGTGTTGGCTGAATGAACACGACCAACTCCCGAGCCCCGTTGTGTTCATCGTTCTTGGGAGTTCGTCATCCAAAATTTCAGACGTGCCAAATCATTTCGAATCAATGATCAACAGCACAAGATGCCAAGGCCTCGTCCCGGGGAACCCGAACCCGCGTTCGATTTTGGAAATGGGCCACTGGAGTGGTGACGGAGTCCGACGGAAGTCCCAGCTTCGGAAAGGGCATGTCGGAGAACCAGTGGCGGATGGGGTAGTAGGGCGGTGCTGCGGAGGCAGCACCGGAGCGGTGCGTGACCAAGGAGACAGGGTGTCCATGAGAATCAGGGAAGCTGTTGCCTGCACTTTCTTCATGCAGTGTCAGAATGGAGTGCGAGGGAGCGTAGCAATCAGGCTAGACGGTGCAGCCAGTGATGCGGCGGGGAGGTGGTGACGCCAGTGTCACAGTGGAGCTCTGCAGGTGGGGGTTGTCTGGTGCAGACGGTCGCGCTCAGTAGGTGGAACTCGAGACCTAACCTCAGGTGTGAAGAAGGAGCAACGACCCACGACTTGTGGGTCATGCTACCACGATGGAGGAGACCAGCCAAAGCCAGTCTGATGGGGAACAAGACATGTGTGCTGCGGGTCTTCGTTGACGCGGTGCGAGGAAGGAGACCATCCAGGATGGACTCTCTATTTAACAAAAATGAGAAAAAGGTAAAACTAGACCCAAGGCGGGTCCGGTGGCTTGAGCCGGGCTGCGGCATGACGGGTCGGACCCGCGGCTGGGCCGCAGGCCGGTGGTTTGGTCCGGGCCAGAAGGGGTGAACAAGCCCAAGTGGGCCCCTTGAATTTAAGGGGTCGTAACTTCTAAAATGGCATGTCCATTTGACGAGTTGTCTGCGGCTGCATGTCCGTTTGACGTGTTGTCAGATGTAAGGTGACCCAAGAGCTGAGACGGTCCTTCCATGTGGGTTCAGAACCTTTGCGGGTTGGTTTCGTTGCTCTGTGGTATGAAACACTAATTGTGCATAATTAATTAACTAATTAATTAATTAATTAATTGTTGCATTAGATTTAACTCCTTCATGGGATGTCCGATTGACGCGCTGCCAGCAGCAGCGTAACCCCATACCTCGTGCGGAGGTTTTGAGATGCATTTGGAAGCATTCAGTTTGGAGAAAAGGTGTGGG
Source organism: Viscum album (assembly GCA_963277665.1). NCBI lineage: Eukaryota > Viridiplantae > Streptophyta > Magnoliopsida > Santalales > Viscaceae > Viscum > Viscum album. The sequence goes on from OY728148.1 coordinate 151,657,557, forward strand.
ACCCACAGGGCCTAGTTCGCATGATTTACAGTGAAATGCCTCTTTTTCTCCCAGAATTCGTTTAGGGTGTTGAGTACGAGATTCTGAGTGTTTTTAAGGGTATTGTAATGGATCAATCTACCAGCCCAAATTCATGCTCGAGTAGTGGGGCCCACAGAGCCTCATTTGCTTATAACGCGTGGAGTTGCAGCATCTACATCCGAAGTCTCTTTTAGGCGTCGTCAACGATGTTGTGACCCTGGAATTGAAGTGAAATTTACTGGGTTGGTTTAAGGGGTTGAAGCCGGAGTTGAGGCATGGGCTTCATGGGCTGTCTCTTAAGCTGTGTGGAGCATACTGCAACCTTTTTCATCAGGCATTAGTTTGGGGGGTATGAATAGTCGATTCAGTGTGCTTTTCTGAGAGCATCACAGTGGCGCAGATCGCTCGGCCTCTTTCAGGACAGAGGTGTGGGACCCATGAGATACCGTATGGGTGTAAAGTAGTGTTGAGAAACCTTTTTTAGGAGATCATTTCCAGTGAGTATGTTTTCTATCTCATGTGTTTTTCTATGAGGTTTACAATGGGATAATCTGTTCACACCATTGGAGCCTCTTACATGATCTTATTAAATGTGTAAATATGATAAGGGAATTGGTCGGAGGCTTCATTGGATGTACTCCGAACCAACACATGGTAGTGATGTTGGTAACACCCTGTGATGTTAGTTGTAGTGCTGAGTTATCAGACGAATTCCTAGTCTACCCGGTAGCAGATCTGGGCAGTGGGTTGTCTATCGACCTATTAGGGTCTACCCTCCAGCAGAGACTGGGCAGTGGGTCACCTGAAAACCACTTTCAGGTCTACCCTCTAGTAGGGCTAGGCATTGGGTCACCCGAAAGCTCTTTAGGGTCTACCCACTAGCAAGGCTGGGCAATGGGTCACCCGACGACTTATTCTAGGTCTACCCTCCAGCAGGGCTGGGTAGTGGGTCACCCATCAACTTCTTCCAGATCTACCCTCTAGTAGAGACTAGGAAGTGGGTCTTCTGCTGACTTCTTCCAAATCTACCCTCTAGTAGAGACTGGGTAGTGGGTCACCTGCCGACTTATTCCAAGTCTACCCTCTAGTAGGGCTAGGCAGTGGGTTGCCTGTTGACCTCTTAGGGTCAACTCTCTAGTAGAGACTGGGAAGTGGGTCACATGACGACCTTTTTTGGTCTACCCTCCAGAAGAGACTGGGCAGTGGGTTACCCAACGAATCCTTTCAGACTCAGTCCTTTCTACTAGACTAGTCGGTGTATTTTTTCCGTTATTATCGGAGTGGGACCCTTGGTTGGATGATTTAGTGATGAGATAAATTTGACTTTAAGAAGACCTCTTGATTGCTGGGTAGTGTCGAGGTGTGGTTTTACTTTACCCATAACTCTCAAATACGAGGGGAGCTTTCCCCACCGAGATGTGTCCTTGTGACGTGGCCTAAAACCGTGCAGGTGAGTCAGTGTTGCCCAAGGCGAATAGTGTCGAGGTGTGGTGATTTGAGCCCCTTGACTTGCAGTTTAGGGAAGAAGTGCGGGATGCTGTGCATCAATGGTGTTTACTTCTAGGAATTTTAGCTACTCACATTCTTGAGCAGATCTATGAGATGGAGATCCCCTTACGATATTGTTCGGTCTTATTGATTGAGCATATTGATATGAATATACCTTGTTCCAGTACCCACTCTTTGGGTTTTGGTTACTCTCCTTCCAGGAGAGGAAAAGACGCGCATGGTATGACATTTTCTTTCTATGTATTTCTTCTCGTGGTTGTACGATAATACTCTCCTACTATAGGTAGAGAAGACTCAACGAGAAGTTCATCTTCTCACCACTTCTAGCTCCTTGTGTTTGGATGAGTCTACTTCATTCCTCTTATTGGGTTGAGCTGTATTCTTTACTGAACTCTCGGTTGTACTCCTTTACTTTTCCCTATTCGATCTACTAATCACCTCTTCTGTACCTCCATTGTATCTACCTTGAGCCTTCGGGGCATCATACTGAGTATTTTTATACTCACCCCTGCTTGGTCTTTGCCCGCACTTGGTGTGCCCTTGCAGAAGATGGACAAGATGTTCATGACTTCAGCAGAGCTTAGAAGTTCGTGAGACTGGACCGCATGCGGTGGTCGTAGTTGGGTTCCAAGTGTGGGACTCTCCCAGCTAGTTACATTTGTTCACCTATTTCCGGGTTGTGGCACTGTTCTGGGTGGGTGCGTGTTTTAACAATTTCTTTCCAGTTTACCTTTACCACTTTCTTTGTACTTTTCAGAGGTCGATGCACTTTTTATGGTTTTTTATACCAGTTGGTAATTTTATTTATATTTTATTTTCTTTCTTACTCTTCTCTTCTTCATTTAGTGGGCTGTGTGTGTGTACAGGTAAAAGGAAAAGGCCTCCCTGAGTTGTTTAGCCTTTGGCGATTGTTGCAATCCCCTGACCTATGGAGGCTGACTTGGGGTAGTTGTGTCTCGAGCCTGGGTAGGGTCGGGTCGTGACAAAGTGGTATCAGAGGTGGTTCATTACTTGGGATGTTTTTGGATGTCCCAAAATGTGAATTGGTTGGGATCTAGGGAAACAATTTCAACATGTGTCGAGAGCGGCTTTCAGGCAAGGGAGTATAGTGATGGTGCGGCGGACGACGTATCCATTCACCAGGACCCTGATAACCAGCTTGTCGACTCATCATGCCGAGATAATCGTTGTAGGGAAATTGGTTAGTGCATCACATAGGGACGAGTCTTTGACTGTCCTTATTGAGTCAGCTCCCCATTGTTGTTTCTGTCATGTCAATATCTGCTCATCGGATCACGGTGCTCCTTGATAACATTCAGAATGCCTCCGCGGAGATAGCCAGCTAAGATACTAGCTTTGGTTCATGACGATGACCCTGTGAGCTATGAGGCATCAGTCTAGGACCCATCATGAGAGTCCCATTCTCTGGGTGGGCTGGTAGTAGCGGCCCCACCTGGTTAGCACCAGACAACTCCAATAGAGAAGACGGAGCTTGGGCGCAAGTTGACCATGGTCCGTGAGATCCAGTGACAGAGACCATCGAGGTTCAGTGGAGAACCAAAGCCTCATGTAGTAGAGGTGTGGCTCGAGGAAGTTTTTTGCCTCTTCAGGCTTGTGTAGGCACCAGTAGATCAGATGGTGGCTTTGTTACCCAGCCTTTTTCCACTGAGCAACGAGGAGTTGGTGGGGTCTAGTGACTCTATTACTCAATGAGTCGTCAATTTCGTGGGACGATGTTCAGATGCTATTTTGTGAGGAGTTTTACCCCTCCTTCTTAAGCTCCGTTTGGATCTAGGAGATCCTATAGTTTCAACAGGATGGTATGACTGTGACTGAGTATGTGACTAGGTTTGCAGACCATGCACAATTTTACCCGGACATGGTCCATGACGGAATCTTTGAGCACAGAAGTTTTAGTAGGGTCTCTGTAGAGATATTTCAGCTATCATAGTACCCTGGGGAATTCCCCCTTATGTTGGGTTGCTAGAGAAGGTGCTGGTGACAGAGGGTTTCTTGCCACGCTTTACAGTTGGTGGTGGCAGTAGGCACGACAGAGCCAAGATGTCTGCAGCAGCTAGTGGGCGTCGGCTGAAAGAACCTCGACACATGTGGCTTTCCGATAATCGGACTCAGGGGTGTGGTCATACACCACAGTGGCGCCGGAGGGCACCAGTGTAGCCCAGAGAGCGCCGGGGCTATGCTTGCGACGGGCAAGGTCACATGGCACGAGACTGCCCGACCAGCCACGTTGAGAATATTAGGCAAAGAGCAGGTGCACCACCGTGACAGAGGAAGCACTATGATTGGAGTGGCACCCAGAGAGGTGGTTCTAGAAGAGTATCGGGAGGAGATGGTAGTGGGGGATTACTATACGAGGTCTTACCATCACCACTAGTTGGTCCACATCAGGCTCCTAGGAGCTGACAGCTAGGACCGCGGACTACCGCATGTTTTGGATGTCTACGATCCTCTAGAGCATGAGGTGATAAGAGTCACGCTCAATAAACTTATACTTTTTACAAGTAGAATTATTAGACTCTATGTGTGAAATGCTTTTTCTCCCTGGTCCTTTCATGAGTTGTTACCAAGGTGACACATGGAATCTGTGTAACCCTATGTTAGTAGAGTGGAATGCCTAGAACCTTTTCTATGAATCGATGGTGTCGACTCCATCGCTTTCCATGTGTGTTAGATAGTCTTGGTAGTGAGACATAAACTATGAAAATTTGAATGACCATATATCCTTGGGTGTTCCAACATACATATATTTTTAAGGAGGGAATCACCGAGCATTGTCCAAGGTCCAAATGGTGATTCCAGTTGCGGCATGTGACGTAGGAGTTCGGTCGGGATGGTGATCTACCCTCGAGAGACTTCGGGCTGTTTGAGACCGTGCACTGGGATGGAGAGGTTCCCTACCTCCTTTCCCTAACCTGAAGGTTGGGAGTGGGTGCACGACGTCTCCGATGTGGCTCAACTGAGAAGAAGTGTGCTTGCTCCAATGCACGTCATCAGCAAGGGAAGACCTCATGTGAATAGATCAAACCCTTTAGTATGTGTGCGGTGATGTGGAACTGTGCAAGAGTTCTTCTGGGTATGGGAGAGCTAGGTGTGGCCTTAGTACCCACTGTTGTTCCCCTAGTTTGGATTTTCGGGGATGAAAATATTGGTGGAAGGAATGATGTAAGAACCTGGTTTTTGCTGTAAAAGACTTTGGAATATTCTTGATGCTATTCTGAAGCATCTCCTTTAGACGGCGTGGGAATCCAAGCCCCGGTGTGGCTGAAATTAAATTTTCTGTGTGTTCACACTGGGAACACCAAATAAATTATATTACTCCTAAATGGTAATTTGAATCCTAAATCTTAGAGTACAGATGGGTCCAAAATGGGGTGTTTTCCCTAGGCGCGACATAAAATAAGTCAGTGCAGGACATTCAGACCCCTCTCTCGTTAGTGGTGTGTTAAATTGATAAATTAAATTAAATTATTTATTAAATAGCACAAACCTGAGTAACACCTACAGGAATTATCGGATGGGAAAACTGAGGGCACCGTTGAGTCCGGAGAGTTTCGTTTACCCTAGGTGGGTAGTAAATGTTGCAGGCATGGACCTACTGTGACAGATGTCATCCATGGGAAGAATGGTCATTTCGAAATGACCACTTAGTAATTTTTATCACTGAAATTCCTTTCAAGTAACTTCTAAACGGAGTCTCGGAAAGGAAATCTGAGAAATCCGTTTAGTTCTAAATGGGGTGTTTTGCCTATTTGGGATAAAAATGAGAGGGCGTGGTGATTTCAGATCCTACACTACGTAGTTTTTCTATAAATAAAAAAATGTTGAATGGGAGGGAGACCAATTATCTTTATCTCTCTTTCCCTCTCTCTACCTCTCTCTCCCCCACTCTCCCTCTCTCTTTAGCCATTCTTCGCCGAATCTAGAAGCGATCTATGCCGAAACCTCGACAGTTCGAAGGTGGAGCCTCACGGACACATCTCCTACGGCACACATTGAAATTGAGGTAGGGTTATTTGAATTTTTTGGACCATCATCAATTTTTGGAGTTTTCAAAAAATTTTGTCATTTTAAATTCGTTAATTTTAGAATTTGGGGAGTTGGCTGAATGAACACGACCTGTGCCCGGACCCTATTTTGTTCATCATTCTTTGGAGTTCTTCGTCCAACTTTTCGAACGTGCCAAATCATGTTAGATCAACAATCAGCGGAAGGCACTATAAAGGGCTCGTCCTGAGGAACCCGAACCATCATTCAGTTTTGGAAACTAGCCACCAGAGTGGTAGCGGCGACAGTCGGTTGTCCTGGATCCAGCAAGGGCGGTGGCCTGAGCTCGGGGTGGTGCACCGGGACTTCGGACGAGGTGGCCGACGGTTGGTGGTGGCGGGTGTCGTCAGATGGCCGAAGGTGGTGCCTGGAAGGAGGTAATCTAGTTGGAATAGTAGAATGATGAGGCCAGAGGTTGAGTAGCCGGCTGCGGGTATGGCATGTCGGAGAACTGGAGGTGGCCAGGGTAGCATGACGGTGTTGCGAAGGAGGCATCGGAGCGGTGCGTGACCGAGGAGGCATGGTGGTCGGGAGAACCAAGGAATCTAGCAGGGGTGCTGGTATTAGGTGGTGTTGCAGCATGACATGAGGGAGCACAACACTTAGGCTGTCCGGTGCAGCCAATGATGTGGCGGAGAGGCAGCGACGTCTCTATCGCGGCGGAGCGCTGCCGGCGGGGGCTGTCCGGCGCGGCTTGTCTCTCTGTGTTGGACGACCCCGAGGATTGACCCCGGGTGTGAGGAAAGGGAAAGGACCCATGACTTACGGGTCCTGTTGGTGCGATGGAGGAGACTGACCAAGTCGGTCTATTGGGGAATAAGACCCGTATGTTGCGGGTCTTCCTTGACGCAGCGTGAGGAAGGAGATCGACCATGATGGTCAGTCTGTTTAAAAAAAATAGATAAAATCGGACCCGAGGCGGGTCCTGTGGATTGATGCTATCAGCGGCTAGTGGGCCGCGGAGTGATAGGGCAAACCCGCGGCTGGGCCGCTGGCCGGCAGTTCAGTCCATGGCAGCTGGGTTAAACGGGCCCGGTTGGGCCCCTTTCATTCAAGGGGTCATATCTTCTAAATGGCATGTCCATTTGATGTGCCATCCGTGGCTACGGGTTCATGCCAGCATGATGGAATTTTCAAAGTATGTTTCAGGGTTTTTGGGTTCTGCACCCGAATAAGGGTGCCCTGAAACATTTTACTTTAATATTATTAAATTATTATTAAAGTTGCGATGGACGTGGCTCGCAAGTCGGACATCCGTTTCACATGTCGTCATAGGCGCGATGACCCCAGAGCTAAGATGTTCCTTCCAAGATGGTTAGGAAGCTTTGCGGGTTGGTTTCATTGCTCGGTGGTATGAAACACTAATTGTGAATAATTAATTAATTAATCAATTAATTAATTAATTGTTGCATCAGACTTAACTTCTACTTGGGATGTCTGATTAATGCACCGTCATCGGCAACGTAACCCAAAACCTCGTGCAGACTTTCTATGATTCTTTCAGAAGCGTTTGGGTTGGAGACAAGGTGTTTCCCCCATAGGGACTAGTTTGCACACTTTACGGTGAAACACCACATTTCACCCAACATTCATTTAGGGTGTTTGAGTACTCGTTTCCAGGTGTATTTCTAAGGGGATTGCAACAGTGCAATCCGCCTTCCTAAATTCGGGCTCGATGTGTGGGCCCCACCGGGCCCCGTTTGCGTATAACGTGGGGAGTGGCAGCTTCTTTATCCAGAGTCCATTTTAAGATTCATCAACGGCATTTTTACCCTGGCATCGAGGCAAAATTGACGGGGGTGGCTTCAGGGTTTGAATCCGTAGTTGAGGTGTGGGTCCCACGAGCTGTCTCTTAAGATGTGTGGAGCATACATCGACCTTCTTCATTAGGAGTCCGTTTGGGGTGTTTGAATAGATGATTCAGCGTTCTTTTTTTAGAGGTTCGCAGTGGCGCAGTTCACCCAACCTCTTTCGGGACTGAGGTGCGGGCCCCAAGAGACGTCCTATGGGCGTAAAGCGGCGTTAAGTAACTTTCCATATGGAGTGTGTTTCCAGGGAGTATGTAGTCTATCTCGCTTGTTTTTTTACGAGGATTACAATGGGATAATCTGTTTTCATGAGCAGAGCTTCTTATGTGATCTTATTAAATGTGGAAATATGAAAAGGGTATTGGTCGGAGGCTTCTTGGGACGTACTCCGAACCAACACATGGTAGCGATGTAGGAAACACGCAGTGATGTCAGTTGTAGTGCAATGTTATTGAACCAATTCCAGGTCTACCCTATAGTAGGGCTACGCAGTGGGTCACCTATCAACCTCTTCGTGTCTACCCTCCAGCAGAGACTGGGTAGTGGGTCACCCGGTGATCTCTTTAGGGTCTCCCCTCCAGCAAGGCAGGAAAATGGGTCACCCGATGACTATTTAGGGTCTACCCTTCAGTAGGGCTAGGAAGTGGGTCATCCGATAACTTATTCCAGGACTACCATCTAGCATGGCTGGGTAGTGGGTTACCTGTCTACTTCATCCAGGTCTACCCTCTTACAGAGACTGAGCAGGGGGTCGCATGTCGACTTATTCTAGGTTTACCCTCCAGTAGGGCTAGGCATTGGGTCACCTATCGAACTCTTAGGGTCTACCCTCTAGTAGAGACTGGGTAGTGGGTCACCCCACGACCTTTTAGGGTCTACCCTCCAGCAGAGACTAGACAATGGGTTAACCGATGACCTCATTGGGTCTACCCTCTAGCGGGGTTGGGCAGTGGGTTACCCGACAACTCCTTTCAGACTCAGTCCTCTCTAATATTCTAGTATGTGTCTTTTCTCCATTTATACGAGAGCGGGACACTTGGTTGTACAGGTTATTGATGGGAAAACTTTGACTTGAGAAAACCTCTCGACTGCGGGGCAGTGATGAGGTGTGGTTTGATGTTCCCTAGAACTCTCAAGTATGAGGGGAGCATTCCACACTGATACGCGTCCCTATGATGTGACCTAAAACTATGTGGGTGAATCAGTGCCGTCCAAAGTGGATAGTGTTGAGGTGCGGTGATTTGAGCCCCTTGACTTTCAGTTCAGGGTATACATGCGGGATGCTGGGCATCGATGGAGTTTACTTTTGGCACTATTGGATAGTCACTTACATGGGCTGAGCTACAAGATGGAGATCCCCTTATGATCTTGTTTGGGCTTCTTGATTGAGCATATGGATATGTAAATACCTTGTTTCAGTACCCACTCCATGGTTTTTGGTTACTCTCCTTCCAGGAGAGGAGAAGACGCGCGGTGTAAGCCACATGCTTTCCGTGTCTAGATTCTCATGGTTGGACGATCCTACTCTCCTACTATAGGTATTGAAGACTCGACAAGAATTTCATCTTCTCACTACTACTAGTTCCTTCTGTTTAGACAACTATACTTCCTTCCTCTTGTTGGGTTGAGCTATATTCTTTACTGCACTCTCGGTTGTACTCCATTTCTTTTCCATGTTCGATCTATTGCTCACCTCTTCAATACCTACTTGGTTGCTACCACGATCCCTTAGGGCATCCTTATGAGTATTTTTATACTCACCCCTTCTTAGGCTTTTCCTGCATTTGGTGTTCCCTTGCAGACGACTGACAAGTTGGTCATGACATCAGCGATTCTTAAGTGTTTAGGTGCTTGGACCACGTGCGGTTGTCGTAGTCAGGTTCCAGGTGTTGGAATCTACCAACTATTTACTTTTTCTCACCCGTTTCTGGGTTTTGGCACTTTCCTGGTTGGGCATGTGTTTTTTCCATTTCATTCCAATTTACCATCAATAGTTACTTTTTACTTTTTATAGGCCAATGCACTTTTTGTGGTTGTTTATAGTAGTTGGTACTTTGATTTAATTTTCTTTTCTTTTTTACTCTACACTTCTACATTGAGTGGGCTTCGTGTGTGTGTACAAGTACTTAGGAAAAGGCCTCCCTGAGTTGTTTAGCCTTCGACACTTGTCGCCTGCCCCTGGCCTATGGAGGCAGGCTTGGGGTAGTTGCGGATCGAGCCCGGGTAGGGTCGGGTCATGACAAAATTGGCTATTGATATTACATGTGATTATTCGACTATAAGAATATCCATGTTAATAAGTAAATGGAATTATTTGATTTAACTTTTCCAAATAATGTTGAAGTTTTTGTTTAAAAGGCTTATGTTTTAGTCTTATTAATTACCTCAAATATTTATTCTTATTTATGATTCTCTATGATATATTTTTATCCTCAATGAGCACATGATCTCACCTCTTTCTATGTTTTATTTTTCCCGGTATACAAAAAATTATATTATGACTGGCCTGTAGGGATAGTCTAAGAGAGATGAATGTGTTCAAAGGAGACACAATATTTTTTATCTATTATTTTAATGTAAAACTTATGTTTATTTATAGTACATACAAGGCTACTAAACTGATCAGTCATTCAGGATTTGATGTCTTGAGGTCATGCCAATGTTATGTAATAATGCCCCGAGTATGGGTAACTAGGGTCGGAGCATTACATAATCTGTGGAATACTTGAAAATTGTTTATTAAGTGATTAAAATTGATAAAGATAATATTCTTAACTAATGGAACCATTGTTATATATTGTTTATATTTTACTCTCTTTAATATTACAATATTAATCTAATTAGATAAGAAATTTTCTAGACACCATAGTTGGAGGTCTATTTTGTTTTACACAAAACCATGCTGGGTGGCCCTTAGGTACCCATAGAGATTGCATGGTTATAGTTTATGAAAATGGAAATGGTCATATGGTAATGTGTTGATTGGTGCATGGGATATTCATGTATGTGGGTTCCAAACATGGAGTAAGGACCCATTTTTTGGATTCTTCCATTAGTTTGTATTTTGGTTGATCACCCCCTTTCACACTATTTACTTGAAATGGAATACATTTTTTGGTATGTACCATCTTTGGGAATTGGATAGTAATTAGTTTTTATTTTTTATATTTTATTATTCTAAATTATTTAATTTTTATTATATAGTCTATTTCTATTGTATGGATTTTATAGTCTCCCCATGTGATCCATTAATCCCTCGCTGCTAGTCAAAAACCTGTAGCATATGGGGAGTTATGCTTGATGTCATATAAATACATGGATTGGGGATCCATTTTGAGAATTTCAGGTAAATCATGTTACAAAGTGATATAAGGGATGTTAATTGCTATATTATTATTATGTAGGGATGGTAGAATGGGTATAATGGTGTCTCTTGTCTTGCAAATGACTTCATTCATTGGAGTATCTAATATATTTACAAAGGAATACCCGTGTAACAAATATGGTAATTTTTGTTCTTGATGCCCATTATTACAGTTGAATGATATTTCAACACTAGATGATTCACTTATTTTGTGATGTGAATGTTTTATTCTATTTATTCATGGATGATATCTTATGATGATTGGAATTCATGCATATTTATATATTCCTAGGGACAAATGGGTAATGCATCATGATTGGAAAACATTGGAAGGTGTGTGGGACATGAAGGGTAGAACGCATTTCATATCCATTAAAAACTCAAAGAAACAAATTTTCAATAAATATGATGTGAATGGTTAAAATGAAATAATGTGATGGATACATAAAGGTTGTTCTTAATTATACTCATTAATGGTGTTAAAAACATGGTTGTGATAATTTATGCAGACATGTGATGATACCCTATAAGATTCTATGTGGGATATGTTGTTTGTGATAATATAAGAGATTTACTTGTGAACTTGTGGATGATTTTTTTATTTGTTCTATAGTGCATGTTTTAAACTGTTTGAATATGATACCATGAAGTCATATACTGGTTGGCCAAAAAGAGAATATCTATGAGAATTATAAAATTATATATGATTAGAAAAAATTTATTTGTATGAGATAAATGAGGAGTGGGGAAGCTCTATAAGAACATTGCTCTTTTTATCCAGATGATGGAATATGACACGTGGTGGGTCATGATGAGTTTGCATGATCTATATAGGTAGTTTAATTGATAACACCTTCTGAAATATTCATGTATGGTTGGAACTAATTTAGCCCAATTTTGGGTAGAGTCAATTATAGAGATTCTTGATTACAGAGAGACTCATCCTAAGAAGGGAGTCAAGATTTAATCTTATAGGATGTTGGGTTAGGTAATGCATTGGTGGGATTCATTAGTCCCGACATAGTAGGCACATGGTATGTTGTGGAAAAAGATCCATAAGTAGTTAATGGATCATTAAATCCAGATACTATGATGTAGGATAACTATTTTTTTATGAGTTTAATACATTGGAATGTTTCTTTGATAGAGTGTGATTGCCTCTTTGCTGATTGAAACTCATCTTCCCTGCATTGGTGGGGGTGAGGCAGCTAAGAAAAGAAATTTATAGGATTGAATTAGATATGACATCAAGTCCTAGGTAAAAATATTCCATGTAATTTGGGTTAAAAAAGTAGTGGATTATACACATATTTCAGAATGGATAATCAAGGAGACTTTGGGTGGTGGGGATACATTTCTAACTAGGAGTACCCGTGGTTTGAAGTTGATGGAAGGAAAAACCCTTTAAATATTTTACACCAAGGGAGTAGTGGACATAGTAGTAAAAAAATGGAATAATCCTCTAGATGTACTGATATATTATTATTTTTATCAGTGTGGAAGGCTAGGGAACATGCACATCCAATTTCTCCCGACCACCAGGTGTGTACTAACTGTGCAACATGTAGGGGAATATATAGTGGATCAATAAGATCCCCTGGCCATCAGTTACATATAAAGGATAAAGTCCATTGAAAAGTCTTGGTAGGGGTAGCTTACCCTATATCAGGATGGAAACTGGTGATCTACTGACAATTCTATTCAAGGTAATGGAGAAGTACTCTTGGAAAAGAGTTTTTATATTTTTAGGGCACTATAGAAACACGAACTCAGATTGAGTCTTGAGATAGAGGGAACAATCTTATCCATTCATTCCAAACTACACCCAAAGGGGGTGAGGAAGGGCCATCGATGGATCAAGGTATTACTCTTGTATAATATATTCTTTATAATGTCTTCTATGATACATATGTTTCACATTATTTTATATATTATTAGTTTTTTAGAGTGTTGGGGAAAGCAGTGTAAGATATGCGTGGGTTCATGTTGATCAATACATTGTGTGGGATGTGAGATGAATATATAATGAAATGTACATGGTATACCATCAACCTTAGTGGGTACTATCCTTAATGGTACTTGATTATTCACGAGATATATTTTTTTGATCTAAATTTGGGTATGGATTAGATAGTGTAGTACCAAGATGATGTTTACTATTTCAGAATTTTGGTAATGTTAAAATCTATTTCGGGATATGATTATGTCCACCGTGGTGAATGGGATGTCTGGGAAGGCCATATGAGCCTAGTTTTTTAGTAATTGGGAGAACTCACATCCTATTTGGATTGTCTTATGCTTGATGATAGAGGAGTGAAAAACCATGTCTTTCCTCATATAGTGGATAAGTTTAACAATGATTTTTTCAATGATTTCATAGGGTTTATACAAAATAGAGAGGTATTATTAGTGATACGGTTTTTATTAAGAGTAGAATTAGTTTCCATTCAGATATAAATAATGGCACAGTTAGATGTTAAGGAAAATAAAATTCAATTAGAGGAATTAGAGAATAAAGTGTTTGTTCATCATCATACCTCTCCTTGGTGATATTTGGCATTTTTTTCCAATATGGTAGATCAAACAATATAGTTATGTGTTTATTAGGTGATGATTAATAAGATGATGTTTAATAATTGATACCATCTTCATAGAATGATTGTAACTTTTTTTCAAACGAGAGGATCATCAATGTTTTCTAAAATATATCTGGGATCATTTTTTCAACATCTAAGGATGATACCCTCTGATATACTATGATTTTCATTTAGGAGTACTTATGGATTATATGTGTTTGGTTTCATGTCATTCGTGTTGCCTATTGTGACAGTACTATTCATGTCCGTAATGAATTCAAACATGAATCCTCATATGGATCAGATCTTAGTTTTTGATGAAGATAAAATCATTGTGTGCTCAAAGACTAATGATGATCATTCCAAACATCATGAAGTCATTCTATGTTCACAACGAGACAACATAATATTTTCTAGGATATCCATGTTACATTTAAAAATTGAAAATGAGCATTTGTTAGGAAACATCATCCTATGTGAAGGAATGTTAGTGTATCCAGAGAATGTAGAGGTAGTTTTGTGATAGAATAAATCCATGAATTTTTATTATTTATAATGTTTTATAGGCATATTAGGTTATTACAAATGTATCATAAAATATTTCATCTTTTTAGATTCACAATTTACAGGATTATCCAAATAAGGAATCATGTTTTAATGGTTTGAGGAATGTGAGAATTCCATCTTGTAGTTAATGAAGCGGATAACTACTAGACAAGTTTTGGTTCATCCTAAGCCTGGTATAGTGTATACCATTTTATTTGATGAATTTGATGATTTTCATGGGGAAGTGTGGATGAAAAACAATCGATTGTTGGTGTATGGTAATTGAAGGTAGAGGCCTCATGAAATAAATTACCCTATGTATGATCATGAATAATCTATGTTGTTCTATGCTATAAATTGTTTGAGGCACTACATACTGGTTGAATAGTTCATGGCGTATACCAATAATAAATAAATTATGTATATCATAAATTTGTGTGATTTAGATCTTCTTATAAGAATACTGGATTAATACTTGAAATACCTTGACATTGAGATTTTTTACACGCTGAGGAAGGCAGGTATTGTTTCAGATGTGATGTGTCGGAAGACTCAATAACAAGAGGTTCATGATTCCAGTTCTGAGTGGTTGATGATGGAATTTTTCACTGAGATGTGCTTGGAGGTCCGTGTTGGGTGGAGGAAGAATCCCCGTATGTCATTTCTTGTAGTGTCTATTATTTTGAAATGGATAATGGAATGGTAGTGTGAGGATATATAATGTTTAGCTTTCAGGGAGGGTTTTAAATGGGTGGAGTCACCATCTGGTTGGATCGTTTTGGATGATGGTTTTTTGTATGAAGAGTTGTAGTTTTGATAATGCATATATTATGAGATATTATCCACGATTTTAAGGTATTTATGTGAGTGGTGAGATAATTATTTATAGATATATATCATGTTCTTCATAAGAAATATTTGTGGAAAGGGACGAAGAATGAGGTTGCAATTTTCATGGTTTTATTCCTTACATGACATAAGTGAAGGTTGTTCATGTGGTACAATGGTTTTTGGTGAACCCATTCCCCATTATATAATGGATAACATATGGCATCATCATGGATTATAGGGTGTACCATATGAGGAAACCACATAATAATGATGATATCTTGGTATTAATTAATTAGTTTCTGAAGATGGATAATTTCCTACCGAATCAAGTAACCTTTACCATTGATCAGTTCAGACTTTTTTATGATTGAGATATAGTTCAATTACATTAGGATCCACAAGTAACTATTTTAGATCATGATCATAATTTTACATTGCTCTTATGGATTATATTATTAAAGATTATTTTCACAAATTTTTTTTAGTTTCAAATTTTACCCATAGATAGAAATGAAGTCAAAGGGAACAATTTATGTATTAGAGGACATTTTGAGGTCGTGTGTCCATGATTTTGGTCGTTCATGGGAAAACATTATCACATGTTATGTTTTCCTAAAAAATAGTAATCATACTATGATTTATATAGCACAATATGTGGATCTCCATGATAGATTTTGTAGATCTACATTGTTTTTGATGAAATAAGTTAATTAGTGTTGTTGGGATTGATTATCATAAGATAAATAAGAAAAGTTATAGTTAATCTAAAACAATATGGAAATGGATCCGAGTAGAAAATCATATATGGATTGGCACTGCATACTCCATGAGTTTGTGGTGGATGATCTTGTATTTCTTCCTGTTTTTACATAGATGGTTCATCATCAGATTCAAAAATTGGGAATCTAACCTCTTTAGTATTTTGGGTCATTTGAGAATTGGGAAAGGATAGGTCTGGATGATTAAAAATTTGATCATACATATTTGAATAGTGGTAAAACATTAATTTCTCATAGCAACATCATTATCACCCTATCCCATCTCATATGATTAATTTTGAGGATGCTGAGATTGAGTCTGATGCGTTATTTGAGGAGTAACTGAATCATGTTTATTGATCATGGTGAAAAGGTCATGAAGGGAATGATGGTGCCTTTGGTTAATGTTTTATAGAAGCGTGGAAATGTTCAGGATGAAATGTTGGAGAGGGTGATATATATACTGGATTAGTTCCCCAATGTATATATTTCATAAGATTAATGATTCTTAGATGTGTGGCTTGAGGATGATCTATTAGAAGGTGGGAAGGTTGTATAATCTCAAACATAATGGTGGAATTTTCTTGTTTAATTTTTATAGTTCATTAAATATGGTTAAGTAAAATTTTACTAGGTGAAACAAGAATCCACGGGGTGTTCTGGGTTTTGGGATAAATAATAACCGAGAATCAGTCCATCATCTGCATGTCAAATTATTTGTGAAAAATTAGTGTAAACCATGCATATGGAGCCAAACCATGCATATTGGGACACTGGAATTAATAGAAATTGGTGGATAATTTTTAAAACTGTGTAGATCTCTCCATAAAATCATTTAACATAACCCCATTCGACAGAGGATAGCACACAACTGGTGTATGGTTTGAAAAACTATGTGGAAAAACTTTTCACCCAATTAAAAAGTGATAAATTACCATTTTCCACCCTCGAGATGTTCCTTACCCAATTTTCTCAGCCCTTATTCTTCATCCCAACCTAGTGACAACCCTAGTCAACCTTATTAACCCATGATTCAATTTACATTCTTTTGAGGCCTTTGGAGAACTTTTATTTGTGGATCAAATCCCTATGTATGGCTGACTCTCATCATTCTTTTATCATACGTATTTGTGCTTATACATTTTTTATTCATCTTACTACACCCTAAAACTATCTTCTAGTGGATCACAGGTTTATACCTCAATTAGTTAGTGAATATGGATTTTGGAATAATTTCTATAAAGTGTTCACCTATAGATTGGATATTGGTGGTGTACAAGTTATATCCTATAGTCTTGAAGTTGATTTATTTAAGTGTGGTTGTGTTAGTGGTTTTACCTTATTGTGAATTTGTTTAATTTATTAAATTTGGTATAATGTTAGGATAAATGATGATTTATACCACTTATGTTTCCCTTGAGATAGATCTGTATTGAGTAGACTATATTTTTCCTCCCAAGGGTTGTGCCAATATTTTTAAATGTTTAAAAAATATATTTATACACCAAAAATATATTGGTGTTGAAATAGATCCCATGATATATGTTATTACATGATTATTTAGAAATATAAAATGGAAATAATGATAGGGGTTTATTTTCATTGACAACGGAATAATGGGTTGTTTTAAAAAATTTAAGAAAAGGGTTATATGGAATAAAGTTGATGTTTCAAATGACTTATGACTTTGTAATTGAATTGTGTAAATAGTATAATGTATAATTTTTTTAATAAGATAAAATGGTTAATAGGTTATTATATTTATTTTTTAAATATGCTAGATGGATAAGGATCAATGATGTTTCATGTGTTGATTAAAATTTAAATTGTGATTATTTTCTGTATTGACTGTTTATTACCTGTGATATGACATATGTGGTAATTTTATAATAATAATTATGAAATTTCATGGTGGTGTAGGATAATTTAATAAGGATCCCAACACCATTAGAATTGAGTAAATCTATAATCCCTACTGATATAATTCTCATGATAGGGAGTCTGACTGAGGCTCCAGGACCCTAATACATGCGTTTGATGAGAGTACGTTGGAAGAGGATCTGGGGTATGCATGATATTTTTGTTTTGTGATATGAGTTTCACTAGAGAGATATGGAATTTAATTGATTCCCATATAAATAGTATTTGAATGGAATTGTAAATTTTGTAAATGACTTATATTCGAAACCCATAGAACTTGTGATTAATGTGTGATAAGTGATTAAAATGGTTAAAGGGGATATTGTTAACTAATGGAACCTATCTTGTGTCGATTTTATATTTTATTTTATTTAATAGTGATGTCACTATATATTTAAAAATGATATTTGTAGGTACCATTAGTGGTGTAATATTGTGTAGTGGTCAGACATTTCTAGTTATACTACTTGGTACCCATGTAAATTTCATTATTTTAGTTCAAGACAATGGAAAGGTCCTTATGTTAGGGCGTTTATTGGGGTCTGTGATATTAATAAATGTGGGTATGCGACAAGGAGTCCTGAATTTTTTTTATGATTTTATTAGTCTTTATTTTTGATTATTCATTACCATTTTCACCTGTAGCATGACATGGCACATTGTTGTTTTGATTTGGTTTGTACCCAGTTTAAGAATTGGTTAGTGATGCTTGTTTTATATTTACCATTTACTTATTTTCCTTCATATATTAAGTTTTATTATGTTTCCCACTCTGATAAATAGTTCATATTCTTAATATTTGAACTATTAAACCCTTGTTTCATTTCAAAAACATATGTCATACAGGGACGCAGAACTAAATTCATCTTACTACCCTTTACTGGGGACCATTTTAGGGGGTTTTAGGTTGTAGATTTTATAGATATAAAATATACATATATTTAGTTTTTATGAACATGATTTATAAACATATGAAACATATGTATACGATATTTTCTATTTATTAATTATTAACTGTAAAATGCATTTGGCCTAGAAACATGTACATTTTAGGTCTATAAAACATACATGATAATTATTTTAAACAATTAAAGAAATTAAGTCATGTATAATGGATTCTATATTTTTTAATCAGCCTATTTAATAATGAAAAAAGTTCAATTCCATTATTGTTAAAATTGAATATAAACCATGATAAAATAGTGTTACTAATATAAATGATAAAATAAGAAATTTGTGATAAATAAAGTGATATATCAATTAGATATAACAAAAACACAACTTAAAATGATATTCTGTTACTTTTATAGACCTAAATTTTTATTATACACATTAGTTATTGAATATGGAACAAATTCCTACGAATATGAATTCATTTATATGTTCAAAAATTTATATTTCAAAAAATGTCACGTTCTATAAATTATTATATTGTCTTTGTTAAGGATATAAATATAAATATTATATGGTAGAATCTAGATGTCATAATAAAATATTAATAAACTATATCTATGTTTTAAATTTGTTTATATTTTTTGGTGACGAAAAAATTATCTATTACGACCACACATCGTTAATGGTGTGATTGTTAAATATGATGAAAAATAATTTTATGTATTAAATTTATATTAAAATTTATAGGATTTTGGTTTTTTAGAGAAATTAATAACTTCCACGGATTAAAATGAAATGTAATTGATGTTTTAAATATCCGAATTTTATATCTATTCTTATTTTTGGTACTCTAGAGTTAAATAATCTAAATAGTTTAAATATTGAATTTATTAATGGTAAATAATGAATAATATCTTATAAAATGAAATAATAATCATTAAATAACTTTAATGATTTTTTTTAAATTCACTATAATACCTCTTACATCAAATATTTTAACCATGTTGAATTTTTAAATTACAATTTAAATACATGTAAACATTGTATTTTTTAAAACACAACACAATATATATAATATAAAATAATATAATCCATCCATTTTAAATAATAATATGAGAAAAAAATTTCTTAAAAAAAATACCGTAATCACACACAAAAAACTCAATAACATATATTTTATTCCCTTATAGAAAACAATTCAACACTGAGAATTCATTATGCACAATCAAGAAAAGGGCATTCCATGATTGAGTTACGTGTTTCCAAGCCTCATTCACATATCAAAATTACAATTCATTTTCAGCAACCAATATTAATTATTTACTTACCTTAAATAAATGATTCAATTTATATTCTACTTGAATAAACTTGATCAATTTATAATGATGTTTCACTTGTTTCATTTATATGAACTATTATATATAGGTTATTATGATATACAAAATGTGGGTTTTGTAATATAGTTTTTTCAATTCAATTATCAACATAAATTATAAATAATGAATGTAATAAATCAAAATTCATCATAAATAATTATTTATTGGTAATAAATTTTCATTTATAAAACTCAAATATTTACTTTCTTACACTTCTTATTAACACTTTTAAGAAACATCCAATACTATTGTTAATTTACACAACCTAATTGAACAATATTATTTTTATTAGTTAGTTCTATATAATATATTGAAAATACTGAATTTATTAATAATTTATCATTAATATTTAATAAACATTTCATTGATATTAAGTAATTTTAATTTTTATATTATAATCATAAATATAAAAGTAAACAACCATTGTTATTTATACTCATAAAAAATAGGATTTTGATGATGGTTTTGTAGATAAAATGATGTTAATAACATATTGAGATTCTCTACATGTTTAATGATTATGAGACTGTTAATGTAAAATTAATGTTTTTATAAAACAATTTTACTAATAAAATTGACCATTATAAATACATAATACATTTGTTGAGACTTTTAACTGAATTGTTCAATAAGGATATTTATTTGAAGGTAATGAAATAATATTTAAATGTCCAATGATTCAAATGAATGTATATGGGGAAATATAATAATATAATCATTTATTGTCATTGTAATTTTAAATATTATTTTACAAGGGAAAAAGTAGAATATTATATGATATTAATAGTGATGGTTAAGGATCCTTATTATTTCAGGGGAATGTACATTGGTTTTATCCACAAATTTTGGTTGATGATTTATTTGCTTTTTGATCATTTAAATATATTATATCTCTTGAGATTAATATTAAAAGAATAATTTTACAATAAATTTAAAAAGGGAGTTTTAAATATTGATTACTAATATAAATATTATTATAATAATGATATGAAAGTCAGTTGACATTAGGAAACATAGAAATACATTATTTTTAGATTTTAATCTTTTAAATACAGTTCCATGTTATCTTATAATATGAATGGGTCAGATATAAAGTTATAGGGAAAATTTATTTACTATATATGTATACTATTGTTTAACAAAAGATATAAAATACTTTATTTAAGAGGGGATACAAAAGCATTCGACTCATCACTAGAACCACCATTTGTATCGCTCCTTATTGAATGTTTGGGATATTAAGAGAGAATAGAACCTATGAATGTGAAATTTTTTCTTATAATGTAGGATATACATGTTTTGTGAATTATAATGACGTGTTTCTTAAATAAATACCTTGACATGTAAATGAGAATTTGGTAATGTAATCCATTGATCCCTCCCGATATAAAAAACCTAAATATATTAACTATTAAATGATTTATCTCATATAATTAGTGGATGAAAAATGGATAACTAATTTTTTTTATGATAATACATTTCTAAACCCAATTGTTTCACCAAGCCCACCCCCCGTAAATTTATTTTTACCCAAAATGTTCAGTATCCTAGGTCGTTTAACAATTATAGGGAAATCAATGATTCTAATATATTGAACAATTTTCATCTACAATGCAATGAAGACCTGATCGATGATACTCAAGGAGGTCAATCTTTTTGAATGGTTGATCATTTTTTTGTATCAAATACATCACCGAGATTAAATGAACAGTGATATAATATATGAATATTTTTATATAGATATAACCATTATAACATAGTTTTTGGTTTATGAGGTATAAATATGAGTAACAAATTTATAAAATATATACCAAAAAGTTATATATTTTCAAATTAATTCGTATCTAATAAATTTTGAATATAAAAAATTAAATCAAATAAAGATATAAACCATTATATGTATATAAGGGTTAGTTTCTTATAAAATAATTATTTTCAATTTACATTATATGTTATTTACAAATATTAATCTATTACGATTATAAATTTTTTAATCATAAATAATAAATCATTTGGTATCCATCATATAAAACATATATTGTGATGAATATGTAGTATTTTTATAATGAAATTTATTTTTTGGTGAATATTAGAAAATAAATACCTTTTTAAAGAAATTCATTACATTTAATTTAATTATAATGAACCATTATATATATATATTTATATTCATTTAAAATAATTCCATGTAGACATATAATTTGATAAATTCAACAGGAATTAACCTTTCATATCATTTTGGAATTAAATTAATTTTATGATTAAAACATCCATTCTTCTAAAATACCAATTGTACACAACAATTTCCCCCCTTATCCTATACATCATTTTATATATTATGGAAATAAAATTCTATAATATGAATTACACATTTTAAATAATAAATTTTAAATTTTGTGATAAGATTAATTTTTATTTTTTTAACATTAAATAGAATCCCAAATAAAGGTTTATCGCCACTATAAATGTTAATCTCTAGAACAAAATTTAAATCTACTTTTAATTACATAAAATATAAGAAGATCAGATCATTGTATAGATTAATGAGGTACTTATAGTCCTAAACTGATATTATTTTAATTAATTGTATGTTGTTTCCATTGTAAATTAATACTACATGATTTTTTTATTGATAAATTTATATATTTAGAATTCTCACTATATCTAATTTTTATAATTTTAGGATAATTAGATAGATTGAAAAACAATATGAATGAATATAGAAAATAATATTATGATATATAAACAATATTTATGTTTTTTTATTTTCAATTATGATATAATTGTTTATAATTTCAACACATCCCTATTGAATTTATTGAGTATGAGTATTAGAAATCATAGAAAATAGTATTATATATATTAAAAATTTCAAGGTTTATTGAATGTTTTATTAATTAACTATTTTTGGATAAAATTAAAATGTAATTAATGTTTTAAATAATATTTTTTAAATCAATTTTTAATTTGTGATATTATTTTTAAAATTATATGCATAGTTCATAAAATTTATTTAATGAAATTAATGTAAAAAAATATTTTAGAAAATAAAATAAAAATATTTAAAAATATTTTATGATTAAATAAGATATTCAGCAATTCAATCCATAAACCTATTTTAAATTTGAATAGCAGATCCAATAATTATGAATAGCCAAGAATTTTTTATAGATATTAATACATGATTATGAAACATAAATATTCAATAATTACAACAAAATGATTATAAAGGCAGTATGTATTTCAATGACTGGGTTTATAATACTTAAAATGAAACTAATGCATAAAATATTTTTGTGATACTAAAATCCATTTGACCCCCTAATCATACATGGGTTTACTTGAGGAATTCATGGAATACACATGGGAGGTAAAAATCACAATAAGGAAATAACTATAATAAGGAAGAAAACATGAAAGTCAATTGAATAACATGCTATCATAAAAGATATGGTACATGAGTAGTCCAGTTGAATTATCATATGAATAGAATGATATTATAAGATCACATAAACATGTGAAATTGGTAATTATATAAATCCTAAAATAATCATCTATTATTGAAAACTACATATAATACATCACATATTTGACAAAGACTCACAATAGAATATGTTCGCTCTTCCATCCCATATATTAGTCTCATGAGACTAAAATATTACTCAATTAATTGGTGGAATATATAATTCTTAGACAACCCATAATGTTTAGTTCATGTACAGGAATATACATTCCATTTAAGGATATAAACCAAAAGGCATGAGTAGGTAAATTTCATATGGAATGGAATCTGTTACATACTCTTGGAGTAGGATATAATCAAATGTTATTCTATAAAATGAGATAATTGAGACATGGAAATAATGAATGTATTACCCCTAATTGGTAGGTTTAAAAATCATGGAATAAATTTGAAATACATTTTTAAATAATTTATAAAAAATTTATAGAATTAAATAGAGTGGATGTGTGTAAAAGATGGAATGGTCATAAATGAAGAAAATGGTGGTTTATACATATACCTCACATTGATTGTGAATTTTCAAATGAATTTGTTATTTCCATGTATCGATAAAATATGTTCATTATTTATATTAATATTACATTTTCTCTTGATTATTATGCCTTTTATTTTATTAATTACTATTTTATATTCAATTACATAACCAATGAGTTTCACGTTATATGTTTTAATGATAAAAAAATTATATGTCTAGACTATCATTTGTATATTCACTAGGATCCAAGGGATTATTATTTCATCATCTATATATTATAAAATATTTTACAATTATATGTTTTACAAATAAATTTTTCATTTATTTCACTGTTTGTGTATTGTTAAAAAAATTTAACTATGTTAATATCATGGAGATGGTTGGTAATATGTATAGATGATTAATGTTTTTATTTATCAAATATCATAATAGAAATAAGTTATGCATTATATCATCTCTCAAAACATAATAATATATCATTAATATAATATTAATTCTTTATATACGTGTACATGTACCATCACTGTGACCTGGTAATAAAAATTATTCACATTACTTTGCGAGGCCGTATTACATCGAAAAAATTAACAGTGTTTTCATTTATTCAATTTATGTCATGATAAGAATGTATTACATAAATTTATTTTCATGTATTTTTAATATGTAAATATTATCAAATAAATATAATAAATAAATATTTATCTCCTTCTTTTCAATGTGTATGTGTAAAATGAATCAAATCACCAAAAGAGGTGGTAGTCTCCCATATATATGAGTGAAATAATCATATTCACTATCAAATAGAAATTGAAGAGATTTATATGATATTACAATGATATAATTAAAATTATATCATAAGTATAATATATATAAAAATTATATATGTCATTATATCTATCAGTGATAAGGACTATGGAAGATGTATTTCATATGTTTGTGTGGAGGTAGTCAACCGTACACACAATCAACAGTTTGGTTTCCCATATGGTAAACAAGATGATAGTGTTAGGTCATTACCATAACATTAAAAACTAATTATATTTAACATATGGTGTATTTTATATCATAATGTATTAATAATATTATAATTAGGTAGAATAAGAAATAAAATAAAATGCTTACTAGGGACCTTTATTCTTCTCCAGACAGCTTCTATTGGATTAAACCTAAAACCATATTAAGTTGGATTTATAACTTCAGTTTTTTTTGTAATATTTAATTGAATTATGTAAGTGAATGAGGTAGGGATGGAGGATTCAGTGTCATGACCCCCTCCCTCCAAAGATGCCCTTCCTGTGCTAGCAATGGTGAAAGGGAGATAATGACCCATGAACCCCACCTACAGTAGGCACCAGGGTGGCGACTAGCACCAAGTGTATGAGTTTTCACAAATATGGGAGGCATTACCCTTTTTATTATTTAAGATCGGGAAATAGGATGAGTCAAAAACCAAAAGAAAAAGGAATGTGTAAATGAAAATAAACCAAAAATCAATCCCATATGCATGTTTTATATAATACTGAAACAAAAGTAAAAGTACAAGAAATGATCCAATGTACGATACCAAAAAAAGAAAGCAAAAACTGCAACCAGCAAAACTCAAATGCCCAACTAGAATGGTCTTGAACTATCCCTGATGTCCTCTTGAAAAACTGAAAGTAAACATAGGGTGATCATACAAGTATACTCAGTAGGAAAACCTAAAGCTCTCGTGCATAGGTTGGGAGACATCCTAATGCCCCGTGAGAAAACAAAAAGAACCAAATCCTATAAAAAAATCTATCCACCCAACCATCTAAGCCACACTCACCATGTATCACACGTCAATAGAGTAGTATAGTAATATTATCAAAGTATGGGTACCCTGCACCACCTTCCCCCTGAATACTGCTCAAGCCCTCACGTGTGATGCTCGGATGCTTCCCCCTCTTCCCCAGCTAGTGCCACAACCTGGCCATACAATGCTCTTTGTATCCCGCTGGAACTCAATCCTCGCCCATGATCATAGTATCCCACTAACACTCAATCATCAGCCATGATCATAGTATCCTACCGAAACTCAATCTTCGATCATAACCAAATCTCATCCCAATGACACCTGGGAACCACATAACATCTAATCTAGAAGAACCCTGGGAACATATCACATCCTCATCCTGGAGAATAATGGGAAACATCTGTCATAACCTGCACGAATGATATTGGGATATAGAACCTGGAGTATGGAGCACATGGAACAACAGTAACCGGCCCTTTTTTAGATGTTTGAGAATATCACCCCCAATCCCATGGGTGTTTGGTAAGTAGTGATAATCACGGATAGGGTGCGTAAATAAACACAAAATGTACATATTTATATAATTATATCAACCACTCAGCCCATCCTAAGGCTTCTATACAAAATATATGAGCACATGCCTCGGTACTGCTACATCCAAAGTATGGACACAATAAATAACCCCAAACCCCATTAATCTTTTCATGTTTCATCAGTTTTAGTCTATCAGTTCCTTAACTACCGAGCAACTAAAAAACCATATCAATCATTCCTAAAACATTTCCCTACCAACCATAAATATAGATAGGGAAAACACAGGCAACAGAATACCATTTTCTTTTATCATCCAATCAATTCCATTGATTTTCCATATTTAATCAACTACCATGACCCACAATTCATTAGTTAACTCTTCCTCTTTTATTCATATTGACAATCCATTCTTGCAGCCCTACTTCCAACCACCATAACCACAACCACATCAGAAACAATACCTGTACCACATAATCATTCATTTGAAACATTCTACTACAACTACACAACCCATCACTACCATATCATAAACGCCTACCCACAACAATGCCAACCATATCCCCACTGCTTACCTATTCCACAACAGCCCACGAAACACCCCTACACATAATTAATCCCCAAACAGCACCCACAAAATACATTATTTCATTTAGATTTACTAGGGTGATCATACAAGGGTTCCAAGTATTCATTTAATCAGCCAACTTTACATGATTATCCAATTTCCAAATTTTATGAAATTCCATCAACAAAACAATCCAGGAAAATAGAGCAACATTTAATTGCACATACAAAGGCCCCCAACGATAGTGATTTCCAGTAGGCATAAGACAATTCAAATCATAACATTATAAAAGGATAATCATTGATGGAAATAAAACAACAATAACAACAAAATTTCTCCAAACCCGTTGATTAACCCGTTATTACCTTTATTTTCTGATTCAACCATATCTCATGAAAACAAGACAATACCCACCCCACATGATGCACAAAAAAAGAGAGAGGAAGGTAAAATCTCTATCTGAATAGGTTTTGACGAAAACATTATCCAACGATGAATGCACAAGAAAGATGGGTTGATTCTCCAAGAATCTTCCATAGATCTATTCTCCTAACACAACCATGACCAAATCTCATCATATCTGGAATCTACACACTTAGATCTACCCATAATGGGAGTTGATATAAGAAACTGAGAGGAGCGGAGAATTAGATCTAAATAGATCTATGAAACCGAACAATAACAATCACATACCTCGAGGATCTAGATTACATTCTCCAAGAGAAGCCTTCAGATCGCCTCCAAAACACTTGGGAGAGGTTCTCCTTCCTTCAAGGGAGGGTAATCCCAAGTTATGGACTCTTATGAGCTTAAAAAATCTAGCTAGTGGAAAAATGATCAAGATATATAATTTTAGGATCTAGATTAAGTGGTCGCATGATTAGTTCGCCCGGTTTAGAAAACCGTGCACTAACTTTGCCTTAGCTACTACCTTGGCCACCCTTCTCACATATTTAGGCCGCACAGTTAGACAAACCGTGCTCCCCACGTGCGGAAGCTACTGCCTCCAAGACCAACTATGCATGGTTTGTCCTCATGGTTTATACAAACCGTGCACGTAACGTGCGAAATCTAATACTCAGTATATATCCATAAATGTTCACCCAACCGCACCCCGAAGTCACTACTCTAAAACATGGGTAGTTAGAAACATCAAAAGTACCTAAAGACATAATGTGGAATTACGGTTCACGGCTGTCTAATGTTGAAATGGTTCATCGAAAAGGATAATTTGGAAAAGCATTGGGGATAAGTCACCATGACCTCCCGGAACACGTTTAACACTACATTTCCACAATAAGGACTGGAGAGGTCCGGGACATTACATTCTGTATGGCCTATAATTGTGGAAGGGATAAGAGAGTGGGTGGAATTTAATAAATAGTGAGGCGATATACATTGAATTTTTCAAAAAAATATATCCACTCAAGATTATATGTTAAAATAATGATAGAAAATAGACCATATATTATCCTTAGAATATATAAGGTTAAAATATTATAACTAAATATAAAATAGAATGTTTTTATCATTTTATTTTATCCCCCCATTAAATCGTTTTTACAATTTTTATTGATATATATATATATATATTAATCATTTAATTAAGAACACTGATAAATGAATATATGGTTATGATATGTGAATTGGAAACACTCCATATGAGTATTGTTTAGTTGATTGGAAAATACCGGCTGGATATTGAATTTTGATTATGTTCGGTGTTCATGTTGCCACCATGCTATGGAATCTCAACTATGAAGTAAATTATAATTCAATTGATGATTTATGATTGAATGGATATGTAAGTTGAATTTTAATATAAATAGTAATTAGAATTGATAGTGAAAATGTAAGGAAATTATTATCCCAAAATTGTTTCCATGTATACGATATTTAAGCTTGAGGATCCCAGAAGATGAAATCCCCACATCAGTTAAATTAAAGACTATAACATCTAAGCATAGTCAATATCTTCTGCCACTTTTTTGGGTGTGGTTTATTGGATGTTAATAAGGTGAGTATCTTGATATAATTAAATAATATTGAAGGAATTTTCACAGTCCTTTGGGACACATGGGATCATATATGAATTAAATGGAAAAACACAATTGCTTCCAACCCTTCTAATGATCGAGTGACACTTGGAATCCTTATATAAATAGCTATAGATGGAATCATGTGGGTGAAAAATATTTTATGAGTGATACTTATACTCCTTATTTTTTTACAAGATAGACATAACGCTAAGTTGATCATTTATTCCATGGGTGGTACTTGGTCCCCATTAGTGGACCGCCAAGGAAGGAATCAAGTGGATATTGTGATATAACCCACCTAGAGAAATACTTAGATTCTTGTGAGGGTCATCAATGATGTTTTTTTGGGTGTAAGTTTATATTATACTTGGATTTATAGTCAGATTCCTAAACAATAATTAAAATTATGGGGATATGATTTGAATAGAATAATGAATGTAAAAAATTATATGATGTGTCTTCAATGTCAAAGTACAAGATTGGATACAGTCGTTGCCTTATATCATGGAGATAGTAAGTTTAAGAATATATTGAGAATGTCAATATGGTGAAGCTAGGAGATGCATGAGGTACCAAGACATGTAAACATAATTATAATGGATAGTTAATTGAACATGATTTTATGATTACATAAGAATGACTATTAATTCAAGTAATATCTTTTTAAATGAAATTTATTAAATTATTGTGATTATAGAGGATCATCATTTACATTATAGTATATATACATTATGAACTTACTTATATATCACATTACTTCCTCCAACACTTGTTCTTATATTTCCACACACTGGATGACACTAGACCACGGGTGGTTTTCTATTGGGACTAATCTCACAGCCTATTCGGGCCACATTAGGTTCCCAAAAATGTTATATGGTTGTATGTATTGATGATATAAAGCTCATTTATATAGTTTCATAAATTCTACATAGGTTTAGTGGAGCACAATAATGAGCTGTGGCTAATGGGGATAGCTATATGTATATTGATCTTTTTTTTACTTTTGATATAGATATTTTATTGTGTCATGTCATACCTATATTGGATTATTTTTATATATTCTACATGTATCATCATTATCATCTGAATATGTGATTCCTATTAGTATTTTTTGTTGAATCTGTGATTCAATTCTTCAATTGTCTATATGTTTTTCTGATTTTTAAATTATTTAATATTTAATTTCCAGTATGTTTCTATTTGTTGATGAGGAAAAATTCTACAAAAATACACACCTGTTCCATAACTGCTAGTCCTTAGCCTTTGATATTGGGGGAGATGCGCATGAGGTCATGTGTCCTACTAGGCTCAGAGGACAATTTTGTGGTTTTCATGTATGGGATGTTACAAAATTATAATATTTAAATAATAATATTTAATTGTATCTTTAGTCATGCTATTGTGTTAGGTATATTATATCAATCATAGTGTTATTTAAATCATTTTATATTATATTCATACCTCCATAAAATAATTATCATCAAATAGTTCATTGATATTACCATCCTAAAACCAGATAATGGTTATTATTCATAACATCTTAAGGTTTCAATATTGGTATCCCAATTTGTTATGTCCTCAATATAACACAAGTAGTAGATTCATTCGATTATTGTGAAATTTATCTATAACGCCAATAATCATGATAACATCATCATATTTGGTTAAAAAAATTTCTACTTATGTTTCATCAATGGTGAGATAATATTTTTTGTATGGAATATTGTTTATTAGAAAAGATATATGGAACATATTGTGTGCTTTAGAGATGTTTCATGGGATCTTCAATCAATAAGACAATAATTGAATTCATTATAGATTATAAAAAGCTATATTATACTAAGTGTTAATATATCCCTTATTGAAATAGATTTTAAGAATCATCAATTCAGTGAATTTCATAAAAACCTATAATACAACAAAAAATTCCAAACCATTCATTCTTCTAACAGAAAAATAGTTTTCCTTTCTAAGATATTAATTAATATAGTATTTAATAGTCATTATCATTGCTATTATCTCATAAAAAAAATTGTTCCTACCTGATTATTTCCAACAAAATCATATAAATATGAAGTGGATAAAAATATTATTCAAAATAAAACATTATACATGACCATATTAATACATGAATGCATGATACATTCATAAAAAAAAGGTAATTATTGATTCAACTAACAATAAATTTCCATTCAGAATGAACTCAAAATGGTATCCATTGTTTTAATTGTATATTCTTGTTTCCCAAGTCAGTGAGGATAATATGTAGTGCTAAAATTAATCTCAGTATAGATAATTTTATTAAATACCATTCATTAATTTGGATTTTAATTTTGGATCATGACCAGGAATAATTGAATGAGATTTTCCATGGGTTATTTAAACATTATTAATATAGACTCATTCATAGTTCAAATGAATTATATATTTTTGCGAGTGAATTTGTAGATTTTGAATTTAAATCAATAATAACCCATATTTCATCATTATTTCATTGAGACTTTAGAAATCTGGTGATAATTGACATAATGATGTAATCACATTTTGTCATAGAAAAAGTATGATTTTCCATGATACCTCTTTGATTATATCTCTTAGCCATTACATATTGATAATCCAAATTTTTTGATACATAATCAGTAATTTTAAACATTATACAATTCTTCTAGAAAGGTTACTGAATATACATATACATCATGGTGCTAACAATGTGTATAGTGAAATATTATCTACAAGATTCATCTCATAATTCCCTTTTCCACTCAATTATAACTTGTAAACATATCCAATTTCAAAATTTCATAATTACATAATTATATATGAAGTCTTCTGATTTCCATTTATTTAGAAAATTATATTTCTTTGTAAAATTACCATAATTATGTTGAGATACTTTTATCTATTCCTATAATGTTGGATTGAATGTAAAATTGAAAGGTTCAATGTTTTATCTTCTTAAACAATTTCCATATATATCATTTTTTGAATGAATGAACCAGAAATACAATTCATTCATCATTTTGTTCATGAATATGTATTTATTCCATATTAATTTATATCTTACACTTTTTTACACCACAATGTGGCATTTTATTAAGAAACTATAATCCTTGTATAGATTGAGCATCACATTGGATGATATTATCTCATCCAATTAAAATATTTATTTTATGATCTTATGGGCTTCATATATATGACAATATTCAAAATTGATATAGTTCGTTCATATCCACAGATACATGATTATGGATACAAACTAAAAGTCACTAGTTGGATAGTTTTGTTTATGAATCATTACCTATAATGATCTATAATATTATATTTTATAATTCCTTATAATGGAAGATAAATTTCCAATAGTAGATGGATATATTTTTATCACAAATCCCTAACTTCATTATGACAGATTTATACACATATAACAAAATAGATTATTCTTTTATTTTTCATAAATTATTTTCTCATTCTTATGTCTAATTGAACATAACCATGTTACATGTAAACATTCTTAACATGTTATCTGGTAGATAAAATTTATTATAACATTAACCTTCCCTTATAATTACGATACGTACCTTAGTTATGTTCTTTAGTGTAGGCCATTAGTTTATTTCTTATGCCATCTTATCATCAATTTAAATTTCATACATGGATACAATATGGCCGCCAATGACAATTCAGAAACCATAATTCACCCTTCATAAATTTTTTATGCAACTAATTTTCAATAAGACTCTAATGAATGATCCCAAATATATTATCATGATCCTAAGACTCTCTATTTTATGGAAAATATGGTCGTTAAACACCATAGAATAATTTTAATATATTCATTGAATACTGTATAAATTATATCTAAAAAATAGAGCGTTTATTTGTTAATCCAAATCAAATTACCTGAAATTTGTAATGTCAATGCATCATATGAAATGTGATATTAAAAATATCAACCTTATATATTTTGTATTAATGATACCTAGAATGAAAATAAATCATTGAAAAATCAATAGCTTCATGTATTAGGTATAAAAATTCATTAGATTGAGGTAGAGGATTCATTTTCATTATTAT
The DNA here is from genome assembly GCA_963277665.1 of Viscum album. Lineage (NCBI taxonomy): Eukaryota > Viridiplantae > Streptophyta > Magnoliopsida > Santalales > Viscaceae > Viscum > Viscum album. The sequence goes on from OY728148.1 coordinate 151,690,212, forward strand.
AATATCATAGATTTACCTAAAATAAATGATGTACTTCATTTCTCAATCATTATTATTAATGAAAATAGGGCTCCTCAAGGTGAAACCATATGGAATATAAATCCATTTTCCACAAAACTATTGTAGTTGTTTATTCGACTCCACTAATATAACAATGTCATTTCAATCGAGTGTCTTTAATATTGGGTTTTCATTAATGATTAAATTAATTGAAAAACAACTTCACATATTGTTTTATGTTCATGTAATTAAACAATAAATACATCAATTTATTCCTCTATATAAGTAAAACCACCAATGTTTATATTAACATTTTCATCCAATGATTTTTTCTTCTATTTTTCCAAAAGAAAAATAGTCAGAAGTGCTATTGGATGTGGATCAAAACATGAGGCAGGTGATGATATGACCAATCTTATTATAACGAAAATTACATCTTCATTATGATTTGAATATTATTTCTCATTAAAATTAATTTCATTAGTATATTTTAAATGGAAATATATATCATGGATTATATACAAATAAAATTGGGTATAAAAATAATGTCATGAAATATGGGATTATTTAGTGTAATAATATGATATGATATAAATAGGTTTTTCATGGTGTGATTTTCAATAGTAAATGTTTATTAACATTCCCACATTACCGTGATTTGGAAACACTGAAATTTATCGAAATATTAGGAATATATAAGATAGTGCAAACATTAAGATTCTTATAAATAATTAACTAAATTTGATGTTATGATTAAAGTAACTTCATTCAATATAATTGGATCATGAACCCCATATTTAGTATTTATATAAGTTTTTAATTCCACCATCAACCTCATTAATGGAAGGTTCCTTTAATTAATGGGAATTATTGTGAATGATTCATCATTTAATTAAATGTGATGCATTAGACAGCATTGATTTGATTATTACCCAATAATATTTATATTAGGATAAAGATTATATAAAAACATGAAACAAAATCTAAATTTTTAAAATATTTTATAGGATGATTAATTATAAATTTAAAACATAATGGGAACTAGTTTTCTCCAATATCTTTTTTAATTTATAACATGTTCCATGTTTTTTATTCGACCAGTTGTTCTCTTTGTTTCCCTATATGAAATAGTATATAATAAATTAATTCTCTATATTGATGGAATATAATATTATTTCATCATATATTTGACTTTTTTTAAAACAATACCCTTATAGAGGTTTGGATGACTTCCATCACATTAGTTATAAATCATGAACTGTAGATTCTGTTTTATATCCATAAAATATTGGGCTCATTTTATAATGTAATCCTTCTACATAAGAAAACATTTTTTTTATTTTTTATATTTTTGTTAAGGTTATATATATTTTCTCTATTATGATTCCAATGAGTTATGTATTTATATAAGATTATTGATTATAATTATCTGCAATCATCATGTTTTATTTTATCTCCATTCCTAGTACTCTAGATAAATAAAAACCATTGATCGAGATTATATAAAATAAAAAATGATTCCAACCAAAACATTTTCATTTTATTTAATCATAGAGTGAAATATATCCTTTCATGGGACATTATTTATGTCATAACTATTAATGGGTTAATATTTCCACTAGAAAAAGGATGACTCGGTCACATGAAATGGTGTAATTTAAGTGTATCATTCCATGGAACATCATAATATTACATATGTGCATGATAATTTTTTATAACATGTGTTATATTTCCTAATAAGGTATTTATATACTCATATAAAAAAACAATTGTATTGGATTCGTCAAGGTTGAAGTCCCTTCATTGACCATTAGTACACATTATAAATCAACTTTTATGAAATATAACAAAATAAAATACTAAAATGATTTATCTCACAAAATAATCATCAATAATATTGATCCCAAATAAAAAACATCAAAATTTATAAGTGGTTTTAAATATAATATTCTATTGTCCTAATTCTTATGATTGTTATGTTATGTTAAATTCTATTTCTTATGGTCTTTAAAAAATAAATTTTTATTTGAAATGAAACAAATAAAACATTTTTACCTCATAAACAGGGCTGTACTTATTAAAGTTTCATAAATATAATGGATTTAATCATCTTGTCTTGATCAATACGTTTTTCCTAGAAAATATGATTAATATATTATTTCTAATATATGAATATATATATGTAATTTAAAATAAATTATTATTTCAACATTGTGATTATTTAAATTTCCTATATATATATCCTTATAGATTGAAAAACATTACATAGTGATATTACACACACACTTGGGGTTATGTAAAATGTATGTAATTTTGAGTAAAAAAACATAATCAATATGGGAAGTTAAATGAATGAAAACAAAAGCCAATTAATTGATAAGATTGGGAAAATATGTATCTTGGGAATACAAATCTTTAGTATTACGATGGATAGTAATAAATGAAATCTCAGTTAAAGATGTTTATACTATTAGATGTCATATTCTAGGACATCTTGATATTATTTCGATATATACCTTACTCCTTGGTTGATTAAAAATATTAGTAAGGGCCCATTTTATTTCGATAAAATAATTCTAATGAGACCTATAGATGCATCAAGGTGATATATAATTTTATGCCCCACTGAGAAAAAAATGTTAAGTACAATACAACTTTATTTAAGGGTTCATTTAATTCATGAAAATATTTATTATCAAAAACTGAACAAATTTATTTAATAAAATTTCATATCAACATTTCATAATCAATCATCTATCATTTAATGTAAACATTGTATTCCAAAGTGGCAAGTGATTAATTAAATAATTATATACATTTCAAAGATAATGTATATATTTACGACAAATGTAATGTGAAAAAATAGTAGGAAAGCGATTGTTTCAAGAAAACATTAAAAACAAGATAATAAATAAGAGATAAAATATTACTTCCAGTTTATTAGAAATAAGGATTTTGAAAAAAATTATTTTATTTTGGGAAATAAAATAAAATAGATGAGAATTTTTTTCATATGATTTTAATTTTTAAAGCCATTTGAATTATCCTAAAAAAGTTAATGACTATAAAATGGTAATAGACATAAAAATGTTCTTTAACGTTGTAAAGGGTAAAAAAATTCCAATTTACATTATTTTATAATGAAATATAAAATTGAGTAATTTTGAGAAAACTATATAAATATTCTTTTCATATCATTAAATATATGGAGATAAAATAAAATATTCTATGTCAATAATTTGTGTAAATATAATTATTTTTTGAACATTTATGAAAAATATTGATATTGAGGATAAATATACCTGATCATGATGGGAAATAAGATTATATTTTCAATCATATATTATTTATTAATGAGTATATTGAAGTAGGTAAAAAATACTCATGTATAAGTTGTTACTAATTTTAAATAACTCAAATTTAGAAAATAAACACCACATGAATATAAATAGGCTATTATTAACACATATGCGTCAATGAAGTTCAAATTGATATGAAATACATTTCAAATAATTGAGTCATCATGTGGATTGTCTATATTCAACGAAAATAAAAAAAATATTTAATTTATAATGAATTTTTTTAAGAATAATATTTTTTTATTAGTTACCAACTTTTAATCATTTTCATATTCAATTAATGTAACATCATACATTTTGATGATATTCATCTCAATGTTCAAAATTCATTCTTTTAGAAGAGAATAATCAATGATAAGACTATTTCATAATATATTATATAATAATAATTTAATTATTATTATTTTTAGACATAAATAATTTTAAATCAACCAATATTTATGATGACTAAAAATGAATTTCATACACATGATAAATTTTTTTATTTTTTAACTATTGTGATGGACATAATGTTAGAGTTTTATTTGAATTATGTATTGATAGTTATATCATATATATTATATTATTTCATATGAAATCATATAAATTTCAGTTATGTATGAAGGCTATGAAAAACAACTCACATTACTTCATAACGGTGGTAATCCACACTTACGCATGTACGATGCTGTTATTTTTCAATGAATGTGAATTTAATAAAATATGTGATATATTAATTTTACAAAATGTCTTTTAATAAATATAATATGTATATATGTACTAAATCAATCATTATATCTATTAGTGAGAGGAAGTGATAGAAAATTAATTACAATAGTTTTTGAGGTGGTACTCCATTGTACACATGAATAATTATTTTTTTTTCTAATTTTTTTAATATGTAATGGATTTATTATATTAAATAAACATAATAACCTATCTGTTTGTAGGATATAAATATTTAATTTAATTATCATTGTTCATATAGATTTTTCAAAGGTGTAGGGAGAAATAAAATGTTAATTCTTTTTTTAATGATACCTTTTATTTGGACAACCTATTTAAGATTGTCTCCAATGTCTTATTAGCTTGTCATTACGATACAAAAATATCCTCTAGGACATGTTTAGGGATGTATGACAGAATATTTTATGAATAATAATTTTAAAAAAATAATAATTATGGAATTATTAGGGGATGTTCTTTATTTATGTGAATGATGGGTCCATTGTTTGAACTTCATAAATAATTAAAAATAATTCAAATTCCTATTTATATTGAACACACACACACATATATATATACTAAATATAAGATAATTATCGATCTAAAACATTAAATACAATAAAATTTTAAATTGTGCTGGTTTAGTTTTATCGTTTAACATATATATTTAACACCACATGGTCCCTTTAGAAAAATAAAAAATAATATATTTTTCAACACATTAATTGTGAATCGTGATACAATTAATGGAAAAACAACACATAAATGTGAAATTTTTTATATTTCAAACCATATACCATCATTTTTTCAAAATAAGATATTTTTATGATTTAAAAATCTTTTATTGTTATATTATTTATTTCCATATATCATTAAATACATTTTTGCAATATTAATTTTATTTCACAATGAATACATCAATAAAAATTTGGAAATATAATATAATAATTTGAATCATAATTATAAGGTAATACTTATCTAATATTATTTGTAACCCAAAAAATATTCCAAGTCATTATTGTTTTAGTAATTTTAAAATTATATAAATTTCTATTAATTAAATAAATAATTTCATGAAGTTGTGCAGAAATGTAAGGGAATTTTTTCTTTACTCACAAAAAGAAATAAATTTCAACATATAAGAAATTATTTTTGTTACACATTAAAATTATTAAATAAATATATGTCATATTTATTTCTATTATAAAATATTATAGTTATTAAAATGATAAAAATGACATTTTTGAATTTATCTATGAATTAAATGATAGAATGGTATAAAAAATTAATAAATAGAAAGAGGCTATATAATTGATATTTTGAATATTTTATATGAAATATTACACACATAATTATTTTAAGGCTTGTATTCTATTTATTTTTATGTCGTTATCACTTTGTTATTATCATTAATAACCTAATTTTTAATTTTTTTTGTGGAATTTATTTACTATGGATACTTCTAATATTGAACGAAAATAAAATTGAACTACATACCATATATGAAATTCCCAAATCCAAAAATAGAACACATTTTATAATAATTAATTACAATAATTCGATATTTTATCTTACGGTTAAAACAAAAGATGAAAGGAAAATTTTTTCTTCTATAAAAAAAAATTTATTTTAAAAAAGGTTTCCATAAAAATTACATTGAGAAAATTGATTCAAAATAAAAAATTTGTATTTATAATAATATTATTAATAACATGGTTCATTAGGTAATTTTTTTGAATGGAACGTTTTAATTTCAATAAATAAATACTTTTTTTTTCAATTAGTGATATATATTTTTGTATACATTGAAATATAAATCATGTCAAAACAATAAAAAATATTTCAAATTAAGATAATTTATATAATTTTATTTAAACATTAAGTTAATTTCATAATATATAATATATAAAATTTGAAATAAAAATTATTTTCTCACAAAAATGAGTAAACAAATTTTTTATGGTAACATATTTTAGAAAATAAAATTACTTTATAATAAAATTGATTATTTATTTTATATTAAGAATTTGTAACTTTTTATTGATTATATTTATCATAAATATTATGAAATGTTATTATTATTATGCTTTCGCATTAATTCAAAGACTATGTAAAAATAGTCATATTTAAATAATATTATCATTCATTATTTTAATCTTTCTATTTCATGTATTATATGTTATCAAATGTAATGATTCTAAATTATCATGATATTATATCTCATATCCAATTCTAATTTCATAATCAAACTTGGAAAAAATATTCCACCTTCATCCTTATATCTAACAACCTATTCCCCCATCAACAATATAATTGGAACCCCCAACCACTATCACATCCTAAGAAATCCCCTCTCATTAGTAATAAAAAATTCCAAACATACATGTTTATCCTTTAATATTGTAAACAAAATAAATACATATATTATAAATAATTTTTAAATGTATTACTCCATATTAAATTTCAATTGAATACATTGATAATTAATATAGGGGTTTCTAGTCGTTATCAAAAAATGAAGGGATCACTAATACCAAAAAAATTTATTTATATAATCATTAAATATACTTTTCTATATTTAATTAACCATATAAGAAATAATAAATAATAGAAGTACTAAAAAATAAAATTTAAAATTCTAAATAATATTTAATATATTTTTCATTCTAACATAATTAAATATTACATATATGAACAATGTTGATGATAATAATATCATGATACTAATTGTATTAAAAATATGTTAAATTATTTATTTTGAAATATAATTTACACAAAATCAATAATGATTAACAGTAGTAAAAAATCAACAATATATCAAGAAAATATCAACAGGCTACACTAAATATTTTGGATAATAATGACCCACTAAATAATTAAATTTCCACAATGAATTATCAAAACATTTTAAAAATTGAATGTCAAATATAATACATACATAAATATATATATAATTATCATCATAAAAATTTCAAGAAATTTATTATATCAACATACAATTATTCATGTCCCACTCATATATAATTTCTATGGTATATATCATTATAATATAATTTATTTTTTTAATTTCATAACCCTTATAGTAATAAAATACATTATTAGATATTATTAATTAATTATTATTAAAAATACTAAATAGAATTCATCAGTTTCTATATGTAATATCAAATATACATATTTTAACTCATTTGAATGAAATTGTTATTGATGACTCACATTATCCACCACATGAAATATTTCTTTTTATACCATCCCGGAATAAAAAAATTATAATGGTTATAAAAACATACATGAAATAATAATTTATTCCTAAAAATCCATTAATATATTACTACATATAGTGATCCTATATTTAAATTATAAAAAATATTATAACTCATTAACAATAAAGCAATACATACATTTCATTGTCCTATTTCAAAACTTCCAAAATGCCATAAATTAATTATATACATGATTAATTTGAAGATTTTATTTATTGTTAATCATGTCAACTTAAACAAATAATCCAAAGCATGATTAATTCACGTTTCCACATAAAATAATCGATAATAATAAAATTCACAACCTCTTATAAGATTTATAAACTGCAACATTAAAATAGAGTTGGAAAAGATTTTTATGCGCATGATGAAATTCATAGAAGAAACCTAAAATGCATTTCAAAATTATCAAAAATCCCCAAAACATCCACCATAACTAATGTAATATGAATGCATAAATTTGTAATGATACCCAATAGTTATAGAAAATAATAAATCATTTCAGATATCTTAGAAAGAAATTTTTACATATTTATTTAGAATGACCTTAATATATAAACAAATTTTAAAACTTTATAAAATGTCATACTTCATATTTTATGAAACTGATTAAATATATAATGAAATTCATCATATTGATCAATTAAAAATATTAGAAGTCGGTAAAAGAAGATTGTAATATGAATTAGAGGGAAAACATTATTTTTTATATTTTGAAACATTAACATTATATATAAAATATAGGATTTCTAATGTTAATATTGTTTTATACATACATGTCTAGCTAACCATAAAATAGTATTTGTAATCTCATATTACCCATAAAATTGATTTAGAATCACACGGTTACCTTTACAAGATATTTAGGTTACAAATATGTGAGGTGGAGAAGTACCTTACTAAAATATGATAAAAAAATATACCATTACAATAGAAAATGGTTTCTCAGTGTTCCTATAAAAATATAAATACTAGAATGATCATTATTAAACTCATATAAATTTAGAACGACCACTATAAAAAATTATGGTACCTTTACACAACATTAAAAGTGAGGATTACCCATACATGACATATAGAACACCATTATTTTAATTATTAAAACTTTTGATTACAACCACATAACATAACATAAGTAAGGATTTTTAAATTTTAAAAATATAATTTTTAAATATTTGATTTTTACATACAAATTACTAATTAATTAATAATATAGGGATTTTTATCACACATAATATCCGAAATAAAATTAAATGATAATAAAATCATATTACAAATATTCATAAAAAATACCAAATAATAATTTACAAAATTGAAATTAATTTCATAATTATTAATCATTTATAAATGATGTTATTTACATAGAAAATTATTTTGATAAAAACGTATACGTTTAATGAAACCACTACCAAGACACCAAAAAACTAGATTAACAATGTAAGGTCTCAAGAAAATTATATACACATACATTATATTTACCCGAAACAATTCTTATTATTTAGAATTTAAACAATCCTAGTATTTAGAGGGAGGGTTCGTGTTGGGTCCCAAATACACATGGATAATACATTTTTATGTTTTCAATGATCAAATTTCGTAGTGGTTACTCAGATGAATATTGGAGGAGTTAGGCTATGTAAAATCAATAAGGTAGGGATTACATGAGGTGTAACAACATTATACTATGTGAAATCCTATTTCATGTGTTGTTTCACTATGTAAAAGAGGGATTCATGATGTAAAATGTTTCATTTTTCAAAAAATAAAATATAAAATTGAGGTGACATGTATTTTGGTGGAACTCGACCACAAGGCTTTTCCTTACATGAAATAGAATACCATTTCGTGTCATTTCCCAATGTTGTTTGACTTATGTGTCTTCCAAATGCTTGGGTTTTGTCAAACCTATGGTTTTTTTGGCTCTCCCACGACCCCAATATAATCAATAGACCTCCCTCCAGTGTTTTTGATATTACATCATCAAGGAATGATCCATAGATCCCTCCAACGATCCATAGTGATTTTTCTTCGATATAGGGTATGATCTACACCATTATTGAGGGTTAATTAATAATTTTTCTCTTGTTTTTTCTAGGTTATGGATCAATATATGCATGTTTTTAATGTATTTTTCTTGATTTTTGGTTCGTGCGGTTGTGGCGTGACATCCTTGCGGGAAGGCAATTATTGTGGGAGAGGTGATCGTGATCTGTTACATTGATCTGCTCTCATGCGAGGAAAGAAAATGAAAATTTTATGTAGTTGATTAATTATACATATAATTATTTATGTGTGATACTCATGATATAATGGTTTATCAAATAGATCGTAATGGTATTGGCTAAATTATTATTTAATCTTAATCAATGAAATTGTCATTGAATGCAGGTTATAAATTTATACCATGATAATATTTTGCCTCTTGATTTTCTATATAGAGTGAAATCTATGACATCCATGATATAAAATGTATTTGTATATGTAAATTGTTATTGAAGGTAATAATGGAATTAATTGATAATTAATTTGATTAAAGATAAAGAGGCATGTTTAAGGAATCTAGTTTTTGTTGTTGTAATTTTTTGATGAAAAAATTGAAGCAAGTGATCATGTTTAGTTTATCATGTTGAGGAAAATGAATAAATTTTTTTCATGTTTATTATTTAGTTATAGGAAGTTTATATTAATTTTTCAATTAATTAGTGATAGATTTGGAAACTTGTTTCTTAAAATACATATAGATTGAAACTAAATATTGATTTTGTAAATTCAATAATGAATAACAATTGTTTGTGTGGTAATTATAATTCCTTTCAAGGCATGAGTTTCCCTCATTCTTGTATGATTCACGTGCATGTGATTTGGATCTATGATATCATTTTGTCTGTGATGGATTGATGCCTTTCATTGGGGCCTAGAGCACATGGATAGGTTTGTTCCAAGTGCTTGTGATGTTATCTCGATACAAGACTTGTGGTTGTCGGGGAAGGGAGGCCTAGATGTGATGTGATCACAGTGGGATATTGATGTATGTGGGGTCATGGAAGCCCAGTATTTGTGGCAGTAGTTTACACCTAGAGTGGTGAGATGCATCAATTTATGCATGGGGTGTTGGGGAGGATTCATGGGAAGATGGAACAGGTTGAACATGGGATTACCTATTCATATGAAGGTGGTTGATGTTGAATCTTTTGTTTTTTATCTACATTAAATTACCCACTACATGAGGAATTTTTCACTGATTTCCCACCTTCAAAAAATAGGCGAAGATGTGTGGGGTAAGACATGTTCATTTAGTGTCTGTCTATTCATCATACTGAGACCTTTCAATGGTTGCTCACGTTTCCTTCATAGAATGCATAAGTATAATTTAAAATTTTAATGTTGTAGAATAAATGATAAAATGATGTTAAACCATGGGTGGGAGATTTATGGGATGCAATGACGAGGTTGTGATTTTGAGAAGTAGTGGACATAGTTTTATTATTCATGGGGGGCATGGAAATAAGTTGTTATTCTAATAACATGTTATATGAAAAAAATGAATTAGGTCAATTAGTGGTTAAAAAAATTAAATAATGTAATATTAAACTGATTAAAATGGGTAAAGTAAATAATTGCATCTCTTTAAATGGTTTTGGGCTTAATGGATATCTTTTCTTACCAGTGGCAGCCAGGAGTCTAAGAGATGTTAGCTGCATATGAGAATAATACTAGGTTATTCCCATAGTGTGGTTGTGAGCTATAATATATCATGTACTAGAGTGTTTCTATAAGATACTATCCCTCTCCGAATAGGGTGACTGAAACCCTAGGGAATATATGCCATGAAGGGTGTTTTCCCCAACATCCTAGTAGGAGGATGGATATCCGACTACCCCCCATTTTCCCCTCTTTATTCTCTTAGTGGTTACTTGTGTTTCTTTTCATAGAGGTTATTTTACCACATATATTTGTATAATAGGGATGCAATTTCTTATTGTTATTACGCACACATTTATTCTGGATATAGTTCCTTAAGAACTATTATAGGTGTAACATTTATAGGTTCTGATTTCATGACGATCCTTACTCGTGGTTTGGATTGTAATTTCTTGAGGTATAATACTCGACATATGATACATGTTATGTGAGTTGTGTTGGATCCAAAAAACTACATGGTTACTTCTGGTTGTGTGGATGGTTTTCTACTTTGTCTTGATGTCTCTGATAAATCCTTTGCGTTGCATGAGGTTCATGTTGTGGTGTTGTGCCTAAGTGTCTTTAGGATAACCTTTATGGAGAGATTTTCTCAAGACCTATGACTTTGGGTAGAAGAAGAAAACCAATGTATAAGTGTTAGTTGGGAACCCTTGGTATTACTTATTATATTATATACTCTTGTTTATGATATATTATTAGAGTATCCATGGTGAGGTTGGGAAGATAGTAGATCTTTATAGGTGATAAGATATTTTCACTAGTGTTCACTATGATTTATCATGCCTTCCTTACTCTTGCATGAGAGGCTCCACTAAGTAATGTACTAATTACACTATTATACTCAATCTAAATATTTTAAAACTATATTCTTGTCACATCTATTAGTTTGGAGATTTGGTTGTTTACTATGAGTCTAGGGGTTTAACATGAGTTGTTTGGGCTTCATAATCATGATAGTTTTACATTAATCTAGTACTTGAAGTTTTCTAGTTCAAGATATATATTTTTTCATGAAATTAAATATTTATAATTTTGTCTTCATTAATATAGTATTTTCAGTAGCATTTGGTTTGATTCTGTGTTATCTCTCCCTTTTTCATGTGCCTTCTTAGAGGGTATTACCTCCCATCGATGTTTTTATTCTACCCATGGCACTAATCAACATCCTGGGGCCTCATAGAGGTTCCAATCAGGTGATCATTATCTCTCTTCTCACATTGATGACCCTAGAGGGGTAGACTATGTGGGGATGGGGTCGTGAAAGTGTGGTATAAATGTCCTAGTTGAGGGATAGGATGGAGTTTGGCATTAGGAACAGGAAATATTTCATGGGTTTGTAGGGTAATTCTACCAGCTAAAATTATCAAGCACTGTAATAACTAAAGACTATCTGAGACACATATATTTAGGGACCCATGTGATCGGATGCACATTACATTATGTTTTCAGTGGCTACAATAGAATGTGATGATGGTTTTCATGTAGAGACCTAGGAAAGGATCGTGTATCATTATTCTTTGTGCATTTCATTGAATGGGTTGATTTTGTATATTTTAACCTTAAATAAAGAAAGAAAAACAATTAATTAAAGTTAATAACATTAATATTATAAGTATTTTATCCATAAATGTCTTTTTCAAAGGAATGAATTTATGTCGACATCACCATTAGGTTCTCATGGATTTTGATCAGTAGGTGGTTCAAGTAGAACGCCATAGAGTAGAGGTTGATAATGTAAACACATAGAAGAGGAAAAACCATGTGTTTTAGCACCAAAGTATACAGAAGTATGAGGTAAATGTTATAGATATAGTCAATGAAGATTGGTTAGAATAGGATTAGATAGATTTTGTTTGATATGTGCTCAGCAGAAGCACTGGGTGTCGTTGGATGTGAAGATTCTACATAGGGAATGAGGTAGTGGTGGTTCGTTTTCATAATGGATAACAAGGATTTGGAAGTCATGTGGAAGGAGTTATAAAACATTTCATGGTCGAGATAATATATTCGATATTGGAGGTCGCCAGTTTCTAGGAGCTTCTTATCATTTAATAAGGGAGACACAGTGTGAAAGAGTTCAGGTTCCATTTTAGGATACTTTAGTGATATGGTTCAAAAATATTTCTAGATGAGAAGGAAACATTGAGGAATTTTATGTAGGATTAAAATCTATAGAACTAGCACATATTCCCCACATTTATGTCAAAAATATAAAATATGGTTCTGGAAAGGGACGAAGTCCTTGATAGAACATTATCTAGAACTGGAGCATCATGGGAGAGAAGACATATGGATTTCTCAAAAAATAGTGATGTAGTATTTGTTTTTTTGTACTCATGGTAGAAGAGTTTTTGACCATATGAAGGTTGGTTCTGGGCCTCCATGTATTGTTTCATTAGGGCGTGTGGCTCCCAGAAATTGGCCAATCGACATGGCACTTGGTTTTTTTATGGAGGCAAATGTCATCAATAGCGATAGTGCTTGAACTTTTTGAGTTGTCTGCGTGTGTCAGGTGTTCTTCTATAGGTTCCTCCATTTATGTACATACAACCATGGGTTCAACAGAAGGTTACAGTGGTTTTGGATCATTAGATACATGATGGGTCATGTATAGGATAGCCACGAGATGCTCCATGCCCTTAAAGAGAAGAGCACAATTGTGGAGGTGGTCTCCTTTAGGTATATGGAAGCGTTTTAGAAGGTTGCAGTCAGATAATTTGTTTTGAATTACAAGTTCCAAGTGATATAGACTATGTTCTTGGTACTATTTTTTTGTTTTCTAATTGGGTGCATGAACTTTTATATTCTGGATCACCACACTCATTAATATCACTTACACTATTTTTTGCATTAGTACTTAAGTTAGAGAGGCTTCCAATATCCTTGGTGTTGACTTTTCCAGTTGGAGGCCATTCAAAGTCATTTGACGTTTGAGGAGACTACAAGCAAGATATGGGGAAACAACTCTCTTGTGGATATTTCATATTCTTAGGAATAAAATCATTTGATTTCATCCTCTTCATGGATTGGTTTTCTTCAATGCTGGCAATCTTGGATTTCTATAGGAGGGGGTGGGGTTCTTTGATATTAATGGAGATCCAAGAGTGTTTGATGGTGTGAGAGACCAAAGGTAGTTCACATGAATGTTATGTCATATTCAAAATTGATTGATGATTTGATGTTGAGTTAATTTTAGGTTCAGTTTTATGGGTTTCCCAATGTCATTAAAGTGTACCCTGATGAATTTCCAGAAGATTTTGTAGCACTACACCTTGGACATGATTTCGATTTTGGGATCAAATGAAAACTAGGAACATCTTATATCTCAACATTACTATAGAGTATGTTTCGTTATCAATTTTTGGATCTGTGTATATAGCTCGATTGTCTATTATAGAGTGGTTTTGTTCTGTTAAGTGTGTCACCATGGGGTGAACTGGTTTTGTTCATACCGACGGTTGACAACAGTTTGCGGTTGTGTATCGATCATCGTCGTAGGAACCAAGTGATAGTGAATAACTGATATCCTCTTTGGAAAATTGATTATTCATTCGACCAACTGATGGTTAATGTTTGTTCTTGAAGAACAATTTGTAGTCATGATATCATTATATGCATGTGAGGAATGAGGGTATCCTGAAGAATTATTTCTGTTGTCATCATGGGCATTACGAGATCGTTGTGATGTCGTTCAGGGTGAAATATGATCTTTTCGATCCTCAATATCTACTAGAACCTCTGTAAAAGTATCCCTATCATCAACGTCCAACTCTCCATGGTCGATTATGTTAGAAGGGTCGTGCACATATCTCCTCAGCTAGGATACATGGAAGACATCGTGCATCCAGTGAAACTGAGGTAGAATATCTAAGTTGTAAGCCACCTCTCCAACTCTGCTGAGGACCAGAAAAGGTTGGATGAATCTCAGAGATAACGTGCCACCTTGTCCAAATCTCCGTAGACATCTTCGGGGTGAGACCCATAGAAAGACGTGGTCTCCATTCTCTAAATCGAAGGGTCTCTGTCTCATATCAACATACGTCTTCTGTCTGCTCTGTGTAGTCTTCATCCGCTCCTGGATGATCTGCATCTTCTCTGTGGTAGCTTGTACTATATTGTTTCCCACTAATGTGGACTCCCCTTGGTATGTCCAACACAATGGTGATGTATAACACAATGGTGATCTACAATGTCACCCATATATTGCCTCAAAATGTGGAATCCCAATGGTGGAGTGATAGATGTTGTTGTATGCAAACTCTACCAAGGGTAAGTGATCCTCCCAGATACGACCGATTTCATGGACATAAGCACAAAACATGTACTCTAGGGTCTGAATAGTCCACTCCGTCTAGCCATCCGTCTAAGGATGGAAGGTAGTGACCAAACAAAGCTGTGTCCTGAAAGCCTCTTGTAACCCCTTCCATAGCCAGGAAGTGATATGTGCACCATGATCGAAGTCAATAGTCATAAATATTTCATGTAGCCTCACAATCTCCTTCACATAGAGGTGTCCCAAGCTCTCTACTAAACCCTGCTCTCTGATCGGTAGGAAGTCGGCCGATATGGTGAGTTCGTCAATGATCACCAAAATCGAGTCATGTCCCCTAGATGTACTTGGAAGTCCTATCATGAAGTACATGGATAGCCCATCACACATCAACTCTGGGACCTCTAAATGATGAATTAAGCCTGCTGGTACCTGATGCCCTGACTTCACATGCTGACATGTGAGGCAACGAGAGGCAAACTCTACAACTGCCTTCTTCATTTCTAGCCACCAGTGCTATCGTCGGAGGTGCTAGTACATCTTTGTTACTCATGGATATACCGATAGAGGGGATGTATGGAACTCCCTCAACACTTCCTCCTGATGTGAAAGTGGTACCATAGTATATCCTGTAAAGAGGATGACATGCTCCCCACCTTCATAAAATCAATCAGGTGCCTACCCTATGGATATCTGAGCAGGTGGTGTCTCATAGTCAGTGTCCCCTTGTTATGCCTCCCTGACTCGATTTAGAAGTTGGGGAGTGACAGTAAGAGACTAAAAAGAAGCTGCTCCATCTCTATCAACAAAGGATATCTATAAAGAATCCAGCTACTCCTTCACTTTTCCTAGTAGTTGTATAACAGATCTCCTACTGGGTGAATCAACAAAAATGTTCCCCTTCCCAAGAGTATAGACTATCTCATTGTCATAGTCCTGGGGGAAGTCATGCCAACTTCATTATCTCAGGTTCTGGTCATTCTGAGTGAAGATATACCTGAGACACTTTTGATCAGTGTAAATGGTAAAAATCGCACCCATCAGATAGTACCGCCACATCTTCATTGCGAAGACCACTATTGCTAACTCCAGGTCATGGGTAGAGTAGTTATTCTCCTATTTTCTCAGCTGCGGTAAACCATATTCCATTGATGATCGCTCCTATACCAGGACACATATGAGCCCGATCCTTGATTTGATGCAGTAGACTATGTACCCTATGCCTATCTTTGGAATCCTCAAGATGGGGGCACTTTTCATCCTCTACCTCAGCTCCGGAATGCTCTTATGTAATATCTTCTAACACACAAAGGGTTTCCCCTTCTTTGTCAATGATGATATTGGTGCTGCAACTCTGGAGAGGTCTATTAAAAACCTCCAGTAATATCCATCCAAACCTAGGATAATTTGTACCTCTTTCACACTTCTGTGTGGCTCCCAAGACAGTTCCACCTCAATATTTGCTGGATCCACTGCAACTCCGGCATCAGAGATGACATTTCCAAGAAAGTGAACCTCTTGGATCCAGAACTGTCACTTTGAGAGCTTAAAATAAAGTTGTTTCTCTCGATGTGTGACAAGTACTACCCACAAATGATAGGAATGCTCCTCATCATTAGTCAATTAGATCAGCATCCCATCAATAAAGACTATGACAAATCTATCAAGGTATGTCTAAATGACCTTATTCATGAGCCCCATTAAAACTTCTGGAGTGTTGGTTACACTTAATAGAACAACCAAGAACACATAGTGGTCATACTGACATACTAAAGCCATATATTTCACATAATCATCTCAAACTCAAAGCTAGTGATAGCCTGATCTGACGTCTATCTTCAAGAACCACCGTGCTCCCTTCAACTGATCAAAGATGTTATCAATAATCAGGAGTGGGTACTTGTTCATCATGGTCACCTGGTTCAGGTTCCAGTAGTTGACACAAGACCTCAAGCTCCCATCCACCTTCTAGGAGAACAAAATCGGGGATGACATTGGAGAAACATTGGGCCGGATGAATCCATTCTCCTATATGTCCTCTAGCAGTACCCGCAGCTCACGATGCTCCGCGGGAGCCATCTGATATGCTGGTGTAGATATCGGTGCCATCCCGGGGTACAAGCCAATGTAAAAGTCTACCTCTCTATGAAGAGGTTGACCTTGGACATCATCAGGGAAGACATCCGTGTACTGGTCCACCACTACAGGATAACTCAGACTCTCTGAATCAACTGATCTGAGGGTAAGGCTGGCCATGTGATGAGTGATCAGATGCACTCTCCTCTGAGTAAGTCCATCATGTGCGGTAAAGGTTCCCTTCCCTCTGTGGAAGGTAAACCTGGTCCTATCTGTGCAGACACACTAATTTTTGTGCCTAATACAGTCAATATGATCATGGACTATAGATAACCAGTCCATACCAAAGATGGGGTCGTAAGGCCTCGACACCACTACAAGGAGATCCCAGCCATAACTCTCGCCTCCTAGAGTAAGATCACAAAACTTACACTAGTTTATAATCATCAAATATTCTCCCGTAGGATTCTCTAGCTATTAGGATCGAGACAACGACTCTGTCAATATCTCTACACTCCGAATGAGGGCAGCGACAATGAAAGAGTGACTGGAACCCGTGTCTATAAGTACTATATTTGTGGTGGTGTAGATACAGATCACACCTTGAATCATCTCTAGAGCGCCATGATTGTATGCCTCAGATTCCTAGAGCTGAGCTCTCCCCTATCCACCTCCTCATTTCAGTCAGGGTGGACATCCCGATGGTGGAGGCAGTAACACCTCGAATCATCGTCCACCGCCAACTACACGACCAGCTCCTCTGCAATGTCTACCTACTCCCTGCAAACCACCTCGATCGAATCTATGTCCTTTCCATGTTGGTCCTTCAACCATCAGCTGATCATCTTAATGACGGTTCGGGAAGGCATGAGCCATGTGACCCTGCCCGCCGCATGCGTAACACTTCCCTCTCCAAGCATGCTTTTCTCCGATTCGGGTGCCCGCACAGCCGATCCAGAGTCATGTCGTCAAACACCTGTAGGTCTGGTCCTTTTTAGCCTTTGCGAAATCTATCTGCTGCCAGCTGTAGAAGACTCTACTACGTGTAGACTGGTGGTGGATCTCGTTGCTTGAGACTACTCAGTAAGGAATCTTTCCACTAGGAGGGCACTCTCTAACACCCCATCCTAAATCAGGATGCTGAGTGAGATCACTGAAGCTCTAATCTCTCACCTGAGTCCCTGCTCGAAGGTCCGAGCCCTGAAAAACGGGTCCCAAACCATATCGATTGAGTACCATAAAGGGTTTGTGAACCTCACTGAGTACTTATCTAATGTCATCTTTCCCTGATGCAGATGAAGTAGCTCCGAAATTCACACTGAGCTGAGAGTCTTTGGAAAAATCTTTTACCCAAACAGGATCTCAATGTCTGCCCGAAGAAGAATCATCTCTTCAAGAACCTAGAGCATCAAGATCCA
This sequence comes from Viscum album, assembly GCA_963277665.1. NCBI lineage: Eukaryota > Viridiplantae > Streptophyta > Magnoliopsida > Santalales > Viscaceae > Viscum > Viscum album. Next base: position 151,709,005 of record OY728148.1, read on the forward strand.
CCATCTGCCTGTTTCTTCCTGTAGAATACTAGTAGCAAGAATCACCATGAGGTCTACTAGTGTCTCTACCAGTCGGAAGACTCTCACTACTGTCTCCATCCAATCCTCAACCGACTGTGGGCCCGTATATCTCCTGAACTCGTGAAACACGCTCAAGAGGCGTGCATCGTCTACTGCGGGGTACAGACACATCAGTGGCCTAACAAAGATTGGTAATGTTGGTTTCTCTATTGGTGCCTCTACTAGAAAAGGGCAATGCACCGTGGCCTTGCCACACGGTGGGATATCAGTGCATAAAACTCTCGTAACTCTAACCGGTTTCCTGCATTGAGGCATCCTAAAAGAAATATATGTGACACGGGAATAATATTATACCTCATTAGCTGACCTGGTTGATCTGACTTGAAGAAAACTTAAAAAAATACACATGCAATCAGTGTTTCCGTGCACTGATTCAGAAATCATAAGTTAGGGTCATGGTGTATGGACACGTCGGCGACCACAACAACACTAGAATCCCCGAACTGAAATCCTCACTCACTACACTTAACACTATTGCATAACAAAAAAAAAGACCATAGTCAGATGTTCTATGGTAGAACTAACTCCTCTGATACCAATTTTTCAGGACACGTCCCCTGGGGAACGTGATGTGACTAACCCATGCCCGCCTTCCATAGGCCAGGGGTTCGCGACTAGCACCAAAGGAATAATTCCCAAAAATTGGGAAGGCGTTACCTTTATAACCTTTAAACGCACACAACAGAGAACACAACTGGATACAAATCACTATGTAAACTTTATAACAAAAGAGTTGTGAAAAGTAATAGGGGACAAAAATACAAGCCCAATTGTAAAGTACAAGGAACTGGAAGGACAAGTACAAATAAATAAAGGATAAAAATAGTTTTTGGGTCCTCCTCTGGGATTCCTACCTGAAGGGTAGATATAGAGAGCCTCCTCAGCACTACCCATCCATCAGTGTCCTTTGCGTACCGACATGTCGTAAGGTCCACCTTCGGGTATCGTCCGTCCTGTACTATAAGCCTTAGTCATCGTTGTCCGACGTCTGCAGCCAACACAACAAGGTGCAGGCTTATACCATGTAGGGGTGAGTACAACAATACTAAGTAGTGACCCTGAGACCCTCAAGGTCTCACAAAATACAACTATCAAAAACCAAAAAGTTTGAAATAAATAGATAACCTTACTTAGGTATATGCCTATATATATACCTAAGTAATAAAGTGATCCATGTCAATCATGAGGAAAACACAAAAGTACTGACTCAGCTCGACCATGTTTTTTATTCTAATTATAGAAACCAAGGATGCTGGAGAAAACCTCCTCTATCGAGTATAGTGGGATTTCCGCGACACCAAGCGCGCTTCCCAGTTACTTTGGACTGCTGATGTACTCTTCATATCATGTAACGTGGGCCTGATGTGTCACACAAAGGTGCTCCCCACCACGGGTCTTTCGCAATACCCAAGTGATCCCCATCATAGCCTGTAGAGGTACTCCTCCTGTCGAGTACCATGGGTCTGCCACATCACCAAGCGTGCTCCTCCATCGTGAGTCTTCCGCCACAACTAGGCACTCTCTACCGGTCTAGAAGAGTCTCTGAGAGTCAAGTGGTCAGCAATCGTCATGTCACAGCCTAAGAATAGGTCTCTGCACTCTTCTCACTCATCACAAGAAGGATCTAATCCACGAGCTACTGGTTAACACTCCAACTATCACGAAGTCCCATGAAAAAGTATCTCAAAGGTCTGCCACATCACATGGGTCTCAGCGCAACAGATGACACATCAATCAGATGCCCCGTCTGAAAGATATTTTATTTTTAGTCCCTGTGGCCTGGTTGGATTCGTGCATGATCCAACCTGACCGTAACTCAACTATACCCCAAACTCTAGTGGGATATTCTCAAAGGGACCATCATGCTCCACGATTAACATGTCTGCTTACTCTTCATCGAACGGACATCAGATGCCAAAGATATAGACAAAATAATGTAAAGTGCCATAGTGGGATAGGGTCCGGTCCGACCCAGTAGGACCGACCTAGTCTGACGTAGTCCGGGCCGAAAAGGTCCGGGTGGACCCAACCTGATCATTTGGGTCTGTCCTGGCCCATTGGGTGGGCCGTCCCATTAGGTTCAGCACGGCCCGCTGGGCCCAACCTAGCAGGTCACGAGGGGTCGCAGAGGGTCGCAAGGGATCGAATCAATCGTGAGGGTGGCTTGGCCTAGAGGTTTCTGTGAGGGGATAGTTTAGCTGGGGCGCCACAAGGGCACAAGTTGGTTCAGTTAGGGCACCGTGAGGGCATGTGGATGGCCGGGGCGGCACGAGAACCCTATCGCCGGGCGCGGCTGAGGCCGTCGAGGAGGCCAACAGGAGAGCGCAGTTGGGCAGCTCGGGAAGCCGATAGGCCAAGGTGAGGCATGGTCTGGTTGTGACACTATGAGGGTCAGTTTGTCCGACCGAAGTGGGGGCCGTCAGGTAGAGAAGTTTGGTCCAGGGTGGCAGAGCCGGGGAAAAACATGGTTGGGGTGCGACAAGGCTCTGTCCATTTCGGCCGGTGGGTGGCATGATAGGTGCAGCTCGGAAGCTAGAGGGCGGCACATTTCGGGCCGGTGCCGTGGAGCCAATTCGGCTGGAGCGTCGGAGCATCGTGGGGGCAGCGCGGGTTGCGGAGGCTGCAGGTAGCGCAATCATTGCCTTCTTCGCCTTTGTCACCTTCAACACCGTTGTCACCTTTCTCTGATTCTAAGAACACCACAAATCAACCCAAGGGTTATGGAGAGGACAGTCCATTTTAGTTTGGCCCTCACTCTCTACATTTGAGCGGTTGCATGAGGTTTTCAAGAGCATAAAAAAGAATGAGAACGAAAGATATTTTCAATTCCCATAAACCCTCATTAATTTCTATTCCCAACCTCGCAGAAAGAAAAATAGGGGAGAAAATGAGATGTGTTAATAAAATAAAGAATAAACCCCTACCTTGTTCTATGTTGGTTGACATTTTCATGAGAAGGAATACATCGATTCATTGAAGATGAACACGTTCTTCTTCAGAGAATGTCCTGAGGAATATAGTCTAAGGAGGTCATTCTTCTTAGTCGAAGTTGATCCTCATCCGCGTTCTTCATCAGTGGAGAGTTCTTCATCGGGAGGTTTCTCCCAAGTCATCCTCTACCAAATCATCCTTTAACAACCAAATAAATGGTAGCCAAAGATAATAGATAAAAACAACTTATTAAGTCATTGGAACCTATTTCAAATTAGCCTATTTATACACCTAGGTTGGCAATATTAATTAGGGTGGATTGGTTGAATTAAATTAAGGGAGGTGGTGGCACCATTAATCGTATAGGAGTTCAAGAGGATCTCCCTCATTTATGAGGGATTTGAGAGGTTTTACTTCAATTAAATGGGGGGTTTTAGTCTTGGGTGGTCCCCCCCCCCACCACTATAACCTATCGTGGGATGATATGTTTGGGTGGTCCCCACCACCATAACTTCTCATGGGAGGTTAAGTTCAGAAGGTCCCCACACTTTAACAACCACATGGATGGTTATAACAATACCAAATAAAATGTGAGCTTATTTTATTTTATTATTTCCATGCAAACCCCAAAAACTAACTTCCACTATCAACCAACTACCATCATCATGAAAGTCTTCCTAAGTGAATATCAGAACTGCGAGTTCAACGGTGTCCTCAGATTTCAATTTCATGAACCCGTTCAAAGTATATAAAAACCTGCTCAAACATTCACTGAAAGTATGAAAACAAAACTTCAGAAATTGATTCCAGGCACATCGGTCCGAAGAATCACGCGCCGTAAATTTTCATGGACTCATAAAATTCCCATATATTTTAAAAAAAAATTACATGGAAATTCTGTGTCATTACATCTTTTTTATATGTTGTTAATTTGAACATGGGAAAAGGATACATATCAAACTTTTATATATTTCCTTAGTGATTCTTGGTAGCTTTTTTTGAACATATAAATGGTTGGATCTTGGGAGTTATGGATGTCATTCATTTTTTTTGGTTTTGAAGTCTTTTGTTGTGTACATGATTCTTTTGTATCCTTTTGTTGTGGTAATATTTTCCAAGGTTTTGATATAAATAAAAATATTGTGTTTTCTTTCGTAGTTACCACACATCAGGTATAGGTTTATTTGGCTCTATCCTTTTTTGATTGATATTTTATTTTCAATCATCAAATCATCCTATAATTGTAAATCAATCCCTCTGAATTTATTTCCATAATTTAGGGTGATGAGGATTTCTCTCAAGTCCAAGTAACGTTACTCCACCATCTCAAGAAAATGGGGAAGAGAGGAAATTTCATGTGTTATCATTCTATATAGATTCAAATATATTTTTGTAAAAAAAATTATCATCGTGTTCGGTCCTTTCCTAAAAATAGTTCTTTCGTTATGTTAGTCATGGAGTTGATATATATTCTGGTCAATTCTTTTTGTTGGATTGGTAGAAAGGAGTAAAATTATCAGGACATGAAATGTAAAGAATAAAGAGATGTTTCTATCGTTTATATGTAAAACATCATGATACTATATAGTTTGGTATATATGAGTTTTTGAGGCAATTATAGGAGTCACAATATCATTTTCATGGGATTAACCATTGATAAAATCATGACATGTATAATAAGAACGATTTTAAACCAAGAATTTATATTTCCTTTTGAGTAAGGACATATGAATTGGTGGATTTTTATTAATTTTTCAAAATTGATGAAATTATTTTTAAATTAATGGTTTTGGAATGAGAATTGATGTGATATTTAGAAAATTTGGTGACTTTTATAGGTAAGTTTTTAAAAAAAAAAATATTTTAACATGGTAAAGGTTGATTTTAGAAATAATTGAAAAGTTATTATGATGTGATATAATATTATATGTAATAAATTTATTTAAAATATAGTGAAATATATGATTTTTGTTCTCTTTATTGAAAACAACACCTGGTAGGTATCATTAGAATCAACTGGAATAACAGGCTAAGAATGTGGTTCACCTGATCCAATGGTGAACCAAACACTGGTTTGGATTATTTGATAATCTTTTTAGACATCAATTCATGGAATAAGAAGGATGAACCAGGGAATGTGGATGAATATTTTAGTTCCAAACGCAAAATCCACCCATCATTTGGGGTGAATCAGTACTAGAGAAGGAAAAAGTTTTTTTGAACAAGCTAATTTGAATTTTCGATTTAATAATCACAACAACATAGTTAAATGTTCAGATGGTGATGTATATGTTGGAGGATCATTCAGACTAGTGGAGGGATTTATATGATTAGGGTCAATCCTACCAAAATATTGAAAAGTTGTGTGATTTATAAGCTTAGGACCAATTGTACCACCATACTAAAATGTAGGATTTTAATGAATTGTTCAAAAATCAACTCTATCATCACATGTTCAGAATTCAATAAACAATAACCTTCTACCTACTGAAACCATAGAATCATTATTTCACTGATTGCATTGATTAATTAAATAATTTAGTGCTATTTTCACCAAATGTTTCCACTTGTTCATCTTTTAAGGGAAACATTAGTATACTGGGGAAGAGTTAGTTGACTCTCTAGAATAGTTACATGATCCATATTACAGATCATATAGAGATGGTCAATATAGAATCATTGGAACAAAATGAAATCTCAAAAGATATGGGAGGAGGAATCTAGTTGATACCAATAGGAAATGGTGGAACTCTAATGATGGGATTTGAAAATAGGGGGACACCAGAGTATGTCTTAGAATCAAATGAATATATCAGTGAATCTTTTCCCCAATCCAAATATCTAGCTTTTATGTTTTGAATGTGGCATGTTGAAAAACATGAGGAATCTATGTATGACCCCACCTAGAGAATTCCATAATATAAATCATATATGTGATAAGCATTTTAATTTTTTTAATTCTCCATGGTCAACTATTCTAGACACATCTCAGGGGTTAAATGTATTGTATGCTTCAACAAGATGTGGGAAGTAGAATAACACTCATCTACAAAAATAATTTATCCATGGAGATTCTAAAAATATGATCTCATTAGGAAGTGAAATATCAATAGGGAAATAGAGAAAAATGTTTTTTGAGTAAATAAATGGATTTGAACCAATTTTTGGTGATTATCAGTCTCGATAGTCACACCTGAGAGGTACAATTCATTTGAACTCTATTGTTTTACAGGATTTTTTGATACGGTTGTATCCTATTACTATATTTATTTTTTAATGTTATTTTAATGGGTTTAAAATTTTAGTTGATTTCATCTATTCTAAAAATTAAAACTCTTATTGATTAAATATATTGTAGATCCATTGTGTGTAGACCTTGTTCGATAACATTAGATCACATCAAGTTGTTATGGGACTATAATGTTCCGAAGATAGATTATTACAATATAAATATTTATATGGATTGGTTTTCATCATTAAAGTGTCACATATACTATTATATGTAAAAAGTTAGTTTTATAATTGAATATTGTTTAATACATTGTATTTTAGTATTGATAATTTTTAAGGAAAGTGAACCAGGGTTGTTAGAACAAGTTGTTATAATAATATCTAAAAATATGATAGCTCTAAACTTGTTATCAATGGATAACATGAATAATATAATTTTTCTAGTGGGTTGTGCCAATTTACTAATGTGTTTAATGAAAATTTACTAGGGTTACTATAGATAATGGAAGCAGTGTTTATGATTGGTCTCATTTCGCATACCAACCCTATTTATCTTATGTTTTATGGAATTTGACAAAGGGAATAAATGGAAATGAATGTGATGTTAGAGGATATAGAAAAAATATGGATCATTATTCCTAGAATGTCTTCACGGGATGATCTAGTCTTGTATTCCAAAATGGTTGGATGAAAAAAAATTATGGGTTATCATATGATTAACCAATATATGATAATTTATAGGTATTTAATTTTATTAATTTAATTTTATTTAGAACAATTGAAGGGAGACCATTTTTTCTTGTATGACTATGTTGAGATCTAGATAACAATAGTTGTGGTTTAGTAAGTAGGGTATTCCAAATGCAGCATTCAGAAAACAAATATAGACATTATTAATGTGTGGTGATACCATGGTATCTAAAAAATAAACCAACAGTATTATTTTTAGTTAATGACTATAATATTTCTTAAATAACCATATTCATTTTATTGAGGAGTTTGTTGATTAAAATTTGGTGTATTCATTGAAAAGGTCTAAGAATTTGTAGTACTTTGATACAATGTTGAGAATCATGAGGGGTCATCTTTTGTATGCCAAGTTATCAATTGGAGATTTTTGATAGAATAAGTACACGTTTGTGGCTATTTAAAATCTAAAATGTTATTTATTGGGATCTAAATAAATTGTATGTTATCTCTTAGAAACAACTAATGAATGTCTTCAAAAAACAAAGCTTCATTGGTCAAGATTGTTATTACCGATGATTTTATCTAGAATTAAAATAAATAGATCCACCTATGTCAAATATTAAAATGATGAATTTTCCATTCCAATGGAATGTGGAATCCTTGAAATCTTTTCAATAGAATAATGTTGGCCTTACCTCATCAACAATATTGATTTTTCTAGAACCACAAAAAGTGAATGTTGTATATTGCGATGCATCAGAACATGTTTAGGATGTGTTCCCATACATGGAGATTATATTGTTTCAAAAGCATTATGGATGTTTTGGTATTGTGAAAATAACAAAATAAAAAATATTTGGTGTGAGATTTTGTAGTCCCTGATTTGAATACATGGAATCAATACTATCATGGTGTGAAAATCAATATGTATAGGGATCATATGTGATTGAATCCTATATTTTATAAATATATTAGAATTTGAATCAAATAATATTGAAGATTTAACATCAAATATTTGACATTTAGATGATTTACACACCTAGAAAATGAAATTTATTGGAAGATATATTTATGTTAAAGTCAAATTCTTTGTTGAAAAAAAATCTAGATATGAGGATTGGGTTGTCATTGTCACCTAATATGTACTAGGTATGTGGAGACTAGAATGATCTGGAAGTTTTATTTTTAGTTTCATTATTTATTATTTTGGTAAAGAAGGTTAATGAAGCATAGACATCTGATGAAAAATTGATTTCTATGAGCTCAAAATTCAATGTCTTGGAGGCCATTGAGGCATGGATGATATATAATAGTTCATTGTTGTGTTCTAAAAATCGGATAGTCATTCATAGGGAGTGTTATAAAAAACTTTTTCATTATTACAAAATTTAAATATGGGTGATACACTATGTAATATAAAATATATATGAGGATTTCATATCACACATTTTGTGGGTGGTAGTAAAAGAAAGGTGGTTGAGATCATTTTGAGCTGCTTATCTTCTAAAATAATTAAGGAAGCGTACTAGTGCCTAGAAGGTGTATTGAAAACATTGCATATTGTAGTTTGACAATTGGAGAAGATATTCATATATTTTTTAATAGGTCTCCCTATAATATTTGTGAAACAAGATTCCATATGGGTGATAGTGGATCATCTCAAAAATATGGCTCGTTTTATTTATAATTGTGAATTGCATAATGTAGAGAGAGTGTAAAATATTCTATACCAGATAAGTGATAAGGTGGGATCACATACCAGTTTCAATATTGATTAATAAATATTTTAGTTTTTAATCTCATTTCTTGACATCCATATAGAAATCTATTAGTAAATATTTGACTATGAAAACCACATATCATCCTCCAACGGATGGGAAATCTGAAAGTAGAATACATACATTGGAATACATTTTATGGGAATGTGTAATGGATTTTGGTGGCTCAAGGGATAATCACATAAAGATTGTGTAGTTCTCATATAATATAAATTATCATGTCTCGATACATACAAATCCTTTTGAGTCATTGTATGGTCTTTGATAACATTCTACACACTTTTCGATGGAAACAGGTGAGACCTCACTTGGATTTCTAATCAGTTTCCATGAAATAATGGGTAAGATTCACTTGAATTGAAAATGGATGGATTTGTCTCTGAGTTGTCAACAATTATATGTGGATTATAATAAATGGGAATTTTTATTCCAACAGTGAGATAATGTGTTAATTAAGAAAATTATATTTCATGGAAATTGATGTGTTTGGAAGCATGGATAGTTATCTCCTCGATGAATATGCCCTTTTTAGATATATTATGGAGTTCGTGAGGTGTAATAACAATTGGAATTTCCCCCATGGTTCAGTTTCCCACATAATGGGATTCATGTTTTTCAGTTGAAAAAGTATTAGCCTGATCCTGACTTTATGATTTAGTGGGATCATGGTCAGCTGGAGTTGGATGCTTTAATAGTTCCCATGTCTATATGGATTGAGGATATGAATGTGAACATAATAAAATTAAAAAACAATTATAAATTGTATATTTTTGGAAATATCATCATATAAAGATAAAATATTAGGAATTTGGGAAGGATATGATCGAACAATGGACCATTCACATTCAGGACATCATTGGTTTCCTATAGTATAGGTACAGAAAGTCCAATGGTGAGGATAATGTATCACTACAATTTTTAGGCAAGAAACCTTTATTTTATGTATTTTATTATTTTAATGTGTTTGTGAAATTTTTATATGGTTTTGAGTCCTTTAAAAATGATTTGGGGGTATTTTAAAAATGTCCATGTTCAGTTCACAGTTAATGGTGGCCATGAAACTTCCCTATGAAATGGTGCACAATGTGACATAGAGTTCTGGGTAGACCTATAATGTGGGATCAATTATGGTAAAAAATTCATCCACCTATTAGAAACAATAAAAAATTAGATAGAGGTATTTTTCTGGGTTGGTTCATGGTTTAGAAACTATGTGGGAGAACCATGTAACTAACATTCTTGGATAATAATTGGTGCACCATTAGCACATGACTAGAACATGGTTTTCTTAACCGTTTGACATACCATGTATGGTTTAAAAAAATACACAAAAAGAATTTTATATATGTTGGGATTATCTTTTATCACCTCTTTTTTAACAAATCCATTCTAAATCATTATTTTCTTCTCAAAAATCTAGAAGAGGCTTCTCCTATTAATTCAGATGTAATTAAGAGAGTTTTCATTATATCTTAAAGTTATATTATCTTGAAAATTCATTATTCTATGATGTTTTTTGTGAATTCCCTAGATCTACATGTTTGTCTCTTAGTTTCAAAGAACCATATTCTTTAGGGATATATATATGTAATTTATGAAAAATATGATTAGACTTGTATATGTTGATGACATGGAAACTGATATAATGTTGGTTTTTTGAAATTTAAGATGATACCTTTTTTATTTTAGTGTAGTAATTAATTTTATCCATAATACAAAGGTTTTTTGATTCAATAATGACTCAAATATTTATAATCTAATGTATTGATTTGAAATTTATTGTCTTAATTGATATTTTCTATGAAATGAATATGAGTTTCTTTTTGGAAACCCTTTTTGGTTAATGTTTAAATATTTTTATAAATTTTACATTTTCATGGAATGTCTAATAAGTTACATGATTTTGGAATGTTGATATTAAAATTATTGTTTACTTTTGATGCCTCTAAATTGGTCTTTGATAACTGATTAGTTTCATTGAAATTGCGTGTTTGAATGGTTTTTGATAAAAGAATAGTTTTATTAAAATGGATTAAATGGTATTTTATAAAATATATTGGAAAAATGGTATTGTGTGTTCATGTGTATTTGGGATGAATAAGAGTATAGAGTATTTTCCATCATTATTGGGTTAAATGACGGTCATGGTACTAAAGAAAAAAAATTGTTCACTATGTGATGGATTACTGAATGGATGACTCACCAGATGTGAGTATAGAGAGGTCAAGGTTGTGTGAATTGATGGATTTTTGGTAATATATAATGGAACGAGTGATGTGAAAATGGAATTTTGTGAATTGTTTTAATGAATTACATAGTAGTTTTCCTTTAAAATTGGAAATATTTATTGAAGACATTGTAGTTATGAAGAATTTTTATATTCAGATAAAAATATTTTTGGATACTATATTATTTGCAATGTTTTTTTATAAATGCACTACCACAATTTCTCCTAGTGGTTTTGGTAGGTAATTATTTGTCGGAATACTGAATGAGTTTCACTACCCACCCCTACCATGTATGTATGGTTCTTTTAAAGATGTTTTTTATCATGAATTGGGAAATGTTAAATTATCATACTTCACTTGTGGTGCTTAGTGATACATGTGATATTTTGTGGGGAATGGAGATTATTGGATCATTAGAGTTATTGATCCCTATGAGTTTTGTTGGTTTTTAGTCCTTTTCTTTGTTCATGGTTGTTTTCTAGTATACTGTTATGGATGTGATTTTTTTGGTTTTTTTATAAATGAAAATTTCATGTTTCCTTTAATAGTTATCATGCCTCATGTAGTGGGTTTTCAAGTTATTTCTTGGTAGGTTAGTTGTTTTGTTTTAAAATGAAAAAATCATCCCCAATTTTTTAAGAAATCCCTTAGAAATTATCCCCATCCATTGGTGTCTTAGGGATGTCTCTTTAGAACATCTAATATTCCTCCACCTTTGTAAGATATTGATGATGGGGGGGGGGGGGGGGGGGGTTATTATAATAATAAATATCATTATTTTTATTTGTAAATTTTAAATCATTTTCAAAAAATAATTAAAATTTGGTTAATATATTCGTAAGAATATTGTCATCATTAAAACACCACGGTATATCATCAATCCATCATTAGATCAATATAATTTTATATAATCCTACATCTATATGTATTATCCATAACTAAAACAGAAACAATACAATCATATTAAAAAACATAAAATTGTGACCAACAGTTGTAAAGATATCATATAAATGATATCTTATCATTTATCTATCATCGATGAATTATGAAAAATGTATGAATCGACAATATATCCATTCTCACAACCCTTTTTGACCATCCAGACTTCATCCCCAACCCCAATACACATAATACCAAAATTTTCATAACAAAGTAATAAATTAATCAATTGTAGAACCATGTTACGCCATCATCATTATCTCAACAACATCATGCCACCATCATCATTATTTCTTGAACTATTCTCCACCATCAATCACTCGGGAATCCCCATCCATTATTTTTCAATTATTTTAACCACCTAAGGTTTTCATTTAATCATATTATGTATTTAAATTCAGAAACTAAAAAACCATATTGAATTTATTATTTCAGAATTAATTTTAATGGAAAACATAACCAAATCAAATCAAGAAATCTATAATTTATAAAATAATGAAAGGAACACATATGATAGTAGAAATTAATTTGAAAATCATTAAATATTTATTAATACATTTTAATTAAAATAATAATAATGTATAAATCCTATAGAATTATGAATTAAAATATCCTAGTATAAATATTAATGAATTAATATAAAATTCATCGAGAAGTTAAATTTTGAAATTAATACGAAATTGCTGATAATTATTATAAATTTTCTCTTTTATCATATATAATTTATTATGAAATTAAATTTATATTTAATTTGTATTTTTATCGACTATTATTAAAAATTAAGAAAAATTTTTCACCCTCCATTAAATATTCTGAGTAAATAATAAATACCTTTTATCCCAAATTCCCCATCAATAATTTTTCTTCAAATTAAATTATCAAAAATATAATGGTGATTCCAAATTAAAATGTAGTTTTTACACAAATATATAAGTAGTTATGATCATAAATAAATCATGTAGTTTATTATCCCAACCAGTAATTTTTAATTTCATTCCCATGAATAATTTACTTAATAATTTTCATTATTCTACAATATATATTATCAATTCAAATGCCTTCCAATAATATAATATATTACAAAATATTTTTCTCTACTCCTTGAGAATAATTAGTAAATATAAATAATGGAATTCCATCCAAACGAAATATATATTTTTACCCGTACATTCAATTTCTAGATATTAATTAGGACATAATAATCCACCACATGTAATATTATTTCTAATTTTAGGTAATAATAAAATCATTGTCATGTTATTCATAATATATATTAAATAAACATACATTTAAATACAAACACTTCATTATTATTTTATTGTAAAAATTTATACATATGAATATTCAATAATTACTAATTAATTATTAATAGAAAATCACTGCATGAATTTCTTCCCCCTCTTTGGGAATTTATATATTATTATATAATGATTAATTATGCATTTAATATCAATATTTTTATCTGAAATTGGATAATCACATTCATTTAAAAAATAAGATAAATATTGATTGATTCACATTTACAAATAATATAGTTTATCTTCAATAAACCCATAAAACATGGTTTTCTCCCACAATATATAATCTAAATGGAAGAGTGAGAGAGGTTTTTGTCGAAGAAAACATTCATAGAATAAAACATGAAATATTTTTAGATTACACTCTAATATCTATGATTCATTTGAATAACTGATAACCAATGGATGAAGAAAATATAAACTTGCGACTAAAACTCACAGGATATAGAAAACATAGATCCTATAAGTTATTTAAAAAAAATATTAAAATCTATTTACATATTTTTTGAAATTTGGTAATTTATTGAAGAATTTTTTCGAACATATACATTTTTTAAAAATGAAAAACAATTAATGTTAAATTAAAAAATTGATTCTATCAATTAACACCAAAAAAGTAAGTAATAAAAAGTTTATCCACATAAAACATTGAAAACAAATATAATTTAAATTTAAAATGGTCCTCTTATATATGGATTTGTTTCCAAGAAATTGTAATAAAATATTTATCTGACATAGATAACTATCATTATATGGGAATTATAAACATCAATTTACCAATAAAATATCTTTTGAGTCAGGTTCTAACACATACACAATATTTGAGTTAACCATTTTCAAGATAGAGAATACCCTTACACAGCTAGTAATATGACTATATTACCATTACATGAGCCACATAATCCTTTAGATTCATTTATAAATATATTATAATTTCTGATATAACTATTCAAAACTCATAGAAAAATATCTATGCCTTTATGAATATCAATAGAGAACTTCACATATATATAATATAAAATTTCTAACTATTAGATGACCAATAAAAAATATATTACATATATGTAACAATATGAATTCTTGATATTGCGTTAAGAAAAATATATTAAATTTGTAATGGTAAAATTAAATTTTAATATATTTTATTTACAGATAAAAAATCATTCAAATTTTACATATTTCTTTATTATGAGTTCAAAATCCAAAAATATCTTCTAAAAATTAATAATATGTTATATAAAAATAATAAATTATATTTGATGTTTTCTTTAAGATCATTGAAATTATATATATATATAATTAGAAATATAATCCAATTAATCATTAAAATTTAAAAAATAATACAAAAAATATCAATATTTAATGAAATAAGACATGATCAAATATACATTAAATTTTTTACTAGAAGGGATTGAGAAAATTAAATCCCCTTACAGTTCTTAATGAATCTTATTTTTATTTGTTAATATGACATATTTAAAAAAATTTATATTTCTAGAATAAATGCAAAATGTAAATTTTTTTATATATCAACATACATTATGGGTATTTAAATTTTATACAAAAAATTTAATTCATTGAATAATTCACATGGTAATACTATGATATTTTTAAGGGCTTCTAATATGAAATTTTATTCCTTAAGATATGTTTTGTATTTCCGGTAATAGACCAGACCCTCATGGCCCATCCCTTTTCCAAATTCCAGATCCTAAAGGTGGCGCCTCAGTGGGAGGGCGTCATTTCGGTGTGCAGCCGACTGGTGCGACCGATCGGTGTATCCCCTATCAGTGCGATCAATCGGTGCGTCACTGATCGGTGTGACTGATCGGTGCATCGCCGATCAGTGCGACCGATCGGTGTGTCACTAGTATGTGCAACCGATCAGTGTGTCTCTGATAGATGCCACTGATCAGTCTGTCGCCGATCGGTGTGTCACTGATCGGTATAACCAATCGGTGTGACCAATCAGTGTGTCGCCTATCAGTGCAACTGATCGGTGTGTCACCGATCAGTGTGACCGATCAACGTGTTGCCCATCGGTGCGACCGATCAGTGTCACATAACCTTGTTGAGTTTTTCTTCAACGTCTATTCCCATAACACCACTTTTAAACACTTATTATAGTTTGGGAAGTGGTTCAAGTCTGTTATTATCCCAATAATCAATATTTGAATTCCTAGGTGTGGGGTGACCCTCAACGGACCCAGCTGTGCATCCGTATAAGGTTTCCCCTCTGTTTATATAAAATACTTCATAGTCACAGCTGTTACCACCTTTTCCCGATGAGATTTGTTAAATAAAATTTAATTCAGTCGTGTGTAACCACCCAACAGCGTGTTGAAATCACGATCTGGCATTATCGCCATTCGTAATTCCATATCCCGTGACAACCTAATCTCATCCTTTTATCCAACGAGAATTTATTATTATTCTTCCTCTTCTCCTCTCCTTTCTTCCTGGTGTGTTCATAATTCCTCTTACCGAAGCAGGTGGTGCACCTGTTCCGAAGCCTTTCTTCTCACCCTTGGAGTCCCCGACCTTCCTCCCCTGAACGTCATGCATCCCCCGTTCTTGGCACTTGGAGAAGAACTTCGATCATTGATCATCCAAGTAGGTATTTTCCTTCGTCTCTCCTTACTGTGTATCATACGGGGTGGGTATGCAACTATTTCTTTTGGGATGGACAAAACCAGACCTTAACAAAGTTAATAAACATGCTATTAAAGAATGATGGGGTGCTCTTGACAATTCTTTTGTACTGTTTTATAATTTCTATATGTTGTGAACTGTATGGTCTTTGCTAACTGAAAATCATAGTCGTTGGTAGTCTTTCCTTGCATACTAATGAACCCCTATCATCTGTGATAATTGAATGGCTCAAACATGGGAATTTGGGTAATAATCTAAACTTGGCCAATTAAATGAATGTTCAATGAACAAAAAAACTTGAGTGATCACATATGTTAATTAAAAAGAAAGAAGAAAACTTATTTAATGATGTTCTTGAACCTGGAAGATTCCCTACTGTGTTTTGGTAGTATGTGTGTTGTATTGTTTGATGCTTATGGGGTGATGTAGGTGAGGATGGGATCCTCTGTTGTGACATGGTTATTGGTTGTGAATCTGAAGCGGTGTGGGGCTGTATCTCAAGGCTGGGTTTGGTTCCAGTACATTGAGGGATCTCGCTGATTCCTTTGTTGTTGTGACTTTACATGAGAACTGGGTGTAAATGCTTAAATTGTTGTTTGGCTGTTTCTCCTTCTCTATATTGTAGTTAGGCCTATTAGTTGCCCAATAGTTCAGAATTTTCTTAAATGGAATCACCTGAACATGAATCCATGAATGATTTAAATGGGGAGTTAGTTTTGGGAATGAGTCATGACTATGTCGTGAGTGTCTTTCCCTTCTTTTATGAATGAATAGTAACAAGGGTGTTTGAGCGTAGGTTGGCTTTGGAGACCCTAGGTGAGGATGAGTTATTGTAACCTATACATATAATTTTAGTTCTTATGTTTCTTATTCACGCCCCACCCAAGTTGAGAACTTAGTGCCGAACACCCCCATTCCATGGGGGTGGGTGTCTTTCCCAACACTCCTATGAGTTGATGGTTATTAGCTATTTTTCCACTCCCTTTCCCGAATATCCCATGACTGTTTGGGCAGGATGTGATGGTATGTGGTCCATTAAAGCCCAGGATTATTTGGGTAGGGTTGTTGTGGTGGGTGGCCCAGGTGTTTGTGGGCGGGATGTTTTCCATGAATCTTCAGGATGAGGCCCAGGTGTCTTCGGGCATGGAAGTAGTTGTTCTGTTCTAGGTGATTGCAGAGGTGGTTATGTATGGTGATTGTGTCCTAGGTGTTTGTTGACATGATGGTGATTGTCGGCCAGGTGTTTATGGTTAGGATGTGTGGTTGTGGCCCAGGTGTCTGCGGGTGGGGTGAGGGAGTGGGACTGCGGTGAGAATGGAGGGATTAGTTTGATGCATAGGATGTCTTCAATAACCAGTGGGAAAGTGGTGCGGGGTACCCAAACAATGATGTGTTATTAATATACCTACCTTGACATGCATTATTTTGGGAGTGTGCCTTGGTGAGGCTTGGGTGGATAGTTATCCTTGCTAGGTTCTCGGGTTATCTCCGTTCTCACCGGGCATTAGAATGCCTCTCCACTTGTGCATGAGAGTCTTCAGTTTTCCCTAATGAGTATACTTGTATGATCACCATACGTATATAAAACTACATTCAGGTTTCTAGGTGTACTTCACGGATCGTGCAGGGCGGTACTAGCTCGGACGTTGGGGAAATTGTAGTTGTTTTTTTATTTTCTTTGGTATTTTACCTTTATAGTCTCCTTTTACTTTTTGGAATTTATTTTTGTAACATTCATATGGGTATGGTTTTCTTTGGCATTACTTTTGTCTCCAGTTTTGGTGTTGTTGGGTTTTACTATATTATCTCCCGATCATAAAAAAGTAAAAGGGTAATGCTTTCCATCTTTTGTGTTATTCTATACCCTTGTTGCTAGTCGCCACTCCAAGACCATTTGAAGGAGGGTCTCAGGGGTCTTTAACTCTCCTTCAACTTGAAAAAGTAAGGGAATGGAAATTTGCAGTCCCTTCTCTCATCTTGGTGAAGGATGGTCATGAAAGAATGGTATCCGATGCGAGTATAGAGAGATAGGAAGATTTATGGTGTTAGTCACAGTGAGGACATCATGGGATGGTAGGGGAATAGTTTTATGTGATCTTGGTTCATGAAATAGGCCAGGGAAGACTAGCTAGGAAATGGGATTTTAGGGCCCCCCATGATCCGATGCAAGGACTATGGGCCTACCGAATGACCAAGTGAGGCTACACTGATTGAAATGTAGAGACCCTAGGGAAGGTACATGAATCATAATGAGTTTTTTTCATGTGTTTCATGGGTATTTGAGAATTTAAAATAAATAATATGTCTAAGAAAATTTAAGAAAATTATTCTACACTACTCGGGTTTAAGCATTATTTGTTTACCTTGCAGTTCTGGCACCTGGGAGATGACGACGAGTAGTGCGGGCGTTCGAGGCCCAGGAGGTTGACTTGGCTGATTGGGAGAAGGCTGATTGAGATAATGAGGACGATCAGTGATAGAGGATTCTTCATTCCTTTCAGCTGTAGACCCTCGGGATGTAAGATGGTATCATCTCAGACATGGAGAAACAGTGATGGCTAGAGGAGCTGGTGATAGATTTTAGATTGATTCGAGCTCCGACGTAGTACTGGGTTCCTCTGGTTGTAAGCCAGATGTGTGGAGCAGCGTGTTAGTGGTGGATTCTTCATCTTGGGGAGAAGAGAGAGGCTGGGGATACATGGACTAACATCAAGAAATATTTACGGGCGGAATTCCTCTCTTCCATGATGAAGGCTGAGACGAGGCAGTAACTACTCTCCCTCCAGCGAGGGGGGGGGGGGGGGGTATGTCAGTGAGGGAGTTTGGGATCATGTTCAACGATCTCCTTCACATTTATCCCAACCTCTTTCCAGATGAGGAGTCTTGGGAAAGATGTTTGGAGGAGGTACTTCGACCTTCTCTCGAGTATGATGTTAATCTCTTCACCCTTCCGACATACTTGAAGGTCCAGAAGAAGGCTGATGGTGGGCTCAGGCTATGAATAGACTACCAGAGACTAAATCAGGTAATGGTCAAGAACTGGTACCCTCTTCCGATGATAAACGACCTTTTCGACTAGTTAAAATGGGAATAGTGGTTCTATAAGATTGACTTGGGGTTGGGATATCACCAGTTGAGGGTGAAGGAGGGTGAAATCTCAAAGACTGCCTTCAAATGTAGATATGGACACTTTGAGTTTTTTGGTCTTTGCGTTCAACGTTAAGAATGCTCCAGCTATGTTCATGGGGCTCATGAACTCATTCTTCTGGAAATACCTGGATCGGTTCATAATCATGTTTATTGACGATATCCTGATCCACTCAGGACCATAGGAGGATCATGCTGAGCACCTGAGAACGGTTTTAGAGGTCCCCCGCCAACACCAACTCTATGGGAAGTTTCCCAAGTGCATGTTTTGGATGTGAGAAGTGCACTTACTTGGGCACGTGGTGTCCAAGCAGGGAATATCAGTAGACCCATCGAAGGTCGAGGCAGTTGTTTCTTGGGAAGCACCCAAGAATGTGGTAGCGTTTTGTAGTTTCCTTGGACTGGCATGTTACTATTAAGGGTTCATTCCCAACTTCTCTCGAGTTGCATCACCTATTACGACTTTGACAAAGAAGGACCAAGCTTTAATGTGGAATGAGTAGTGTGAATATGCCTTCAGCTATCTGAAAGAGAAGATGGTTAGTGCCCCAGTTCTGAGATTTCCAAAAGTAGCGGCGGCCTATGAAGTGTTCTGCGTTGCATCAGGACAATGCCTCAGGTGTGTTTTGATGCAATGAAAATGGGTGAACTCTTATGTGTCTAGATATTTATGCCCCTTGAGCGAAATTATTCCACCGATTATTTAGAGCTTACAACGGTCGTTTTTTCACTAAAGTTGTGGTGGCATTACCTCATAGGGGAGTAGTTCATAGTCTTCATGGTTCAACAAAACATGAAGTATGTCTTCTACCAGCATGACCTAAACTTACACAGTTAAGGTGGATGGAGTTCCTTCAGGACTATGACATTGAGATTTCCTACACCTCAGGAAAAGGGAATGTGGTGGCCGATGCCTTGACAAGGAAGTTGTAGAAGGAAGTTGTTCGAGAATCGGAAGATGCTTGGAAGGCGATGGAGGAGTTGGTTGCCCTGCACCTGGATATGAGGATGGATGGTGGTAGAGGTTTCCTGTATCAAATGACTGTGCATTCTTCTCTACTACTGCAGGTGTAGGAGTCTCAATGGGGAGACATATAGTGTGAAGTGATACATGACTGAGTTAACTAAGGTGATGCTCCAGAAGGGTGGATGGAGGATGGTCAGAATCAAGATGCTTTTCTGAGGGAAGATGTTTGTTCTAGAGGTGATGCATGAGAGGATTCTTGGTGTGTTTCACAAATCACCTCAAGCAGTTCACCCAGGAGTTTCCAAGATTTACCAAGGTCTTAGGAGTTTGTTTTGGTTGCCTGAGGTAAAGCATGCGATGGCAGAATTTGTGGCCATGTTCCTAGTGTGTCAGTAGGTGAAGGCTAAAAACCATGTTCCAAGTGGTCTGTTACAGACATTTGATGTCCCTGATTGGAAGTAGGATGACATCTCGATGGATTTTGTCAAAGGGCTACCCAAGGACCATGAAGGCTATGACACTATCTAGGTAGTGGTGGACCGGTTGACGAAATCAGCTCACTTTCTAGCGATCAAGGAGTCGGGTGCATTAAATGACTTATCACGGAGGTACATGGATGAGGTGGTGTGATTGAGTGGAGTTCCATGGTCCATAGACTTAGATAAGGTTTCACGGTTTACCTCAGGTGTCTGGAGAGGCTTTCAGCATGCTTTTGGAACCTAGGTACCTCTCAGCACTTCTTTCCACACCCATATAGATGGATAGATAGAGCACCCCATCCAGAAAATGGAGGATATTCTAAGGGAATGTATTCTATATTATGAGGGATCGTGGGAGAAACATTCCTATGCTAAAGTATTCCTACAATAATAGCTATCACATTACCATTGGCATGGATCCATTCGAAGCCTTGTACGGAAGGATGTGTCGCTCACCCGAGTGCTCGACCGAGGTTGGGGAAACATGTTTTCTTGGCCCGGAAGTGGTGAAGAGCACGACAGGGAAGGTTCATCTTATACGGGAGAGGATGAAGGCAGATTTGGACCATAAAATTTAATATGCTGATAATAGGTGGAGACCCCTAGAGTTTGAGGTTAGGGACCACTTATTCTTGAAGGTCTCCCCTCGGCGTGGGAAACCAAGGTTCAGTAGGGGCAATAAGCTCTCTCCAAGGTACATCAGACCCTTCTATGTGCTGCGGAGGGTGAGAGAAGTGGCTTATCAGCTAGAGCTACCACCACTGATACTGATAATACATGGTTTATTCTATGTGTTACAACTCCGATGGTATCTACAAGATGAATCACACGTCCTCGACTGGGGAAAGATGGACATCGAGGCCGACATGACTTTTGTGGATAGACCAGTGAGGATTGAGGATCGTGAGGAGAAGGTGCTTAATGGATGGACCATTACTTTATCAAGTTTTTTTTGTGGAGGAATGGTGGGCTCGAGGAAAGTACCTTGGAAAGGGAGACACAAATGCGCACCAAGTACCCAAAACTATTTTGAGTTTTGTTCTATTTTTTTGTCTTGTTGTGATGTAATGATTTACAATGTTAACTATGGGACGTGCAGTTTTCCTTATTTTGTGGATGTGTGTAAAAAGTCTTGATTACATGGAGGGGAGGACCCGATCCTTAATCAATACGCATTAAGGTGGATGTGATTAAACCCATACGGGAAAGTCAGTGCCGCCCAAAGCCGATAATATCATGACAAGGAGGAAGAAACTCAGTAACCCATATGACTAGACAACTTGACCCTTTAATGTCAAATATTTCTTTAAGGGGGTGGTTTTCCTATATATCAGAGAGTTTCACTCTTGAGAGGTATCTTTCGGGGAGGTTATTCAGACCCCCTATTTCATTCGGGTATGGTTTGGATTTTCGAGGGAAAGAATAGTTTGAGAGGTATCTGATGTAATGGCCCAGACCCTCATGGCCCATCCCTTTTCCAATTTCTGGATCCTAAGGGTGGCGCCTCGGTGGTAGGGAATCATTTTGGGGTGTGGCTGACCGGTGCAATTGATCTGTGCATCACTGATAGGTGCGACCGATCGGTGCATTGGTGATTGGTGCGACCGATCGGTGCGTCCCCGATCGTTGCGACATATCGGTGCATCACTGATCGGTGTGACCGATCAGTGTGTCGCCGATCGGTGCGACCGATCGGTGTGTCGCCAATCGGAGTGACCGATCGGTGTCACACAACCTTGTTGAGTTATTCTACTGTAGTGTTTCCCGTAATGCCACTTTTAAACCCATTTTAATGTTTGGTAAGTGGTTCAAGGCCGTTATTAGCCCCATAATCAATATTTGAATTCATAGGAGTGGGGAGACCCACAACGGACCCAGCTGTGTGTCCGCGTAACGTTTCCCCTCTGTTTATATAAAATCCTTCAAAGTCATAGCTGTAACCACCTTTACTAGATGAGAGTTATTAAATAAAAATTAATTTATTTATGTGTAACCACCCAACCACGTGGTGAAATCACGATCCGACATTATAGCTGTTCAAAATTCCATATCCCGTGAAAACCAGATCTCATCCTTATATTGCACGAGAATTTCATATTCTTCTTCCTCTTCTCCTCTCCTTTCTTATTGGTGTGTTTGGAATTACCCTTCTTGAAGAAAGTGTTGTTCCTATTCCAAATACTTTCTGCTCAGCCTTGGAGTCCCCGACATTCCTCCCCTGGAATTCGCGCATCACCCGTTCTTTGTGCTTGGAGAAGAACATTGATCCGTTCTCATCCATGTAGGGATTTTCCTTCGTCTCTCTTTATTTTGTATCTTGCGGGGTGGGTACCCTAATGTTTCTATGGGGATGGAAAAAACTAGACCATAACAAAGATAATACACATGATATTAAAGAATAATGGGGTGCTTTTGACAATTCTTCTATACACTTTTATAAATTTTATATGTTACGTACTGTATGGGCTATGCTCACTGTAAATCATGGACATTGGGGGTATTTCCTTGAACACTAATTAACCCCTGTCTTCTGTGATAATTGAATGGATCCAACATTGGAATTTGGTTAGTTACGTAAACTCGGCCGATTAAATGAATGTTCAGAGAACAAAAAACCATGTGTGATCACCCCAGTTAATTAAACAGATGGAAAAAAGCATCATGAATGATGTGCTTGAACATGGATGTTTCCCTACTATATTTTGGTAGTAGGTGTGTTGTACTGTTTGATGCTTATGGGGTGATGTGGGTGAGGATGGGATCCCTTATTGTGGGACGGTTGTTGGTTGTGAATCTGAAGTGGTGTGGGGTTGTATCTTGAGGTTTGGTTTGGTTCCAGTACTTTGGGGGTTCTCACTGGTCCCTTTATTGATGTGACATTACCAGAGATCTGGGAGTGAATGCATAAATTGTTGTCTGGCTGTTTCTCCTTCTCTATCTTGTGGTTATGCATGTTAGTTGCCCAATAGTGTAGAATTTAATTAAATGGAATCACTTGAACATGATAACAATAATGGTTTAGAAGGGGAGTGGGTTTTGGGAATGAGTCGTGACTTGGCTGTGGGTGTCGTGTCCTTATTTTATTAATGAATAGTAACAATGGTGTTTATACTTAGGTTGGTGTTGGAGTCCCAAGGTTGAGATGAGTGCCTATTACTTATACAAATAATTTTAGTTCTTATGTTTCTTATTTTCTCCCCATCCAATTTATTAACATAGTTCCAAACACCCGCATTCCACGAGGGAGGGTTTTTTTCCCATCACTCCTATGAGTGGACGGTTATTAGATTCTTTTCTAAATCATTTCTCGAATACCCCAAGACTCTTTGGGCAGGCTGTGATGGCCTGAGGTCCATTATAGACCAAGATTTTTCAATAAGGGTAGTTGTGGTGGTTGTCCCAGGTGCGCACGGGCAGGTTATTTCCCAAGAATCGTTGGGATGAGGCCCAAGTGTCTTTGGGTGTGGCAGTAGTTCTTCTGGCCCAGGTGTTTTGAGGGGTGGTTACATATGGTGACTGTGGCCCATGTGTTTGGGGGCGGGATGGTGATTGTGGCCCATATGTTTGCGGGTGGGATGTGTGGTTGTGTCTCAGGTGTGTACGGGAAGGGTGTGGCAGTGGGACTATGGTGAGAATAACAGTATTGGTTTGATGTGAAGGATGTCTTCAATAACCAATGGGAAAGTGGCGCCGGCTACCCACACATCGATGTGTTATTACTATACATTACTTGACATTAATTACTTTGGGAGTGTGCCTTGGTGAGGCTTGGGTGGATTGTTTTCCTTGCTAGGTTCTTTGGATATCTCTTTTCTCACAGATTATTGGAATTCTCACACACCAGTGCACGAGAGTCTATGGTTTTCCCTACTGAGTATACTTGTATTCTCACCCTATGTATATAAAACTGCTTTAAAGTTTCCAGGAGGACATCTATGATCGTCCAGGGGCGTAATAGATCTGACGTTAGGACAGTTGCAGTTGCTGTTTTTATTTTCATTGGTACTTTACATTTGCAGTCTCCTTGTACTTTATGGGATTTACTTTTGTAGCATGAATATATGTATAGTTTTTTTTTGGCTTTACCATTGTCTCCTGTTTTGGTGTTTTTGGGATATTCTATATTATCTCCTCATCCTAATAAATAAAAATGGTAATGCCTTCCATCTGGTGTGTGATTATAAACCCTTGGTGCTAGTATCCACTCCAGGTCCTATTGAAGGTGGGTCCAGGGGGTCATTATCTATCCTTCAACTTGAAGAAGGAAGGGTATGGAAATCTGTAATCCCTTCTCTCATATTGGTGAAGGTGGGTCATGACATTTCTAAACAAGTTTCCTTTTATATGATGTACTTACATCCCCATGAATATAATTTTGAATATAATTTTGTTGTATTAATAGGATTTATAAATCTAAGGCAGGTTATATTTTTATGTGGTGTTTGATTCAAATTTTTCTAAATTTATATGTTTTTTTCTACAATCTCACTTATATTTTGGATTTATTATAATTTAATATTCAATTTTATAATAAAATAAATTATATCTCTTAAAATAATTTTTTTCAAATATAGTTATTTATATGGTATATTAGGATTATTTTTATTTTCTCACTGTGTTTTATAAAAATACCCCAAATTTTTATTTATAAGATAATTTGACCATGTTTTTTCATCTACGATGGGATTTTTTCTCTTATATATCTATATTATTTTCTCGTTAAGGTTGTTTTTTTCTCGAAATTGGTTCCTAAGTTAAATTATATTTATAATGATAATCCTGATATATTTAACATTTATATTATTTAAATATTTTTACATATTGATCATTGAAAGGTAAACATGAAAATTAAATCATGATTCCTCCATATAGAAGATAGTCCACATGTTCACACATGCAATGTTACAGTTTTTTAATGGGTGGATAGATAAAAAAATATATAAAATATTATATTTACCAAATCATTATTATTTTATAAGAATCATATATATATATATATATATATATATATATTAATTTCATATTTATAACCATCCTTATTTTTGGTGATTAAAACATTTAAACAACTATGAGAATGCTGTAAGATATACATGCAGACTACAAATGTTTTCATTTATTATAGGATTTAAAATAGGTGTAACATCGTTTTCCCATATTAAAAATAAAATGTAAAGATATGAATGGCATTAGATTCATTATGTTCTGATATATACAATATATTTAGAGGATATTGATTTAGAAATAAACCTTGAATTATTATGAATTAATGATTAACTCTTCTATGTTAGAACTACATTGGCTTACTATTGAAGATTTCATAGGATATTGATAAGGGAAGAAAATGTATTTTGAAAAAAATGGGAATTTTTATTGTATGTTTTCATTAGGATTTTTTGGATTGATTGGGATACATTTTTTATAAAATGAAAGAGAGGATGTGCCCTTTTAAAATTGAGGAGAGGGAGAAATATTGACTTACCTAATCAATTTAAATAATATAAAATAATTTATTTTTTAATGTGTAATATAATATAATATTATTATAATATAATATTGTACATGTTGAAAATATATTCACAAAATAATATTTATTAATTTTTATGTTATTTTTTTCCACATATATCATTATATATCACCTGATAAACCCTTTTATCAATATCCGTGAAAAAAATCTAGTTTTATTTAACACTAATTTTGAACAAATTAATTTGAGATTATTAAAAGAATATTAATAATGATGATTCAAGATATGAAATCTATTTTACAATGATAAATTTCTAGAACATTTAATTGTTAGTTTTATAATATAATCATAAAATGAAACAAAAAATTGTTTTATGAAAAATGAGTACATTATGAAAAAAAATTATTTTTTATTTAAATAATGAATAACATTGATAAAACATGATTTTTTTGGATTGTATTAAATCAAGTATGCTATTTTATTCCTTAAAACCAAACCAAAATTGAATGAAAACATTTATTTACATTATTAAAATATTATAGGGAATAATTGTTTTTATTATAATGAAAACATTAATTAGATTTCAAAAAAATTTAATTGTATATTTCATAGTTTTATTGTACGATATTTAAATGAAATATATTACATCTTATTTACATATTTATTCCATAAAAAATTATCCATAATAATTCATATTTTTCCCTATATAACCACAATTTTAAAAGATTTATTGTTTTTTGAAAATAATTATTTTGCATTATTCAACCAAGAAACTATTTTTTTATAAAAAATATTGTTAATTAATTATGATAATTTTTTTCAATTTCTTAACTAAAAAACTATTTATTTCATAAATATTAATTTTATTATTAAAATTAATTTATGGTTTGATCATGATCATGAATATATATATATATAAGCATTTATATTTTAGTTTTATTGAAAATAAATGATTGCATTTTATATTTGATGGTGTAGTGTTACTTTTCTATGAAAATCAAAAATTTAACCCATGATATTTATTGAATATAACATCATGAAATGATGTGGTATGTAATTTATCATGTCATCATCAACTGCAGAAATGATATCTTATATCATGGAATTTTTTCAATGTTCCTTTACCAAATGATTCATCTAATTCCTCAACACATGTTAATTAGTATCAAGCATATAAATATCCACATCATCATAAGATAAACTAGATTGAAATTTAATTTTCCTAAATGTGAGAACATATTTAAGAGTTGTCTTGAACATTCAAAATATTGAAATATATAACACTTCTTGAACTATAGATATTCAGTATGTTCAATGTCTTAACAATAATTCATAAATCAAATTAAATAATAATTCTTGGATTGAATTTTATAATAATATATGATGGGGGTAATATGTCAGGGTGAATCAAATTAATTTGGATTATATTAATATATATTTCTGAGTATATTTCTATAGGATTAAAAAAATTCTTGTATGTGATATTATGAGTGAATAATTTGGTTTAAATAGAAATGTTATGCTGATTTTTGGAGAGTATATTAGCAATTATTTTGATTTATGGGTTTCAAATTCAATTAGTAATATTTTGGAATGTTTTAAGAGTTTGATTATTATGAAATGATAAAAATTAAGTGTTATGTGTTATTATATATTAATGTAAAACTTCATGAAATGAGAGTGTATTAAAATTTTGATATACCTTATCTTGTGAAAACCAATTTGTAAATTATAAATACCATAGGAAAAGAGGAGTTCCATTTAATCTATTAAAGAAAATCCTGATCAAATTAAAGATGATTTTATTTCTTTAATAATGTGAATTTTTTTATCATATTTATCATTCATTATAATATATAATAAAAATATGGATAAACAACTAGTACCATAATGAAATTCCACGTTGTTTCTATGTAGTGGATGGAAATAATTTAAATATTATTAATAATTTTATGTGTTATTACTAAAATAATTTCTATACTATAATAAGAGAATGATAATTCTATCGAGGCCTATGTTTAAAGTAATTCTCAAATTTTATTGTATGCTTTGGATTTTTTAAATGTATACACATGGTTTTGATATATTTATGATATAATATGTTTGGTACAATTAACTTATAAATTGATAATCATGATAAAATCAATATATATAATTATAAATATGTTAAGAAAAATTATATATAAAATTAGTTTGTAGACTAATATTATTTTCTTTATTATGTAACACATGAAACAAGAAGATTAAATGTCCAATGATATAGTAAATAAAATTTATTATTTAAATATGGCTATCATAACCGAGATATCTGTTTTGGCATGTGTGAATTTGAGTAATCAAATTATTAAATATTTATTGAAGAATATACATTACCAAAATTAAATATGTAATGTGTAATATCTTCATTTTCAGTGGGACACACTATATATGATATAGAACAAGGCACTTCACATCAAGAAAAAATGAATATCTAAATATTTTATTTAATGGTTACAATTAAAACCTTGCTGTAAGAATTTAAGGAATAAAAAATATTTAATCTATTATAGAAACATGGTTTATAGAAGTATATATAATTAATTATTAAGCCAAAAATTAATTAAAATTAACATAAAAATCTTTTTAAAATAAAAGATAATGTTTTTCGAAAAAAAAATTTAAATGTAAACAACATTTTTTATACGTATTAATTAGTAAATCACTATTATTGAACTATATTAAAGAAAGATATATATATATATAATTTTAATTCTAATGTTTAATATATATTTTATGTGTTTTTAATCATTATTTATATACAAATCCTATTCTATATATAAAACAAGTATTTTTCAAAAAATAATGTTTTTCTATTATTTGTTGTTGTAACAATTTTAGTCATAGTTTCTGACACATTTATAAGGTATATTAGAAAAAGTATAATCATTCAATGAAATTTAAGTATGAAAATTTTAATTCATTTTTTCAGGAAATATTTATTTTTTGATGAATACTGAAAGGAGTTTCATTTAAATTAAAAAATAGTTCAGCATAAAATTTATTTATAATGATATATTATATATTTTAATAGTTCTAATGAATAATTTTACCATTTTCATAACATTTAATCCAATTGCATTCATTGAAATATTTTTAACATTTATATTAGATATAAAGACATTTTAAACTCTTGTTTGTTTTTTATACAAAACTAATTTTCTCAATTCCCTTAGTGGGATAAATTTTTATTTTAATTCGTCCAAAAATAAATTTATAATTTTCAATATTAGATTCCATATTTGGAGTAATATGTTCCAAATAATTTTAATATGACTCCCTTATTTTTTATCATTATAAATAGTACCTTTAGTTATATTTTTTGTTACCACAGTTAGGGGTAAATCAGGTAATTTAAGGAAAAAACTATATTACAAATAATATGAAATTATCTTAAAACATATAATAATTTCATTTTATGAATAATTTTGACAAAAATCATACTGTGGAATAATTTATGACAACTTTGAAACACTTGGTTTTATTTTAAATGTTTATTATATTAAGTTCAACAAGAATAAATTTTTTCCACAAACATTATTTAAAAAGTAATATATTTTTTATTTGGGGTCAAACATTATATATATATATATGAATATCAATATTATTTTTGAATCTAAATTGTTTACCTACATCAGATTAATTTATTTATAATTTTAATAAAATAAATTAATAAAATACATGGTGCCATAATGATGATGAATTTATTGATTAATTACTGAAAGAATCAAATAAATGATATAATAAATATTAAAATAAATATTATTTTCTATTATAATATTTATCTATTAATTTATGGATTACATTGAAATGTTAATTTTTAATAAGTTAGTTCGAATATATCAATTAGTGGTTATATTACTAAGAATTCATGAAATTAATAGTGTCAAAATAGACATTAATGACATTTTAAAACATAAAATATTTTATTAAATGAAATAAAATTTATAAAAATATAAACCATCTTAAAATGTTTTCAATAAACTGAATAATTTCAATAATGAATCATTTTTTTAGAATTTAATTGTAATTCTATTGATCCATAATGTTTCACAATAAGAATTAATAAGGGTTAAAACAATTCAAAATAACATAAAAAAATAGTAAAACATGTATAATTTCAATTGGATGATTTTATTTTGACCCATTGTCATATTAGTTCAAAATAAATCACTTTGGGCCATTTGGATTATGAAATAAATTTATAATAATTTAATATTTTGAAGAATTACATGGGTTCCCCCTCATAAGTGTATTTCATGCATATATTTTAAGATTGTTTTAGGTACTGAATATTGTATTTAATTTAATACTATTTACATTTTTTGGAACGGAATGAAATGTTCTATTACTTATAGAACAAAAAAAACATATATTTAAAAGAAGGAAAGAAACGATGAAATAATATGAGCTTATGAAAAATTCATTATTTAGGCCAAGAGAATAACCATGAAAATGGATTTTTGAACGTAATGAGGTGCTAGAAAATAGAACAAAATAATTCCAAGGCATATACTACCATTACATGTCGTGAATATTTATAAGCATGTTATGCCACTGATGAAATTTGTAACACGAAGGGATGCTGTGAAATCCAATTACACGACATGAGTACCCAGTACTCGTTGTGACATGAGTCAAAGATTAAATAATGCATACTTGATTCTAACAGATCAGGATTACACGATGTGTAACCTCATTACCTGTTATGTAATGTGTCTGGAATACCCAATAGCATTTAAATATTGGCACTTGTTCTTTCTAAAAATGCATTTATATTTTTCTGGAGACCAAATCTCGGATTGTAGCAATTGAAACTAGACAAGTTATTTCACAGTAGGTATGTTTTATTTTTTCCTTCCCTCTATACCTATCATGACTAGGATGAGGGGTTTATCATTCCATGTGCTAGGGTGATGTAACTTAATGGGGAAGATTCATTGGATGTAAATATATTAATTATTATAAATGTATTTGGTTTTCATGACTTCCTAAATCAATTTCCAATTCTTTTATATTTTTATTATCATTACCAAATGTATTTTAATATAAAAGGAAACTATAAATTGATTAAATAATAACCCAAATGAATCACACCCATTTTCAAATGTATTGTAAATTAGGTTTTAATATGTAATCAAGACAAACTCAATTAAGAGAAATCTTATATTACTAGACCATTGAATATTGGGCATTTCCATGTTGGAGAGGAGATACCATGAACCTTGGATATTTCTTATATCTATTATGACACCAATATTGAGTTAGTAAACTAATTTTCCTAAATCCAATTTAACATGAACCTAAAAATAACAAAATCCTAGAACACTTATCTAAGCTGATCACAACAAATCAATCTACATTGCTTTTGTATTTTTCTTTTTTAAAACATAACCGAAACAAATTATTAACACTTAATTAATATAATTTTAAAAATATAAAATATTTTAAAACCTAATAATTCTAATTAACTATTCATTTGGGTTATATGTATTACATTGCTAATACTATATTTTAATCAATTGAGTTTCTTAGATTTATTTTTATAAATTTAGCATTTTTTTAGACTAGTAGGGATCAAACAAAACCCTATGAGGCTATATTAGTTGTTCTATTGCTGGGGATGTTAATATTGTTTTTTAGATTTATTAATTCTTTATATTGTTTTTATGACATTATTTCCATTCAATTTTTTAGCATATGTTTTTTCAGGTTGTGGATTTCAGAATTCATGAATCATTGATGCCCAACTATAACACTCATTCAAAGGAAAAAATACTCCATCAATTTAAAACACAACATTAACCCAATCCTAGAGGTCAATGAATTAGACATCATGTAATTCATTAAACAAAATCACATACATAAAAGAGATTAGGGGTTGTGGATGCCCGTAGTCTATGGGAGGCCACCAAACACATGTTCACAACCGAGTATCCTTTCACCCAATGTTACCGAAAATCACATCGATATCAAACCTGTAATAATATTAATCATATAAAATATTGTTTAATTTTATAGAAATATTCATTTATGTACAAACAAACATATAAAAAATTTTATCCTCGTCTTCCACACATTAAATTTCAAAATGACTCCAACTATTAATAAAAAATTATATTTTCCGATTTTCATCATGCGATCGATATTCACACTAGATTCAGATCCTACCTGGACATTCCATCCGTACATGGGGTGATCTTTCATGGAACCTCCTCACATGATTATTTCCACTGTATAAGTAAATGGATATATGTGTAATAATTTTAATCATTTTCCAATATTTAGATGAGTCACTAAATGTCTCACGTTAACATTAAAAAGATTTTACTCGGACATTACATAATTATTGTATATAGTAGTGGATACTGATTAAAACATTCTTTAAGGGGGCATAACATGGAATCATCTTGATTCTAGACATCACGACTGGTGGATCCTTAATGAAGAAATCACCTGAAGTAAGAAAAAATTTATTGGATGAGATGGAAAATAATAGTTTCTAGTACCAAGTTGAGGGAACGCATGGGAAGGGCCTTCATGAAGTAAACAGTGATGAATGGTTGGCAGTACAATTGGAGTCATTAACCATGAAAATGGACATCAAGATGGGCCACCACCAAAACCCCCTGAGGTATTCAGACCGAAGAGGAAAATTATGATGATTCTATTTAAGGTAATCAATTTCAGGTCTTAGAACCACTATGACAATAAGAACAATGATTTCAATAAATACAACATGGGATCTATCAACAAGCACCATAGTGGCCCACAATAAAAACCCAAGTCTATTCATTGGAGAATACACTAGCTACATTCATGATGGATTTTAGGGGTTTAACTCATGGAAATAAAATAAGAAAGATCATATCAAAAGTATGTATTAATAAAACCGGAGCTGGAATTTGGAGAAATATCTAGTCATATTATTGAAGGACCAATAAGTACACTACTAGGATTCACTTATTAATTTCCATGAGATCAATTGAAGGCTATAGAGAGCATCAGTGTGTAGAAATATAATAAAAGAGGAAAATATTTTTTTGAACAACCAGTATTGGAGGATGAAGCTAACAAGAAATAAGTACCTGAAGAAGAAGAGGAAGAACTAACTCAGTACTAGCCAAAACTAAATTTTCCTAAATGAATAGTTCATGTTAAATAGAACATTAAAGGTGGTGTGATTCTTGAAATCTTTAAAAAAGTGTATATACAAATACCATTTTTAGAGGTTCTCGAAATCATGTTGACATATGAAAAAATCATGAATGTTTTTATATCAAATTAAAGGATGATGGATGAAATTGGAAACATTCATCTCACATGAGAGTGTTAGATAGAGGTATCAAATGAACATCCTCATAAGCCAAGAGATATCGATATATTTTTAATTCCCATCATTGTTGTGGTTATCAAATGTGGGATATCCCAGTCTGACTTAGGTATGATTGTCAATATTGTGATGTACAAAAAAATCAAGAGTTTTGGACTACTTGGATTTAATCCAACAAAAGTACTTCTTTAAATATAATATGAAAATGTGAAATCCCAAAGAGGAGTCATTGAAGATATCTTAATGATATTTGACAAACTATAATTCCCGATTTACTTCATAGAACTAGATATGGAAGATGAAATAAGTACAAAAATTTTGGTAAGGCCATTTTCAGTCACAGAGAATGTGGTAATCCATATTCAAAATGGAGAACTATGTCTGAGAGTTGGAATTTACCAACTGAGCTTCATAATATACAAGGAGATGAAGAACTATGTTGTGCAAGATGAAAATGATTTTGGAGAATGAGAAATATCTAATGTTGAGGAAGCCACTGAAATTAAAAAATTAAATGAATTAGATTCTATTAAAGAAGACACTAAACTGAAGAACAATGTGTAGCGTAAGACCATGACTTATAAAACCAAATGAGTGATCAGTACCACTATATTTGAGAGAGGGAAACATATATGGATGGTAAATGAACTTCTATTTTGTTCATAATGATTAAGGAACATATGGTGGATATTTCTAATGGA
This sequence comes from Viscum album, assembly GCA_963277665.1. Classification (NCBI taxonomy): domain Eukaryota; kingdom Viridiplantae; phylum Streptophyta; class Magnoliopsida; order Santalales; family Viscaceae; genus Viscum; species Viscum album. The sequence continues at coordinate 151,742,960 of OY728148.1, forward strand.
GACAATAAATACACTACCATCTGGAAGAATCAAGTTGTTTAGATAAGGAGGATAAGGGCCATCCTATGTAGATATGATATTATAGAGGCTATTTATGGACCAAAAGGGATAAAAAATGTCAATCACTTGTTACATTAGTTGAATATAAAGGATCTATGGTCGAGCCAATGATGATAAATAATGTTCTTCTCATAGGAAACCCTTGTTATTTTATTTTCTATTTTTTACGGCATGCAGGATACAACTCCAAATTTTTAAAAAAGCATTTATAATGGCCTGTGATTTAACTTTAAGATTTTTAATTTATAGGAAAATAAAATCTCATTCCATCATCAAGTATAAAGAAATCAAAATTAGTTGACACATCAACCTTACAAGACATACGGGGTAGTTATATTTTTTAGAGGGTTCATGCCGAACCTATACAACCCATTTCAGAAGCATCAATTTCAAAGGGGAGCATAATTTTTAATTTTTTAAATTTTATATTGTAATCTCTATATTTAATTAAACAATTTTAAATACACATTATATTCCCTCACGTTATTTAATTTTTAATCAACTCAACTATGATACATAAAATAATCAGGATAACTATTATGTTGTAAAATTTATATTCCATTTTCAATAAAATTTAATGATAAAAATGGAAAAAATTATAATATATAATAATGGGGAATTTTATTTGGGAAATCTTGATTTAGGGAACATGATTATCATTGTAGAAGAAATTTTTCTATGAATTATCTTTGTTTTGAATTTCATATGTTTTCAATAATTTATTTAATTATTCTTAATCCTTCCCTTAGTAATTTAACCAACCATCTATCTCATTATAAAGATTTCTATTAAGGAAAAATTTTACATTCTATTTTGTGTATATTTATTGAAAACACAATAATGTTTTCTTCAAGAACATTATTTAAATTTTTTCAAATATTTGACTAAAAAATGTTACATTTAAAAAGATTGAGGAATTATATTGGTTATGTTTTATCTTTAGATCCACCTTGCTTTAATACTTTTTAAACATGTCAAATCGATGAATTTTGGTGTTAGTAAATGAGTCGTGTTACAACCCTATTTTATCCATTCCTACCTTCCTCTATTTTTTCATTATATTAAAATGAATAAGTGTGGGGGAGGAACATTATTGGGTGTACCTAGGTATAAATTATTGGTGATATTTTTGGTGGGGATTTTCTATTGTGATTTTGAGAGGCCATGTATCAATAATTTTATTTTATTATTCTTTTCTCATTCCTTAAAAATTCATCTGAAAAATTGGTTGTGTATTGGGAAGATAAAAAACTCAATTTTCTAGACTGCTTATTTTTTAATCATATATGGTTCTGTGAGTTATGTGATATTTAGTCCTGAACATATATTTAAGAATATAATGGAAATTAATAAATGAGATTCCGTGAGAGGTTTATTCATTCATTGTGCTTAGATGTATCATGGGTCCACATTGATCATTTTCTATGAAAACAAATGACATTTGTAAATGGAGAAAATCAATGATATTATCATTTATTTACATTCATATTGCATTTGAGTTGAACCACATTTTAGAGAATTACTTTTTTAAATAATCTCTCTACATACCCAAAACCCTTAGAGCCATTTTATCCTTAACATTTAAAACCTCATGATACATTGTGATCATTGTCATTACATGGTGGAGATGTTAGATGTGTTGCATGCTTATGGAATGTAACATGTTCTGAAGGTATGTGAGAATTTATATATTCATTTGTAACACAATGGTGATGAGTGGTAAAATTGATGCATGGTAGAGGAAAAATGGCATTCAGATTACTAATTTATTGAAAAATGAAAATGGAATAATTAATAAAATTCATTATTTCAAATGAAGAATGGTAAAGTACATGATTAACATTATTCCGGGAAAATGACGTGTTAATGAATTCTCCAATGTGAATCTCAGACATTTTATTTTCCATTTGATAAATGATTTTTATTTTCATTGAATTTAATGAATGGTAAGGTAAAAATACTTGTAATAATGTTTTGATTCCACCCTTGACGAGTATTATGGATTTTATTGTGGGGGGATTTGATAAGTGTATTTCATACATATATTTTAAAAGAATTTTATGTATTGAATATTGTATTTAATTGAATAAGACTTAAAATTTTTGAATGGGTTGACTTGATTTATTAATTATGATAGAAAACAATATATATTTAAAATAGGAACATAATATAGAGACAATGTGAACATAAATATAGTACATTCCATGAGTGTAGGGAAGAGCAATGATAATGGATTGTTGAATGTAAATATTAGTTTGAAAATGGAACAAAATGAATAAAAGTTTTGTACTTATATTTCACATCATTACATGTTTAATTTTAAATTTAAATACTAGGACAAGTCATCACATGAAGACACACTGTGAATGTCGATTACATGACATAGTCCCCATTACACATCGTGACATGATGAAAAGATTCCACACTATGTATAATATTCCCAAAGATCCCTAAATAATTAAACCATGATGGGATTGAGATTACATGACATGGAACCTCATTACACATCATGTAATGTGTCAGGAAGACCAAATTGAATAATTTAAATAGATGTGTGGGTTTTAAAAAAATAGAATCAAAATTTTGGTTGGAGACCAAAGCTCGTAGTGAAGCTACTCCGCCTCTCCAAGTTCATTATATTTATTAATGTTTTATTTTTCCCATTCCTATAAACCTATGATCTATAGGATGTGGGGGAAATTATTCCATGTGATAGGGTGATATTAATGAAGTGGGAACATGCATTGGATTTAACAATTTTTATTATAATTCATGTATCTGGTTTGCGTAATTTTGATAATCAATTTAAAACACATCTATTTTTCTTTTATACTGTCCATTAGTATTCAGATATAAAAGGAATAGAAAACTTTAGCAACTGATAACCCTAAATAATGAATGAACATTTTAAACATTAGGTTATATATATTTTAAATATGGTACCAAGAAAAGGTTGATTCAGTGAACTTCTATATTATCAGACAAAGTGAAATATGGTATTTCCATATTAAGGATGAGATTCCCTGACCATTGAATCATTCTTTTCTTTATTCTAAAACAAGTCATAAATCAATATTCTAATTTCATAAAATCCAATATCACCTGAACCTATAAATTACACAAACCTAGATCTCATTCTAAATATGATCACAACTAATAAATTTGTATTCAATTTGGTTTTTTATTTTTCCAAATAGAAGGAATCCATCATTTTCTTACTTTTTTCCTTATAAAATAATCAAATTAAATATTTTAAAACCTAATAATTCTAATTCATAATTATTAGTTCTCCAACCTCAATCATTCCAAATACTATATTTTAATCCATTAAGTATCATAGTTTGATTTTTTTAAAAAAAATCATTGATCGGTAGGGAACTAACGACGCTCTACAGGTCTATCACCCCTCACATCTCATATAAAAGGACACCCATTATTACCTATTCATTACACCTCAAAAACGTTTTATTTTAGCCAATATCTTCAGAAATACATTCTAATAATCCAACCTTATATTCTAGAGTCCTTTTTTTAGTTAGAATACACTCCCTAGAGGTTTTATTGTGATATTCAATGGAGGCCATCTAAAGAGGTGATATTGCTTTAAAATATGTTTTTTTAATTATTTCTTCTTCCACATACATGAAATATTTTTAATACAGAATTAAATAATATCTATAGTATTATCAAAATAATGATTTGCTATAATGTTAATATCATATCATAAATTCATATCAACACCCATCTAATGTGAAATAATTAATCGTTCATGGGTACATGTGACATACCACATCCACGAACTGATATAATTAATATTACATCACCATCTCCCATGATTGGTTATAATAATTGAATTATTATTTATATATTTCATCGATAAAATATTTATGATTATAATATAATTATATATCAATTATATTTTTAATTTATATGCACATAAAAATGATAATGTCATTTGTACGTACTTGTGAACTATCACATGCACGAAGCAATGCTATTAGTTTTTTATAACCACATCAAATGGATAATATATATAAGTATATTTCAATTATTATTATAATACCGATGAATTTATGATCAATTTGTATAGATAAAATAATATTTACCCTATTTTGAAAATTATCATTGAATAATGAAGACATTAATATAGCGTACGTAGAAAAAAATAAATAGAAAAATGGATTTCCCTTTAAATATTTTTTAATGAAAATAAACGTTAGTTTTACAAATATCTATATTTTCACTGTTCATGGAAAAATATATTTTTATTGTGAAAAAATAATATTACAAAGTCAGCTAATTTTTTCATGGTAAATTAAATTAATATATTACTGTAATATTCTTGAACCTTTTAATGGTATGATTTAACTCAGTGCTGTGTTTATTTTAAAAAATCAAGGGAATTTATTAAAATAAAAATATATCATAAATTCATCGATCGTCACAGAACTCTTTTTATAATAATTTGACAATTAAAATCAATTCACCTTAATAATAAATTCTATGCATATTACTACCACATAAGGTCCTCTAAATCCCATTTAGCTACCTCAAATTTATGATTTCAACAAAAAAAATTGACTGGAGGATGTTTTTTTCACATCAAATTAACTATATGATCCATTATTTTAGGTTTTCCTCATAATAAAAATCATTTACCAAATGTATGAATGCTATGTTTTTTACTTGTGAATGATTAGGTATGTACTTCTTAATGGTATATATATGAAACCAATGATGATCTTATGAATGATTTATTTTTCATTCCAACCATTAATTTAAACTTTTGATATAAACATTTTTTAAATGGAGGATATATCTATTGTTTTACTTTTCCTTGTATCCAAATTTCTGGCCTTCTTTGATTTATATTTTCATAGTAATACCCTTTCACAAATTCAAAACAATATATATAATGAATGATTGACAACATAACTTCATTTTTATGTTTTTAACAAGAAATATGTGGCATTGAATAGTTTTAATATTCAATTTCATTTCCATTTCTAGAAAATATACAACTTAATTTCATTCTCCAACTTCTCCCCATCATTCTAGAGATATAAAAATCGTTCCATATATTTATTTATAAGGAGTCATTTGAATGATCTATTGAAATATTTTTTTTAAAAACTATACATAATGAATTCATTAATCCAAACCAAATATTAAAACCACTGACAAGGATATCTACATGTCTTATAGAGTTTGATTGGTTCTTTCCTACAGACCAACATTTCAAGGATGAAATGTTATATTGAACCTCAATATTGTTTTCAAGACCTACTGAAGGATTCTCCTAAACAATAAGGTAAATATTGGATCCTAATAAATTAGATTGGGAGTGGTACTATATGAAAATTTAAATTTCCATTAATGTTTTTATTGGAAATATAGTGTATGTACAATTTATCTCTAATAATTATAAAATGAAATATTCTCATAAGGTAATCCACTGTAACAAAAGGTGAATAGCTCCTTTTAGATATTTTAGGGAGGATTATGATGAAATACATGGAATTTGTTTCCAATTACTATTGTAGTATGAGAATTAGTATTAAAATAACTTTATACTTATGCCTCTTGGACTAAAATTACTGGAACACTATGAATAGTTATGCATACTAGAGAATATCACTTTTCATGTTTTCAAACTAAAAATGTTCTACTAGATCTCTGTAAAATTTTTATATCTAGGATAATTATATAATAATTTAATATGAGATTAATACAATAAAAAGATATTAAATTGTGATATTTTTGGAATACATACACATCTCCTTCACATTATCATTCCATCACAACAATTGTTGTGTTCAGAAAAATTCATCAACTTATTCAATAAGTCAACATCTTCATTATGCATCACAATATATTCTGATTGATTTATTCTTTAGCATTCTTTAACTAACGTTATCTTTATGATTTAGAGCATCTTCCGCCTTTTTTCCTTCATAAGGTGGTAATATATTATTAAATCATAATATTTCATCAACCCTAAACAATATATATAGAAAATATAATCAAATTTTAATGTAATTATATACATCATAATATTATGATTAGTATAAATTTTAATCCTTTTACCATTAAAAAAATCCATCCACATAAAAATGAAAAAACATCACTACTTGATCCAAATAATGAGATGGGTAATTTTTATCATTAAGTATTAATTGGAATGTGGTATAATATATCACCATTTAATTTTTGATGAGGATTAATCACAACACCTTCACGGATGAATCAATATATATAACCAATCATTCACTCATGTATGGTATTGTAAATATAGCTGTGGTGACCAAACATATATTATGTTATATAAAATAAACCTCAGATTAATATGCCAATAAGAATATTTACCCTTATAAGTCAACATGGTTTGTGGAATACATTGTCATGAGAATTATAATACATTGTTTTAGTAATATCATGATAACCTATGGAAAATATCAATATTAATTATTGTGGTTAGTCTAGGAAATTTCTCAATAAATTCAATAATTTGAGGATAAAAAGATATAAAACCACATTTGATTTTATAACCCAAAAATTAAACACATTAAAACTAAAATTCACACTATATAAATTCGGAAAACAATACCTCTTTACTCAAGATCTTCGTAGAAAATAAAAAAATTCATGTTTTTTAGTTTTCATTGAATATATAAATACATTTTCTATATATATGTCCACAAAGCGATGAAGGTAGTAAATTAATATTATATTCTATAAATCTGGGAAAATAATATCTATATTTTCAAATCAACAAGGCATTATATAAACTCACATATTCCATAACATATATGAAACGCCTACTTGCATATATCCCACTTCTGGAACCATAGCTAAATAATACCTGATTGATGGTCTGTCATGGAATTATTTTCCTCCGAATAATTAATCATTTTTATCATTAAAATAGTGGATATAATACTTTTTCATAATAGTGACTTTATTAACTTTTAGATAATATTTACAATGACACAACGTACCATATTTATTCATAAAAATGATAATATTTTCACCCTATGGTGATGAAATATTTTGAATAAATTCCATGTCTAGAGTCTCATAGAGCTACATGATGAAATTATATAACTCAATTAGAGATATTCTATATATGGTCCTTCAAATAGGTCTAGATCTTGATATGAGTTCTATAAAAATCTCAATATAAAGAATTGGGAGAATACTAGGAAACTATTCAAGAAATACATCACCAAACTGTTTAATAATATTCAGTTCATTGATGATGAGTTCTCAATCAACCAATTAATATAAATAACCATCGTAAATACATAGTAAAAACCATATTATTTGTGTTTTATTCAATGGATGTTTAGTTTCATTTTTAAATTGATTGATTATTGTACATAGTTTTGGAAAATCTAATCTAACATCTCAAAGATACTAATACCACATAAAGGTACATAATCCAATGATAATAATCTAATATATTTGTAGATTCATTATAATATGGAGGGTTTTGTCACAAGAGACATCTTAACACTGGTGAATCCCACAATACAATAATATATTTCTCAACATAATATTGCGATTCATTATTAGCTTAGTAAGCTTCCCAATATATTCATTATAATATCATTTCCTATGATATATTTGTTTGATTTCTCAATACAGAAGTCCCTGCATTGTCTAAGGGTGTTAATTACCTCTTTCCCATAATATTTTTTCATTGATTACTTTATCCATCCAAGTTAACTCATAATCATAATTTATATTTATCCATAAAATAAAAATACATATATTTGTAAAATTTCTCTAATACTATAAGAGATTATCCTAATTATAATACTATCTATGTTAATTTAAAATATAATTCCCACATTTTCTACCAAACATGATCCGATACCAACTCTAAACACACTAACTTGTATAAAAAAATCCAATGTCTACCTTATTACATTGGTATAAAATAAAAGTTATCACATCTTAAAGTATGAAATAGTCTTTAGACATAAAAAACCGGACACATATATTATAACCATATTACAAATTTAATATTATATATATATAATTTGAAGCATTATTTCAGCCTATATATTATTTATAATATCCATATTCATATCATAGTGAAAAGAGAAATAATAACAAGTGATATTATATACACTTTAAGAGTTATGTACAATAGAATAAATAAATAATAAGTAAGAAATAATAAATTTTGAATAATAAAAAACTAAAAACACATGAGATTTAATTAGTAAATAATGTTGGGAATGAATAAATGGTTAACATTAATTTTTCCATGTCATAGAGAATATAAACATTATTCTAAAAAAGTAAATGCTGAATATGAGACATCATGATATCAATAATCATGAATAATAAAGGAAAATGAGATGAATACCCATTACCTCATCAGTCACAAGATATTACTCTTTATAAAACAATTTTATTCATTTAGATGATGCTAAAATGTAATTAAAAAAATTAAAGGGGTAATAAATGTTAATGTAGTATAAGTAAAAAAAGTTATTTTTTAATTTTTGTAAAGAAAATATCTTTTAAACATATTGGATAATAGTCAAATAATTCATCTCAAACCATTTAAAAATGAAATTAAAATATAAAAAATTTATCAAATTAGGAGACAATATAAAAATGAATTTTTTAAAATATTTTTTTATTAAAACATGTATATATAAATAAAATATACCAATGAGAACATATAATTTATATTTCCTTTCTTTCAAATATTTTCTTAGTTAAATTAATTTCCAAAAAAGAAGAGAAATTGGAATAAAATAGTTCTAGTAAATAAATATATATATGATAAATATATAGATGTATTTTATTATTTATTGTTCATAAGGTACCCTTAGTGAAAATAAGACTAATCCAAAAAAATATGATTATTAAATTAATCGTGATGAAATTTTTAATAATAAAACAATATCCCATTAAAATGATAAACATGAATGGAAAATATAATATTCATGAATAAATATATATTATTTTTAAATAAATAAATGTGGTATTGTATAACTCATTTAAATATATATTGGGGCGTAATAAATATTTTCCAAATAGGGTGGAAATTAGGGTAAAACCCCTTACCACAAATTCAACAAAATATCAAAGTAGTTTGAATTCATGTATAATATATTAAAATAATTTATAATTACATATTATAACCATAAAAATTTCTAAACACTCATATGTGATCCTCTTATAACATATCAACACTTATTGTTTACAATATTTTATTATTATAATTATTTCTAGAGTTTACCAATTCGTTATTCTTGGGAATTTTTGATTGGTATTTGTAGTCCATTAACATTGATTTTGATTACATAATCATCACAATGTCAATCATGTAATGAATATTATATTTTCTGAATATATAAATAATTTTATTACTCTATATAAATAAGTGACTGAAAAATGTTGTACACCATTCTTGGAGACTATAGATCATACAAAAACATGAATATTATTATCACTTTTTGAATGATGGGTTATATTATAGGTAGATATAAATTAACAACTAATGAATCTTTATTTTATAGTATACATCAGATTATACCATTAAATAAAACCTTATTTTTATCCATGTAAAATAATAATGAATAATGTATCCCATCGCAACTTAAAGGTGGTAGTATACACGTACAAACAAGCGACATTATTGTTCTCCAATGGATTAGAATGGTAGAAGGTATGTATAATATTATAATTATAAAAATATATTTTTTTAAAACAAATATATCATATATATTAATTATTTCCATCATATTAATCCTCTATGACATTGTTAATTACATTTGAATTAAATTACTATAAGGAGACAATGAACCGTATGTTCTCATTAGCAATGACTTATCTTTACCTTGGATGTAGATGATATAGAAAACATTTATACAATAATAAAAATGAAATATAAGTATAAATGTGATATTTTAAATATTATTTTACCATGTGTACAACCAATATATAAGATTTATCATAATAAATAAAATTGAATCAATATATATAGGCAATTTACTCATCTTCATTATGAATCCTTTAGAGACATTATTTTGGACCATTTAGATGCGATTTTTAGAATATAAGAACCTATAATTCAAATATATTGATATGTAGAATAGAATATAGAATGGATTGGTTGAGATTTGTGGGTAAAAGTGACGTAAAGAAAGTAATAAATATTTGTTCTTTTAAATGTTTCGTGAGAAAATTCTTGGAATTTATTAATATGTTGAATTAATATAAATTATTTTAATGTAAAAATGGATTAAAAATATATTTATATTTATTTATAATTTAAGATGAATATTAACCTAAATATAAGAATCCAATAAAGATTAAAATATTTAGGAGATTTATACCCCCATTATCTCATTTTTAAACCCTATTAAACCTTTTGACATTTGTTTTGATAACACTTATTTTTATACTAGAAGAGCCATGATAGTTACCATAAAAGATGAATTATATCATAACTTGAAAGGTAAAAAATTGTAGATAATACAATATCCATATTCCCATTGTTCTATATCTTAATTATATTTATATTATTTAATGAATTATTATTTTAATAAATTATCATCGTTTTCACATTTGTCACTATTTTTCAAATTTGATATTAAAAATATCTTGTAAATATTTAATTTATATATATCATTTAACACATAACTAATATGTAATATATATCAATAAAATTATTTATAATAAAATAATTCATCAAAATAGTAGTACATTTAGTATTTATCTTATCAGTTATTTAATATCTATTAATTGAATTAATAATGTTTCATAGCTAAGTAAGACTTTATTATAATTATTTAATTACTAAAAATTAATATTAAAACTCTATGATAAATAAATTAAGATATATTCCGAAAATCCATTCTAAAATAAATAAAAATTTTCCCTTTCACAAAATTGTATATATATTAAAATCCAAGGAATTAGTATTAAATCCATTTAATTATACTTCATTATAATATTATTTATAATTTATGTTAAAATAAAAACCACAATCCGTGTTGTAAAATAGGATTTCTAAAATATTTTGTTTTAAAACTAAAACTAAACACATAAAAAATTTATTTAATAAGATGATATTAATGTAAATAAAATGAATATTATATGACATTAAGAAAAAATCCAATATTGAGAAAATTTTTTTAAATAATAATAAAATTAGAAATGAAATGATTATTATATAAAAATCATTATTTTAACTATTCCCAAAAAAATAAATCATTTGGAATATTCAAAAAAATTATCTTATGGTAATTTTTAAATGATGAATTTATTTTTTATAATACTACCATTTTATTAGGTTTAAATAGTTTGTTTAATCTTGTAGTTTCTTATAAATCATGATATATATAACTATTTTTTATAGGGAAATAATTAATAAAATCACGAGTTCTGACACTCCCTCGGCTTCTATATCATTTTAATGTCAATATTCAATTACCCATTCCCAAATAACCCTCTTTGTCTAATTGGATGATAAAAACACACCAAATTTTGTTCTTGGATGGTAATGTCTCAATTTTTCAAATATTATTTTTTTCTTCATTATTTAGTGATCTCTTTACATTCGTTGAAATATTCAACCTCACATTTACAATTTTCTCTCCATCTCAATCCTCAATATATATTCTTATTCCTTGGAATGTGTGAATATAATGAATAATTAAAAGGGATTTCAAATATTAAAGAAACCATTATGTTTTATTTTGGTTCATAATGAATGGTATTTGATTCAAAAATTCCCATGGTATGGGTAAATATATTATTATCCTTAAAGTGAGGAATTGTGTCAAAATTACAATTTAGTGTGAGGTTATATTTTATCACACCATTAAATGTAATTATTGTTGGGTTTTCTTTCTTGGTAAATAATTAAATGTATTTTCATTTTAATCAGGACATATTTCTTCTATTGATATCATTGTATTATAAAGCCTCCAAAAGACATGAGGTGGATATATAGTCACAATTCATGGGAGGTTTATGAACAACAATATTAATATATATTATGTTAAATATTTTATTTGAACTATAATAACAAATTTATTTAATTTTCTATGCTTATAAATATCTTTCTTCTTCTGATGTCTTAATATATTCTGAATTTTTTTATCCTACAAAAAGTATTTTAATTTCAAAAAAGAAATTGTTGGAAAATCAACCACTTCAGAACATATGTACTCATACGAAAAATAGGTATCTGAGTCAAAATTGACTTCAAAAAATCATCCTATAAAAGTAAATTATCAATTAAAGATCTCCTCAACATCAAATTCACATGGTTTATTGGAAGAAGAATATATGGTATGATACCATTAATTAGATATAATGACTTCATAATTTTGAAAACATGAATGTTATCGTTTTATAAGCATATGATGGCATGTTTTGAAGATTATTATGTATGTGTATAATCCAACAAATTAATCAAATTAAAAAGTGACCGTCAATGATATAAAATCATTTGAGACTATTGTAAAAGTCATTAATTAACTACATTACATGTTAGATATATGCGAAATTAGTAGAGTAAAGATGCTGAAATTTTTATAGGAAATGGGTAAATTATGAGATATTTCATGTGAATGTACTCATAATGTAAAGGATACTGTGATTGATATGTAATAGCAACACTTTTTACGATTCATTATGAGTCATAATGGGTCAAGTAACGAATTTTTTACATTATTTACAAACAATGTTAAGGTATGAAATCTATTGGTGATGATCTTATCACAAAGTCACTTTATTGATGATAAATTATTTCTGTCCATGTTCATAAGAATCATATTTTTCTGATGATTTAATAAATTAAGGAAATATTAGATATTCTAATTTATGATATCAATTAGATACACTTGTCATATGATATTTAAATAAAATTTCCATCATTGTTGAGTGAAGAAGATTCCGAGGAAAAGTGGATGAATATTATATTTTTTAAATCACTAATTGTTTGACCGGATGTTTTTTTGATCATGACCATTAGTTAAAGAATCTATTTAATAAAATTAGTATGGTAAAATTCACTTTTTCATGAAAATAAATAAATAAAATTCATTTATTGTCATTATATTGATATGGTTGTAGGAAAAATGGTCCTATAAAGAATGAGTTATCTTTAACAAAATAGAAGGTGAAAGAAAAGATAAGAACATAAGGGGAATTAAATATTTCATTATGGTGTTTAATCATTGACTCCTTGTCCTCCTCATTTGAATCACGTGATAAGAGACAAAAATAAATTATTGATCAGTGTGAGATAATATATTTTATAAACTCTTCTAAATCATGAAATTATTATTTCTCTACTTACATGAATTACTATTATGTTCTCAAATATTCAATAAACAATTGAAACAGTGATTTTTTAAATCCACAAAAATACATTAATGAGATAAAAAATCAATATAAAATCAGTATGAGTGGGAAGGATCAAATCACAAAATAACTAAGAGGATTGTATATTAAATTTAAACATAATTTTATGTTCAAAGATCAAAATGAATAATAGATGAACATAAATAAAATATTTCCATTTTTTCCTAATGTTAATAATATTTAAAAACTTTCTTATGGTAATAAACAAAATATAATTAATATTTTTCTGTTGTTATAGTGGATTCTCCTGAAAAATAACCACTGGAACTAATTTTCAATGATGATTATCTCAAAATATGTTTTGTTATTATTATATAATATCCTATGACATTATTATTTTAAATTTACAATTGACCAATATTATAGATCAAAAATAGACCAGATCAATTCAAATATCATTACCAGAAAAGATTACATTTAATATACAATTCTATTAACCTTGACTATATAAGTCCCCAAAATATTATTAACTAAAAATTATGGACCAATATTTTGGGTAAAAAGACAACAAGTTTTGAGAATAACTTATTAGAAGAATGTATCAGGTTAAATTAAAAGTGAGTGAATTGGAATATATATTTTGGGAGAGTGAGACACTTATATAGGGACTTATTAATTTATGTTTTATAGTTTAAATCATTTTAAAATATAGTTTCATTAATTATTTATATTAATTTATTTAAACAATATTTCATAAAGAAGGTATTAAGTTGGAAACTATATTATTATTTATTAATTTTTTGTGTAGAAATATTTAAGAAATAAATTTCATTATTGTTATTAATTATTCTTTATTTAATTCTAATAATAATTCCTATTATTTAGATTATGCTCTGTACCATTGAATAATAATTTGTTTTACATATGTAGCTCATTCCTTTAATAGTAAAATAAAATATTATTTATTGTTTCATTTTTTCAAAATATATTAGTATATTATTATGTAATAATGTTTTTATTATAACTTATTCTATATTTTGATATCTAAAACACTTTTGGGAAAACATTCATTATATTAATGGGATAAAAATGGATTTTATCTGATTATTTAATTTGAATATGGAAAGCATTATGATTTTCCACCATAAACCATTTTTCAACCATTAAGATTATTTTATTATGTTCATTATCCTGAATTTTTACAAAACATGAATAAATTAATCAATTCATATCACAGTCTCTTTAATGTAACTATTTTTTCTCTTTTATTAGTTTAACTAGAAAATTTCATGCCAAATTTTTTTAAAATACATTTAACTAATACCTAATTTAATGTTAGAGACTATGAATTTTAAATCTAAAATATTCATAAATTAGGATAATTTTTTTTAAAAAAATAATAGAAAGAAAAAATCAATTTTATACTATTGTTTTGATAACTTATTTTCTAGAATTTATATTATCACAAACATAAGAGTGTGTAATTTTCTCCTTTTGTAAATGTGATGTTCATATTATAATATTTTATAATATACAAATATTGATTATATAATGTTTTTCTATGTGAATACATGATCCATTTCATTAATTTTTTTTTGAATTTCATGAACATTCTCTTCTAGGTTAAATTTTTGAATTGAGGGGGATGCAAATGTATTTCAAAATGAAAATTTAATCATTGAGATATAATTATTACGCGTGTAAATATTCGAATTTATCATTTTCCTAACACATGATTATATGTCAATTTTCTATCAAAATTCATGACCTATTTTGGTTTTAATGAACATGAAGATCATATATGTTTTAGTAATCTAAACATGATGTAATATTAAATAATTTAAGAACTTTATTTTTTTTAAATTTAAACTACATTAGTGAAAAATTATTAGTTATTAAATGTTATTCCATTACTTCTGTCTTCATTAACATATTCTAATATTTAATAAATTAAAATAATATTATTAAATAATCTAAATGAAATTATTTATATTATCATATGGGTAGTAAAATTTTTAAACATTGAAGGTATATTTTATCCCAAAAATTGATATATAGCGTCTTATATATTCTAGGTAGAGATATTTATGATATAAAATATTGGTTTATATTTTTTTAGGGACATAGGTAATTGTTTCAAAGGAATGTTCACTTCATTCATTTTAAAAAATTATTTTTGAAATATAAATATTTTTGAAACATGAAATATAATTAATTATAATTCTCTATAACCCCACAAACCCTACTTAAAAACATTGAAAAATTAATTATTATGTTATTTTAAAATCATGGATGAAATTAATGATGAAATAACGAATTTATTTTAGTTCTAAAATTTGATTAGTGAATCATTTATATCTTCGTGTAATAAATATTTTATGTGTTATTGATAACAAATAAATGGGATTAATACATTACTTATCACTCTTTTTGAATGTTTTAATGATCAACAAAACTAAAATGTGGCTACAATATTTCAATTTTCTATTATATAATGTTTTTATTGTTGATTTGTTTTATAATGGTACTTGAAAAAATATATGGACCAAAATTAATGTGGAGTAAAAATTATATACCCCTAAATATGGTACAAGAATCCCTGAAGTGACTCTCATATAGAACACATGTAGTGTATAGGGGCCACAAACTAGCCAGTAAACAACTCTAATAATCTTATTGTATCTAAGAAGGAAAATAATTATATTTGTGTTGTCCTCCATAACTTCCCTCACATCCAAATATCCATAATTCACCTTAAGGACTCAATAACCTCAAAAATCCCATAAAGGATATAAATTCATTCTAATGGGTTCATGGTTGAAAAAGGTTCCCCTTTTAAAATATTATGGCTTCATTCCTCTATCTATTAATATGTGTTGAGAATTATTATGTTATTGAATAAAATACATGAAATACTTTCTTATTATATAAATGGAAAGGTATATACACATACAAATTACACATAAGGTAGTATGAAATAATTAACCCCTATGGTAATGTCCTCAACAAAGATTATACCCACCACTGGGAATGAACCAAGACTGGAAAAGACAAGGATATGATCTTTCTGATATTCTCTAGAAGAAATAAAGTTAGCCAGTTCATTACCTTCACTCCATGTATAGACAATAAACCTAGACATACACATATGCTGCTTTCAACTTCTTATAGACAATTCCATGAACCACGTAGTAGAGCCCTTTATTGTGATTTCTATGTATATAGTTAGTGGTTCTGTCCAGATATCCATGATGGGAATACCAATATAATTTCAAAAAATGGTAGACCTATGAGGATTGTATAGGCCTCCTCTTGACAAGAGTCTTCATTCAGTAATTAAGTAGAGAAAGCTACCACAACACAGACATTATGATATCTCATTATCTCACCTCCCCTCTTGGGCCCCACACTACATGTTCCATATTTGTATAAATTACATTCCAAAAGGGGGATTATATTTGACATAATTTCCCCAAGAAGTATAACATACATGATCGAATTGATCTGACAAATATAGGGCCATGGTAGAAGGACCCTCCACCGAGTCATTACAGAGCTGAAGGAAATTCTGAATGAATTGTAATATTAAAAAGATGCATGTGATAGTCCTCCTAGAAGAAGTGTTCCACAAGTAATTCTGGTTTGAACTGATCACCCATCATCCAACGATAATGACAAGTGATATGTTTTTCATCTCTAAGATGGGCCTTGTCACACTGCAAAACTAGTGTTGGAGGAAAAATAATAGGAAAAATCATGTCCAACAGTTCTTGTAAGCTGGATAAAATCTCCATATATTACCATCTCACTCTTGGTGTTGAAGAAAAAGTTATAGGTTTACTCATCACTCGGCTCCCTACAAAAAAGAAATTTGGAATCAATCCTAATTCCTTTGGGCTTGACACTTTTATTATTTGGTAAAGCATTGTTCCAAACACACAAAAGCAAGAAACAATATTTCACTTGATGTTCCTTGCACATAAGGATCTCTCTTAAAAGTTCCTGAGGGTTAGAAACTTGTTGTATATAGTTGATATTATGTATTTTGTATATGATAGTAGTATATCTAGTAAAATTTTACATGACATGACATTAAATAGAAATATAAAATCATAGATTGTTCTATCGTCTATTTCAAATGTAGTCTGAATATGATAGGGGAATGTGATAGCATCCGTAATGGTAATAACAGGGGAGGGTAAGTGAGGAAATCTATGTGGGGTATCTAACCTGATGTGAAACCAATAGAATGTTTCCCCCATATAAATTATCATTCCAACAAGGGAATAACAACCTGGGATATATGATTGGATTATCTTGTGAACATTTGAAGAAATAAATTTGCAACGATTCCAACAATTTACATATATTCATTACATTTTTCATACCCATAATTATTTCCCATAAATGGCATTCCAATGGAGTCTAGCATGAAGACTATTCATATATCTATAAATTATCTTGAGTGTTAACCCCTTCTTTAATAGGCTTTGATTTTGTAGACCAATAATCCTGATTACATTTACCTTCAATATGATTGTACCATAGACAGTCTTCCAATGATTTATTAATATTGAGAGTAACCTTCTTGGTTTTTTTATGATAAATAGATCATGCATGGGAATTGGGTAGAGGGAGGTGTTAATCATAGTGATTCTCTCTCTGAATGATAAAAACATGTTATTCTAGTTGAGAATCCACACCAGAATATTGTCGAACTTTATGTGCTAGTGTTTGTTCAGAAGGATATTGGTGAAACTGAGTTAATAATACCAATTCCATCAAATTACTTGTTAATTGATAATTTGTTTAATATTAATTTCATCCACTAATTGAATAGTTAATATATGAACCTATAAAATTAATATTGTTGTTACAATTCTAGAATATTAATGTTAGCATTATATAAAAGAATGTAAAATTTAAATTACTGGTTTATTTCTAACAATAAAAAACAAGATTTTTGAAGAATTATTTATAGATAGTAAAAATATGATGTCATATTTATCTTTATTACTTATGTAAGGATATGGAATATTTTCCTTTAATAATAAAATCTTTTTGAATCCAATGTACAATGAACATATACCATTATCTATATACCCCACATGTATGTAAATTATAATATAAATTCATCTAAAGCAACTAATATGATCTACATCTAATTATTAATTGACTAGTACATGAAAATAAAGGATAATAGTAAGGATATAAACATGGTAAACATTCCAAATATGAAATATAATTATAATTAATTTATATTTTTTGATGATAGTGGACATATGAGAAATTTATTGACTCAAGGTAAGGGATTCAATATCATAACTTATTTTCACTAGTTTGTTTACTTCTTCATTTACTTTGTAATTTCATTATTCTGTATGTAAGGAACTCTATTAGTTTTATTTTTTATTTATACCTGATTTATGTGGATTTTAATATCTTCCACATAATAAATTCATTGAATAATTATAACTTTAATGTTACAATATTTTCACGGATTCCACATAATCAATTTTATTCATGAAAAATTCTATATATTTTCATCATTATTTCATTTATATGGTGAACTTATTTCCAATAAAATGTATATTGACATTATATTTAGTAAAATATTGTATATTTATGGAATCATATCTTGTTATAACTATTTATATCCATTTATTCAAAAGTTACCCTTCGTTTAAGTGTATATATTTAAATCTCATTATTAATCGAGACTACAAATAATTAAATATTATGTTGAAGAATTGTGTATTTATACACTCATGAAACTATTTAATTTCTAAATTCATCATTTTATCTTTATTGGGATTATAAGTATTTTTTCAATTTTCACCCATTTGGTTACACAAATAAATTATAGTGTTCTCTTAAAAAAATATTAATAAAATCCCCTTTCAGTGGTGGTATCCATTCTCTTAAATTTCAAAATTAAATCTATCCTTTTATGGATTATTTAATTTATATAAATTTGTTTTGTGAGGGAAATTTCTCAAAACATTTATCTTATATTCAAATGATATAAATAATACATTTTAATGTTTTCTACAAAATCCATTATGGTATTCTTTTAAAAGAAATTATGAAAATATTATATTTTAATAATTTTTCACTTGATGGGATTTAACACCACCATGACCTCTCAACATGATTTATCATATCTTCCAAGTTATGATGGTTTTCAATGTAATATCAAATCTGATTTTTTTTTGATTTTGTAAAGGGAAAGATTATAAATTTAAATATTGTTTTAATGAGGAATATAAATAAAGTTAGGTATAATTTTTTATCCCAAACCCAATTTTCTTCGATATGTATAACATATGTTTGAGATTATGTAATTCATTGTAATTTAAAATATTAATATCTAAATGTATTATTTAAATATTATGTGTATTGTTTTGGATGGTTTTTATAAATAATATTTTTAATGAATGTTATAAAATCATGAAGTAAAATTCATTTTAAAATTTTCAATTCCATTATCCTCTTAAATTTTTAATGTCTATATTTTTATTTCCACACATTAAATTATAATGGGTTGATAGTCATAATCATTCATAATTAATTATTTTATCATATATGTTTTCAACATTACTTATTTTTGTATGATAATCTATATAATACCTACACAATATGATATCATCGGCAAATTTTATATAATAAGTTTTATGGTATTAATAAAATTTTTATCTCATTTATTTGATAGAATAAATTTACAAATATGCACACTTCATATTATTATATGGATGAATATTATTTTATAATATTTGATTAATTTTTACTGGGAAAATTAAAACCAATTTTTATCAATTCATATGATATGAATGTTTTTTAATATTGAATGTTGATTATTTATTGAATGATTCATTATTTCATAAAAACATGATTCTCAAAATATATTTTAATACATGAATTATAATTTTTTTGTGATATGTTAATTCTTTTTACATGTATATCTAGAAAATAAATTATAAATAAATTTTTTATTCCTAGGGAAATGAAATTATAATTAGTGGTTGGGATAAGATGAATTGTATAAGAATAAATGCAAAAAAATATATCAAAAAATTAATGGAGTATAAATAATTTGGACGAGATAAAAAATGATCTACTGTTCTATATAACTAATTTCATATAATAAAAACATATCTATGGATAACTACTGGGACTTTAAATATTATTAATGAATCCAAGGAAGCTATTATGATTTTAGGAAAGAAATTATCAATATGAAGAACTATAATTTGTATTACAATCCCTGACAAACCTACAACATTAAATAAGTATATCCCATTTGAATGGATTACACAGCATGTGTGACGATCACTCTTTATCATGCTCTAATAAATAGAAATATAATTTGTAGGGAAAGAAATTAATTATAGTCCCCCAAAAATAAAATTTCATTTGAAATTAAATTATCTTTGTCAAATAACTCAAAAAGATTTTGGGTTTATATAGTGGTAATGTGGTGAAATCATGAACTCATTAAAAGAAATTAAATCTGACATGAGGAGGTGAAATGTTGTGAGAGGAAAAATATAATAGGCTGTGGGGTTAGATGATCTCCCTACCTTCCAGAAAACCAAAATCATTTTGCTAGAAATGTATTTATTGCATGATTTACTAGTTCCTAGAAAACTATTATGTCATCTGAACTTTTGAGAATAATGGTTTCTTATCAAGAAATGTAAATACATATTTGATGAATAATGAAATATGGATGAATGAACAATGGATAAAAAATTGATGACTTTGGTAGGTAATTCAGATACAACTTGCTATGATGAAAAATGGGGTATTTTTAAGAAGTGATTATTTGTGAATGAAAATTATAAACTACCCTTTCAAGAAATAACATTGTTCCTATAATAGAATCCATGAATGAAAATTCATACAGAGTAGAAGAACACACTTCTTGTTCCCTATCATTGAATAGTTTAGTGAAATATATTGAATGATGTATCAATATGGTATTTTCCATTCCATTCCCTCCATCCTCTTTTCGAATGTAGTTTGGCCTCACATTATACCCTTTGTAAACTATTAAAACAAACTACCCTTCAACGTACCAAACTCATGGGATTCCATCATTGCAATATCCACGAAGACTTCCAAATTCAGTCTAGAATGGGACTAGAAACCGTAGCATGTACTCAATTTAAGAATACCTTCATATTTTAAACTATTTATTTCATTTACCCTCCCATGTTGGTGTGGTCATTTTAATGCTTCCAATAATGAATTCTCTTGGTACATAGTATCTTGATTTGGATGGAAAAATATTTTCCCACAAATTTGAATTGAATTCATGAACAACCCCATGTTATACTCTAGATAATAACTCATGTAGATTATTAAAAATATTGGATGAGGATGAATATGAAAGAACTTCATAGAGTAAGAAATGTTTATTTCATGAAGGTAATCTCTTACCGGAATACCCTCTCCGCCATCCACAAGTGGATGATAGAGATTTTGTGAGGGGAATTGTATTACACCTCCACTTATTTCTTGCACTGATAATATCCCATGAGTGATTATATGTAAGTGATGATAAATTAAAATGAATAATAAAATGTCCTCTTTAGGTCTCTTGTATGCTGTAAATGAGAGAATCATGTTCCCATCCTCTCAAATTTCTTTATACTTCGTGATAAAAAACTGTAGAGGGGAATATTCCCACTAAAGTAACATACCTCACAGATGTTATACATAAAAATTTATAAACTATATAGTATTGGGATCCAATTATAATGTGATTAGGAGTCATCCTCCTAGAGGTTGAAGCCCAAAATTTCAATATCATGGCCTATATTTTTTGGAAATAATTTCAATATTATCATACTCTAAACTAAGCATGCTATATTACTTCCATGTCTTCTATATATCACTATATTTAGATTTATTTTCTCTATGATAGATATATTAAAATTCACATAATACGTATAGGAACAATCCATTCATTTTCCCATATTCCTCATGGTACCACCTAAAAAAGGCTACTCAAACATAATTCCACTAACATACAAGCCTATAAAACATTTTCCAAGAAATCATCAGTTCATGACACTACACTATATAGTTTTGTCCCTCTGAAATGAGACCATAATTTATGACATGTCACATTATGTTTCTAAAAAAAACTAAGATTTTATTCTATTCCTTTAGATACATAAAAATGCCACTGTATGGGGAATAAAAAGATTTTAGAACACTAATTACATATGTTGATGTAAGAAAACTCTATATTTTACAATCATAACATTTATACCATTAACCTTAATATAAAGAATTTCCATGAAAAAAACTAATGTGGAACCTATGATATATTTTGGTGGAAATCTCAATGAAGAACCTCTAATACATACAAATGTTTTCATTGATGGAGGTGCCTAAATAAATTTTTATTTTCACTAACATATATATAATTTATTAATTGAAAATGATATTGGTGGCCCATTAAATTTTATGTTTTATAATGTATTAAAAAAATATGATTTAACTATATAAGAGGCTATAGTAGTAGAAAATGGTTACCCCCAAAAGTGTGTGATGATCTCAAGCTTCTCTGGAATAATCCAATGTGAATCACTATGATACATAGATTAAATCCTTAATTGAAAAACAATAATTATGATAGGATATCCAGGAACCATCCTGGATATTTGAACTATTGGTTTTTTATTAATCAAAAAATCAATTTGAAACCACAAAAAATGAGATACCAAAGTTTTTTTGGCTTTATGAAAATGAATCTTATACCTTATTCCACTATACATGATTAACATATGAGTATACTTTTTTTCTTTCATGAACTAAAATGGTGAAACCAACATAAATCATTTCATAAAAAAAATAATTGTGTCGCAAAAATTATAGGACCTTTTGTACTATCACAAAATTAATAAGGGAAATCAAGGATCCACTAAGACAATATATTTCACATGTTACCATTTATTTGGATAACGATATGACGTCATTCATTGTTTCTTAACAAATATATATATATATATATATATATATATTCAGGTTCATTGTTTGTTGAAATCTGTAATCCATATCTATTCCTACTGTAAAAATAAAAAATATAATTTGGATTTCAAATTATTTTTGTTCTCAAATAGTGGGAAGATAATGTTGTTGACTACGTATCTCCCACACCATGTATCAAACAGTCATGGTTTGGTATACCACCTTAATTTAACATACTCATCATTAATTCCAAATGTCATACCATCCAAGACATGAAGCAATACAAACCTTCCACCCATTCAAAAATAGTGTAAAAGAGTATTCAAGACCCATATCTATCATGAAATGGTTTGGTATCCTTTCCCTATAATGCAACAAAATATTACTTCATTTTTATGGGGATTTAGGTCAAGATGTCATTAGGGATATCATAATGACACCAAATTTATCTGAATAAAATTTCTATTCCACTAACCACCACTATTAATTCAACCTGGAATCAATTGTTTATCATGAAGAAGATTCCATCATGAATGACATATATCAGGTAACTCTGGCCATGTTTCTAGGATAACCCATTGATAGATACAATCAATCAACATGGAATATTCTCACATCAGAATTCTTACTATATAGTCATGCAAAAAACATAGTTTAAGCCCACTAGGTGGACCAAATAACTATTTTAATTCAGTAATCCTACCAACACAGTTTGTTAGAAACTATAAAAACCTACATGGAAGCATGGACACCTAATATAGGATAGTCCTATATCTCTTCCTCCCATATGATGACTCTAAATATATCTCGACATGAAATGGATAATATGTATAGGGATATATCCATAATTTGACTATTCAATGGGTATATAAAATTTTTATAGATATAAATGTCACCAATTACATCCTAAAAAGATAATATGATATTAATGCCTTCTAAATAATATTATAGATGTTTTCCAAGATATAATTAATAAATCAGAGGAATTTAGGAGTATGGAATAGAAATCCACCAATGTATTTGAACTGTCTAGAAAATAGGATACTATAGTCACTCAAGAACTTAAATATAATCATTCTACAATATAAGAGGGTCATTGGATAAATACCATAATAAATTAATAAAATAAAAATGCATAAACTTTTTTCAAATTAGATATTATCTAACCACATCAATGGACACTCTTTAGATGTAATATATCATTAAAAAATCCAATATCATGTCAAAATATTCTGTTTGTATGATGAGAGTCACTCAGGAATGAAAACATAAATTTAATTAGATATTAAAAAAAATCACTCACTCAACCCAACATAGAATATCTAAAAATAAGGCCCACAAAAGTTTATTTGAAATCCCAATGAGGACCGGAAATCCTTATATATTTTGGGATTTTATTCTTGGGGACATCATTACACTATCAACGTTCAACCATAATATTGATTATTAATTACAAACATATATAATAATCAATAAAAATAAAAATTCTCCCCAAAAAACAATGTGGCCAACTGTATGAGAGTTCACCCATTGAATATTTACAATGCTATCCTCGTTCAAGTACATAACATTATAATTAAAAAGAACACATCTCTTGATTAGTAATGATGAAACCCACTTCACGGTAGGAATCTAAAATGAAAGGATTGTCCTCCCCTTCATCTCGTATGCCCAAAATTAACACCTTAGGTAATATATTGTTGGATCAATACCTAGAGTTTAACATAAATCCATTGTAGTCATCCTAAATGTGATAAAAATTCACTACAATGGACCTCCCCACAATGATACTGCATTTCTACTAGAAGGTCCTCCCCTTGAAAAGTAAATTTTTTGAAATGCATAATATTTTGAGGATATTGATAAGATAATCTACTCATTCCAGATGACTTATTATTGAAATTTGATGAAAAATTTATGATTGTAAAGTATCCCAAGGATATATTCTTTATCTGATACACAATTAAGACTAATTTTTTCAACATTAAAAGGGTGACTCTACACTACCTCTCTAGTTACAAAATTTTTTACTGGAAATTTCTACATTGGTTAGAATAGGTGGAGGAATATACAATATAAGATAATTAGATTTCATTGATTATGGGGAATAGTTTTTCAAATGTTTATATTATAGTAATTAATTTTTTCAATGATAATCCTGAATATAATATTCCATAATCTTTTTCAGAATATTGTATAAGTAGACGTATCCCGACCAAATCATAATATATTTTAACATGAATGATAAAATGATTCCATATGTTGGATATTAAATTAATTTATATGAATATAATGACTTCATATTAAAATCTATTTAACTTTACATTCATCTAAAAGATGTTAAAAACAAGTAAATAGAATGAGGGTATCTAATGTTCTTGTATTGATGTGTAATGAATCTTATGTTATCAAATAATCAACAAATATCATTCTTTAAAAGGGTATGGATTTATCATAGAACATTTCACTCCTCCCATGTTCCCATTAACCAATGCCTACCAATGATGACATAAACTATTATCACTGATCTTTGTCAAAAACCAATATAAATATCCTTTATTGAGAGAGAGTATAGAATCTATTAATTTTCCCAAAAGAATTAGAAAAAACCATCATGATGAGAGAATTCTATTGAGAGGATATTGAACAAATTATTCGAAATGTTTGAGCAAGATTATTTCTTTAAGGAATAATAGCCATCAGACTAAAAATCACATTAAAAATATTGTATGATTCCCAGATGTCATATTATTAACTAAGATCATGTTCAATTGAATCATATATAGATCATATCTATGGCTACTATAGACATATCTAGAACAAAAGAGTGGTAGATATAACCCATAAGGATGGGGAATTTTTACCATAATATCCCCCTTAATGAAAAAATATAGTTCAACGAAATCTTTAAATTGATAAATTGGATCCCCATCCCTCAGGGTTGGTCACATTTTGTTCCTTAACATCCCCTCTAATGGAAATAGACCTTTACCCATTTAAGAGTAGGGATAAATGATGGACCCTCATACTTCATCCTATAATGTCACCTCTTGTCCTCTTTAGGGGAATGTATAAGTAGTTAGGATATTCTATTATTACCACCCCTTAGATATAAGGAGTGTTTAATGTCCTTGTAGATATGGATGAAGACACTTAGTGGTTAAAGGAAAAAGAAATCCATAAGGTGTTTAACCACTCCGAGATATATATAATAATTTAGAATATGTTACTATGTAAATCAACCAGTATATCATCTCAATATTAATGACACTCCGACAATGAAAAATGATATTGGGAACATCAGTAGAATCACCTCTAGAGATAATATAGAACATGATGGACATGCCGAGGAATATGAGGCTGATGATTCCATTAGATATATAGTCCCTCATAAAATTACTGATGAAGGTGTGTGTACAAGAAAATATAGTATCTCTATGTTTATAGAGACTCCATAAAATACTTCACATCGACATTATTATAAATATCATCCATATAAAATAATAAAGGTGTGGCAATATATTAACCACCACTTAATGATATTCATCCTCAAAAACTTGATGAATGATTTTCATATTATTAAGAAGTGATAAAAGAGATTAAAATTACCAATACTGAAGTACTCTAAGCGAATATCCCTAATATGTATGTTATCTAATAAAAGCCTCATATCTCTCTCTTAGATTATGTATCTTAGCAAGTATAAGTCATCATGACATAATAGTTAGATCCACAACATATTCTCAACAAGTGATAATTATAGATAATATACATTAATCAAATGAAAATTTGATTTCAGGAGTTACATCAATTTGGGAAACCACCATAGCGTTTTTAGAAGTAAAATTACAGCTTTCTCATTCAGGTTATAAAGTGTAATTATAGGTGATTGGTTGGACATTCAACCATTATCATCGACACTTTTGATTAACAAGATGATCGATTCAAAACCATTAGAAATGAAAAGTAAACTAACAGGCCATGAAAAGATTCAATACTATATGTCTGTAGAGGAAACTATTTCCCACTAATTTTTTGTAATCTTACGTTTCTAGCATTCATAATCTTGTTTGATCTGGAAAAACATATTATGAACATTACATCCCAATCATATCAATTGATGGGAACTCATTAGTAGTAAGAGGAATACAAACACTATATTTTCATTTAATCTATAACGGGGTCATTATTCATCTGGTATATAATTTTACCAACTAAATGACTCAAATGATGTGAGGATGTTCATTTAAAATTCAACTATTAATTCCAAACTACATAGTAAATTAATGTAGTTCTTGAACTCAAGTGTTCTAAATAATGATTAAATTATTTGTTTGTAGATTTTATCTCTGGTTAAATGATTTTGAATTATTCCTTCTATGTATATCTTATACAGGAGTAAATTTTTGGACATTTCATCAATAGAATTCATGGAGAGTATTGAAATCCATATTTTCAAACATTATTGTAGTGTGGATTCTGGAATCTTGTTGTTGTCTCAAATTATTATTAGAATCATATTTTATGAAGATGATCCATTGCTAGAGAAATTATAGTTACATAGAGAATGATAATGGGAGGACTCTAAACTATGGATGTGACCTTAAAACTTGACGACATGTCAAATTTAGCTCCATATCCCATAACTCTACTTAAGCATAAACATCATATTTAATCCCCTAATCGGGATCTGGGAATGTAATAGAATAACTCCCAATTTTAAAATAAGAATTAAAAATATTATTCCATTAATTACATGCATGTTCTAATATTAATTTCTATATCCTTGTAAAATATACTTTTGAGTCATCATGATCCTAAGAGTATCAATCATATTTATCTTAAGATGTTTCTAAATTATTACCCATTTAATTGAATGTTGGGTTACAATATACTTAATTTTTTTAATGACATTTGAAAATTGATGGTTTATTATATGAATATAATGATTATTAAACCACAATAATAAGTTAAATTTGTTTCTTTCACCCCTATATAATAACTAGGTTCAACAAAATAAGTTATGAGTATGGCTGGAAAATGTCAATCAATTAGAGTACCATGAAAAGAATAAGTTCAACTCTTGTAATGAATATGAAAAAATAAAACCGACAAACAAAATACCTTTTTTACTTCAGCATTGATGTGTCCCACTTCACCTGCACTATAGTCCTCCATGGGCCTCTCATCCAAGAAGAAGTATAAACATTGAAGAAAGAAATATGTACATGAATATCATCTTGATCATATTCTAAATCATACCATATTAGTCACATATTTTTTTGAATCCAATCCAAAGACTAGGGCCACCATCCTATTATATGTTACTATATAAATTTTTTTTATGAATTATACAAAAAAAATGAAGAATTTTTCTTCGGTGAATAAAATTTCATCCTTTTAATGGATCCCTTGTCCAATAATGAGATATATAAAAAATTTGAGACCCATGTTTTAGATTGGATAATAACTTTTATAGGATGTGTGATCACAACGACTCATAAAAGATCCCTTCAGTGATCATAGAAATTATATCGACTCTACTTTTTCATGGATGATTATAACATAATTTTAAATACAAGAAAGATAATATAATTTCAAATATTGAATTAAATAGTATATTTTCTTGAAAAAATATGCTCATAACTAAATTTTACATAAAAAACATAAATACTATTTAGTTCTCACTTCTCTCTATTATAATTTGACCTCATATTATACATACTAAAAATAATCAATTGAGGATATAAATCATTGAGATTAATGATATAAGATTAAATCAAGGGGATGAATAATGGGAATAAAAGAAATAAAATTTGAGTTACCATAATAATCAAAATCATTACATAAGAATATTATTATCATTATCATCAATAGGAAAATTGGGTAAATGAATGGAATGTGTGAATTCAAAAAAATAATAAAATGTATTGGTGGTCAAATATAAAACATAATTTTTAATGAACATGAATCATGTTCATACATAAAATATGTGAATAATCCTATAATCATCTATGTGAAAAAGTATAGCATCATGTTCATACATATTATACATAATCATTAATGTCCTGACCCTAGAATCCGGAATTCAGTGCATTAATTTAATACATTATCATGATAAAAGGACTCATTTACCGAAGGACCGATCAATTTAGAAATCTGTGAAAATATATTTCATACATGAAACATTCATTACAATTCAAAATATAATATGAAATATATGATATTCTTTGAGAAGGCCATTATTCATCTAGATTATCCAAGAATATAAATTATAAAACATTTCTTTCTATAATAGGAAAATAAAACATTCGAGGGGGTGAGATAAAATGACCATTATGGTTAAATAATATAGAATAATCTATCATAAATAACTGTAAAATTTAAAGAAAGAAAAAAACTAAAACATAATCCTTTGAAACCTAATCTTGAACATAATATTGAAAAAATAAAACAAATAATTCAATTTAATCATTCATATGGATATTCAATTAGTTGATTAATCACATGAAATATTAATAACTAATATCAAAATGAGGTAATTAATAATGTTGTAAATCTCAAACATACCATAGAGGCCTCATCCATGTCATAAAACATTAATAGTTATGGCCTCAACCAAATCTATATCTGATAATAAAAGGGAGATTCCTCGACGATGCCCATATATAGTTCTTCCAATGAGACCTATCGATGCCTAGATTGAAAATAGTGGGCCCACCTATCACATACTATGTCCAATGCATTAATAATATAAAATGTATGAAGCATAAACAAAACCTTCATATTAATACTAGTATATGAAATGTTAATACATTAACCATAAACCATGAATGAAAAAATATAGCACATCCATAGTCCAACATATCATAAACCACTTAAAACAATATGGATGAATTTACGATAATAAATCACAAAAAATCCGGAATAAAAAGTAACAAATGGTGTTTAAATAAATGACAATACATTAATAAATTTATTAAAACTTATTGAGAGAGATGTCCTTTTTTAACTATAAAATCATTTAAAAAGTGAATATTTGTAAATAAAAACATTTATTTTGAAGATAAAATTGTAATATTATATGTTGGGAATCAAAAACTTATGTCATCAAAATGGAAAAGTTGGCCTCTTGCAGCGTATAACGTAAAAATGTTCTTTCCATAATTTGATGAGAAGTATATTAAGTACATCATTTGGAAAACCATCTTAAGATTGTTTCCAAATATTTTATATAAAAAGTAAAACATTGGTAAATATTTTTAAAAAAATTTAGATGATATTTTGAAATACATTTAATGAAACATATGCGTTGATGATAATAATTTTATAATAGATACTTTCATATAAACAATCTCGAATAATAATGATAATTACAAATTAAATCTTACCTTGTATTTATCTTTCATAGAGGGTGCATTAAACTCTTTAATGATGGTTAAATAATGTTTTGAAATTATACCAGAACCATATACATACCTATGATATCATATATGATCCTCTTATAACACCTTATTATTCGTTTGTTGTAATCGATCATTATTTTCACAATTTAGGGTGTTAATCACTCAGTTTCTTGAGTAAGTTATTACTTATTATTTTTCATTAAAATTAATTAGATAATGGTTTCATCATATAAATAATGTTAAATAAGATCTATTATATATATATATATATCCAGAATATATGTATTTAGAATAGTCCACTACACTTGAAGAAGAGAAATGAAATTCACTGTTCATGGAGATGGTCAATCATAGATACACATGAATGGTACATTAATTTTTTTGTATAAGAATTAAATGATATAAATGTATATATTAATTATATTTTCATATTATTATTACATATGTCTCATATTTTTAATAAAAACATCCTTTATATGTTCCGTGTATAGCATGTATGAGTCATATCATTTTGAGGGGGTGGTATTCCACACCACCATAAATGAAATTATCATATTTACACAAATTAGAGATAATAATGGTATTTTTAAATAAAATTAAAATAAAATAAATATGATATATATATAGTATTTCCATGATAATGGAATCCATGATTTGTGGTATGTGAAAATTGATCAAACATTGTTTCGTGAAGAAATAGTTCACCATACAAAGAATTAATATGATTGTTACCATTTAAATGGAGGTGTTTGTTTTCATATTTAAAAATAATTCCATAAAAAATTGAATTTTATTTAGGATATTGGTGTTTTTATTTAATTATATATAAATAATATTATAGGGTGTGTATAATGGAAATGAAACTAAAACTATATGAGAGAAGTTGTTACCTCTTAAACGGGTAATTTTTTTTTGGTTTTTAACAAAGGCTTACATGGGAGGATTTTAACCTTAGTTAATGCTTGTAGGATGACTGAAGGGAAGTAGAATGAATATGTGGTCAGGGATTGGTCGATCTATAAGGCTCAATGTTGTGTGAGGAGACGAAGGAGGAGTCACCCTTCAAAAATGATGACAAGGAGAACTTTTGATATTTCTCAAATGAGTAATTTATAATAAGTTAAATATAAAATAAAATATCACCAAAATGTAATGTATTCTAATATAAAAATATATATGGTTGTAATAGTACCAAATCATAGATTTTATATAAGTATTTTTGTTATTTTAATCATTATCCTTTGGATAAAACCGTAATTAACATACATTAATTTTAACTATAGTAATCAATTTTGCAATACTATGGGGTTGTAATTTTTATTATTAATTGTAAATTGGACCATAATTGGACCATTAATGACATTTCCTACTATATCTATTATATTTTTCCTTAGTTAATATTTTTTTGATTTTTTATTAATTTCATGAATTATTATATTCATCAAATATCCGAAGTGTCAGTTTTGTGCCTATTGATATCATTGACATTAATAAAATACATAAGACAAGAGAACACAAAAAAATTCATTTTACATACCCCTAACATATAATATTCAACTATAAAATTTTTGAATCACCTAAATTATGCCAAATTAAATTTATTTTAATGTTTTATAATTAAATATTTGATATTTTATTAATAAAATACTTTTTTCTCTCTATTATGTCATCATTAATCATAATTCCATAATCTGTAAATATTATAAAAAAATTCAAAGATTTGGGAAATTATTTTATATATTAATATAATATATATTATCAATGTTATCTTCTAGTTATTCATATATTAAAATTAATATACATATATAAAATGAGAGTGTGACATTTTGTCACATTCATTGATTTTTATTATATTCATGTCATGTTCATGAGAATGTTGACATCAAGTGATTATATATAGAATTATATATTATTAAGGTCTAATTCAGTCTTAAAATAGTAATTTTAAAATTGTTATGGTTATATTATAACATTATTTTTTCTTTAATTATTCAATTTACCCATAACCCTGGTTATTGAAATAATGACTAATTTTAATATTCATAATTCCTAAAAATAAAATGAACCTATTTAATTCAATGGAACCATTGATTCCAAATATGGTATACATTTTTCAAAATTTGAATAAAAAATCATGTTTTAATTAATTTAAAAATTAATCTCATTGGTGGAATTAAAAACATGTTTTTAAAAATTTAAACATATTAAAAGAAAGATATTTGTTTACATAAAAATTCAAGATTAAATTAATTTTAATAACAAACATTATATAAAATTATAATAATATATTATATTTATAGTTTGAACCAATTCAATAATATAATTTATCAACAAAAATTATTTTGAGAATAATAATTGGTTTTAATTAAAACATATCATATTTTTATTATTAATCAATATATAAAAGTTATCAGAAAATAAAATAACCTCCAAAGTAAATTGTCATATCCTGATTCAAAATAAGAATTTTTTTAAATATAAAATATAAATTTTCCATAAACATGATTTAAAACGGTTACACCATCAAAAAGAGAATTTTTTATAAATTTACCATTTATCTGAAAAATACATATTTATTTATATATCATGTATAAAAAATGTATATTGAATGATAATGTTATATGAAATATATAACATTAAAACTATTTTAAATACAATTTATCACTGCTAATAATATTTTATTAATACGTTATTGTTTTATAATATTGGTTATTTCATGTAACACGAGCTATATCATTGTAGTGAGTAGTGTAAGACTAACACGATAATGCATAAAAAACCTTACACAAAATTAAATTAAATTTATTTATAAATTAAAATATTAAAAATTCGACAAGTGTTACAATATCTTCTCTTTCAATAAATTGTATCCTCTCAATTTAATCTCAGGATTGGAAATTAGGGGTTTGTAATTTCAAAATATTATTATGGATATCCCATATCATAAAATAGATTAATGAGACCTCCATTTTAAATTAAATTAAGGGAAGTGTGGAAGTATCTAGAGATTACACACACTATGTATCCATATAAGATAATATTTAATGAATTAAAAATACAACAATCATGTTCTGGTCGGGAGTGACTGGGAACACGATGAGGAGAAGGTTATATCACAATGCTGGAAATATACAATGATCTAAGGGATAATTTGATTCATCAGAAAAATTATAGGGATATCATTTTTGTTTCAATATCCTCTACCTAGAAATAGATATTATTAATTATTTTAATTTTTTCCATGTCATAAGCATAACCTCATACTTATAGTTTTTTATCTATGTTCATTTCATCCCTTTCATATTGAAATGAATGTTACACCTAATGAACTTTTGGTAAATCATAAGGCCCATATGTATTCCCATAATACTCTAAATGTTTAATGAAACCAAGAATGTTATTCTATGAAATCATACATTATCCTAAAAATAATAATATCCAAAATAAAAGTAACTCCATTCCAACCTTATGAAATTTCCAAAATACCCCTCTATAAATTCAATGTTTAAAAGGGTTTCTAAACATACAAATGTTAATCATAACATCAAATTCCCAAAACAACAAAATGTATATCATATACAAAAATACCTCTATATCCTCAAAATCATAAATGAAATATTTCATGATTCAAAATCATTAATGTTAATGTACTACAATAAAATATTTATATACCACATTATTTTTATAACCAAAATATAAAAACACAATTCTTGATTAAAAAAACATAATTACATTAATTTTTCCACTTTGACAATAGTAAAATCACTATATTGACCATGATATATTATCTTATTCTAAGACATATATTCATGATTCTTTGGATAATAATTTTCATAATGTCCTATATCATTACAAGTATATCACTGAACATTTTTTTATCTTTGATTATATTACAATCACAAGAATGATGTAATTTCAACAAACAAGAAAGGAACTCCTATTTCATTTAACCAGGCACTAGGGTGTTTCCATCAACAATTGACACATGTGGTAATATAATTATTTTCCTTATTCCAATTATCTCTCTCTTTCTCCTTCATTCTATTTTTCAATTTCTTTCCTGTAATGTCATTAAACATAGAAATTTCATTTTCTATATTGATAGAATAGGATACTTTATTTTATTATGATACAAAAAATTTGGATACCAATACCTTTTGTTAAGATGACATTAACCAAACAATTAACTTGTCAATATTACTCTTTTAGTTATGCATGTAGTCTTTAGAATGCCTTGTTAACCTTGTGAAGATAGCTTTGTACATTGAAACATTCTTATCCTCTATCAACATCAGACTCAGAATCTCTCTCTCCAAATCAGCTATTTATCATGATGAAAGTATTTTCTAAAAAATGTTCTTTAATGTCCTTCCATTAAATCTAATTAATTTCTTCACCATCCATTGTGTTTTTAATTAATGACCACCATTAATGTGTATATCAGGGGAGATGATATACTACCATGAAAACTTTTTTCCATTTCATTACATTCTAATGCATTAAATATTTATCCAAGAAACATATACATTTATCATATACAAATCGATTTGTAGTCCCATTTAATTTTTGATGTTATGGTCTAATGAAGTGGTCTAACATTGATACTATGTGTTGCAGATTAGGGTGATCCATATGAGAAATGTTATTATTCATAACCCGAGTCAACTGTCCCAATACAGATATAAGTAGTTCATCACTAGTTGTATCTCTATCTCCTGTATAATTATCTTTCATTGTAGCTAAATCCTTACGTGGATTATGTATGTTGATATAGTTTCCATTCCTTAAATTGTTTCCCATTTCTAAACAATGTAATACACTTTATTATTTAATGAATCGTAATTCATTATACAAACTAGTAAAATACTTAATATAAATAAAAACATTTCTGCATATCACATTTATAATCATAAAAATGTACTCCCTAGGGACATATTTACTAGTAAATTCATCATAATAGTTTAGAAAAAAATGTGAATTATACTAAGAATATCCCTAGGGAGTGTCAAAAAATTTGAGTAGTATGGCCTGTTGTCTTGTACCAGGTTACCCCGAGTCAGGCCTGAAACACATTTTCAAAGTTATTACTCCAATGACACTTATGTTACAGAACAAATTCCACATGAAATATTTTTTTTGATGTATTAAAGTGTAATCACACTTAATTCCTATTTATCCAATATTTTAGAATGTACATCTATACTTATTTTGATTGTACATCTTAGTGTTATGATACCTAATCTATGCCTTCGAAATGTAATTTCCAATTTAGTTTCTAAACATCCACTCATTTAAAATGTAATGACATGGCCCTGGAATCCGAGAGATAGTTCATTATAATAATTCATTTTTATGATACAATGGATGATGTCCTGAAGGACCATTAATTTTAGAAGTCATGGAAAATTGATGTTATATGTTAACCATAAATAACAATTCAAAACATAACATGTGAAATAGTATATTCTTGGAGAACCCAAATATTATTCTAACCTAACCCTAAATATCAGTCATTAAACACTTATTGGAATACTAGGTAAACAAAACATATGAAGGGGTGTGCTCAAATGCTCAATGAGGCTAATCAATACAGATGAAGGCGTCATAAATAAGCATAAACATTAAGGAAAATATATTACTAAATCACATGACATTTAAAAATAAACCTGATTATAATATGTCATTAATAAATCAAATAATTAAATTAAATAATTTATATGGATATTCTACTAGTATAAAAATCACATATAGTTCCAATAAATAATCCCATAACGATGGAATTAATAATTTTGGACTTTGAAACATACCATAAAGGCATTGTCCACGAAATTTAAAAATAAATGGTTAAATACTCAACAAAAAAAAACATGAAAATCAATGGGCAAGGACAAGGCAATGTCCATATCTATTACATATCAAGAGACCTGTCAACACATAGAGGGGTTGTAGTGTGCCCCTCATTTCACATACAATCTCCAATTCATTCTTTATATAAAATGTGTGATACATAACATAATAATTTTTATTAAAATAGAATAGGAAATGTTATTACTTTAACCATAAACCATTAATGGTAAGAAACATTAGAACATCCATATTAAAAAATATAAATAAACTTATAATAAAATATATATGATTGAATCATAATAAATCAACCACAATCTATCATAAAATATTATAACAGATTTTAACATAGATGAAAAAACAATAATAAATTTGTTAACTCTTTGAGAGAGATATCCTTTTTAACATTGGATATATTTAAAATAGGAACAATTATAAAAGAATTATTTTTTAAAAATAATGTTAAAATATTTTAACGGAAGCTAAAAAATATTATGGTTTCAAAATGGCGGATGATGGTCACCGTCACTATTTCTATTAAACAAATATTTCTTCTTTAATTGTTTGAAGAGGTCATAAAATACCTAATTTGGAAAATGACAGAAACATTCCATTCAAAATGTTTTATATAAAATGTAAAACATGGGTAAAAAATTCATTAAAAAATTTCAATAATTTTTTAATAAATTTTATGAAACATGGACATGTATGATAAGAATATCTCAATATATTCTCACATATATACAATCTCGTATAATAAAGAGACTGTGTAATTAACCCCTAACTTGTATTTTCCATTATTAGTGGGTGTTTTAACATAAATTATAATGGATACTCAATGGGATTATATTATACAAGAATCATATCAAAATTTATGAATTTATATATGATACTTTTATAATATCTCATTACTCATTTGTTAGTAATATTTCATTATTTTAACTATTTCGGGAGTTAATCATTTAGTTTCTCAAGTATGTTTCCACTAATTATTTGATGTTCCCATACGTTATATCCAGTTATCATCATATAAATTTTTTAAAAATGATGTAATATATATATATATATCCATTATTTGTTTTTTATAATCCTCAATACATGGAGATATGGAATGAAATGCATCGTTCATCGAGACGGTGGGTCATACGTACGCATGAATACTACATTCATTTCATTATCATGTTTGAATTAGATGATATAATCATATATAACAGTTATAGTGTTATATTAATTTCATATATGTCTCATAGGTTTAATAAAATAATCAATTATACATGCCATGTATAGCATGAATGAGTCATATCTCTTTAAGAGGTGGTAGTTTACACTTCCTCAAATAAAATTATCGTATTTTGCAAAATTAGAGGGAATAAATGTATTTTTTAAATAAAAATTATAAATAAAATTAATATCATATATATAAATATTTATTATCAGTCCTTCATAATTAAAGCCATTAGATGTTGTAGGGGGAAATTGAACAATTATCATTTCTTGAGGGAATATTTTTTCCATACATAGAAATATTTTTTTCATTACCTATTAAATAGAGTTGTGTATAATTGTATTTCTAAAACTTAGAATAATAAAATTATTCGGTATTAAGTATGTTGTCCTTATTATTTAATCATATAGAAATAAAACATATGGAGTGGAGAATTGAAATGAAACTAAAAAAAATGAGAGAAGGAGATACCTCTTAATTGGGTATCTTATTTAGGTTTATACAAAACAATTCATTGTGAGGTTTTTAACCCTGTGAAATGATTCTAGGATGAGGGTATGGAATTTGGGAGATTAATGTGGTAAATATTTGTAGATCCAGAAGGCTCAATGAGGTGTGATCAAATGAAGGAGGATGTGTCGTTTTATAAAGATGGAAAATGGTATTTTTTGGATTTCTCAAAGGATTAATTTATAATAAATTAAATATTTATTAGAATATATCCAAAAGTTCATTTTTTAAAACATAAGATGTGATAATTTTTTAATATTATAATAAATATGAATTAAAAATGTGTTTGTTTCATTTTAATCATTATTTGTTTGACTATCCATAAATTAAAGAATTTTAATTTTAATAATTGTAAGTGATTTTTCATTGCAATGGGGATGTAAATTTTCCATATCAAGATTAAATTAGAATATAAATTTAAAATAAATAATATTATAGACCATATATATTACCCTTGTACTTCTTAATATTTTCATGATTTTTAAATAATTAAATGAAATATTATTTTCATAAAATAAAACAAGTGTGAATTTTGACACTATTGATAACATTATCCTTAATAAAATACATAAAGAAACATAAATTTGAAAAAATTCAATTAAAATACCCCATTCTAGTCATATTAAACTAGAAATATAATGTATCACTTCCATTATATAAATATATTGTAATATTTTAAAACCATTTATTTGATATTCTATTAATAATATAATTTCAGCATCACTATTGTTTAATCAGAAATGGTAATTCAGTAATATCTATAAATTATTGATATATTTAAATGATGTAATAAATTATTCTATATATTAAAAAATTACATATAATATATTTTTTATTTTGGTTATTAACATATTAAAATTAATATACTTAAATAAAAATAGAGTTTGACATGTTGTGACATTCATTAATTTTAATTTTATTCATGTAATATGCATGGATTAATAGTCATTATGTGATTATATTTTGAACCATTGATTATGAGCATATAATTTAGTCATGTAATATGAATTTTATATGTTTTATGGTAATTTTATAATACTGTTTTTACCTTTAATTATGTGATTTATCATTAACCATTATGAGAGAAATAATTTATAATGTCACTATTCATAATGCCCAAATATAAAATGAACAAATTTACATAATTTGGACCAATTAATTACGATTATAAAATCAATTTTTTAAAATTCAAAGCACACATTATATTGTAATAAATTTAAAATTTATGTTGTTAAAATGAGAAATGGGTTTTTAATTTTATCAAATTGCAAAAGAATGAAATTTTTTTTTCACCAAAATTCATGGTAAAATTAATTTCAATGAAAAATATTATATTAAATAAAAAAATATTTTATTTATTCATTAAAACCATTCAATAATATAATTTATCTAAAAAAAATTTTGATGAAAATTTTTGTTTTAAATTTAAATTTTGAATATTTTTACTATTCATCAAAATTTCAAACATTTAAAAAAGTGTCCACAAATTGTTTCAAAGTAAATTTTCATATCCTACATAAAAAGAAGAAATTTATTTTGACAAATAGAATATTTTAAAATGCAAAAACATGATTTAATGTGGGATCACGATCAAAAGGCATCCAAAATGCATTTAATAAATTACATCTTTGAGCCGAAAAACATGAATTTGTTCATATATCATATTTATAAAATAAATGAGATTCATGTTAATTTTATATGAGTTATATAAAATTAAATATGTGATTAATAATATTTGTAACTTATAATAATATTTTATCAATATATTTTTGTTCGGTAAAACATGTTACTATGTGCAACGGAAGACAAATCATTATTGGTTGTAGTGTTAGCTTAACTATGTGGTACAAAAAAAATTAATGTAATAGAGTTAAATTTATTTAGAAATTAACATCTTATAATGTATAAGGGTGTTATATATTCTATTTAGATACATCACACTACCCAATGTAATGTATATGACTATTATTCTAGGTCGACTGATCAGATCATAACATTTAAATAATAATGTGTGCCACATTGAACATATGTAAATCAACGTCATAAAGTAAAACCAACGAAGATAATGGGTTCCAAAAGGAATTCATAATGCATACATTAGTGAATAATCTCTTTGGTTCCCAAATGAATAAGTTAAATCATACATGTACATAATACCTCATTATTCACGAGTGAACAATATGTATTTCAAGGGCAATACAATTAAATGTTTTTGAAATTGATGTCACATTAAAAAATTTATTTAAAATAAACTATTTTCACATGGAAGGAAATTTTATATTCCCAATTAATAAGGGAAAAAAATTTAAGATATTAATATAAATATTCATACCATACAGAAGAGAATAATCTAATTAAATTAATGATGTTTTAAAATCCCCTAATATTAATTTAAAAAACATTTGTTCATTTTTATAACTCATTAATAATGAAAAAATGATTTTATAAAAAAGTGTCCAATAATTTAATTATATTAATTTATAAAACTGTTTACCTTTTATAATCATTTGATTTTATTTATTAACTTATGCTAACGTAATTGAAGCATTTTTATATCTTATCTTTCTAAAACAATTAGACTTTCTCTTCCATTTCAATATTCCTGTAAATGTAATTTATTCAGTAGTTTTGTAATTTACAGAACCATATAATTAAATAATTAAATTTTCATATATTTTATATAGTTTATAATATTATTTCATAATTATGGGTGTATGTTTTTATAGGTCAATTTCTTTATAGATGATAAACTAACATTGGACCGAACATTGTCAGGAAAATGAGAATACGAAGTTTTGAAATTTAAATATATAGTTAGGTGATTCTAAAATTATTTTAAAATATTTTTTATAATTTTAACATAATTTATAATTTAATATTTTAATCATTTATTTGTAAAGGGTGGTTGGAATATTAAATAAAAGTGTAAGAAGAAATAAAATTATAGACATGTGGATTATGAACATAATTAATCCACATTGTAGATTATCTTTTTTGGCACTATAATAATTTTTTGATAGTAGTTTTATAACTTTGAACCATTTATAATTTTAAATAATTGTTTTTATTAAAAAGAAAGGTGGAATGAATGAATAATTTTTTATTTCAGGAATATCTTTTGACATTAGGTTTTAATAGTTATTTTTAGGTTTGAAAATTGAGTTTATTTTATTTTGTTTAACTACTTATCAAATTAAAATATATATTTTATGGTGAAAATTTTATATAATTAATTATTTCATTATTAAATAATTGATGATGTAATTTAAATGCAACTGATTATTTGAAATAACTTTATTTTTACTATTCGCATGAAAAATGAAACATTTTAGAAAATTCACAAAAAATTACTAATGGGTTACTTCACATGATTATTTTAAAAAAGATATTAATTTTTCCAATATAAATTTATAAATAGTATATTTTAAATTTTAATATGATCAATTATATTTTATGAAACACTTTAAAATAATTATTTTAAAATATGTGATTATTATTTAATTGAGTTTCTCAATCATTATATTTATTTATTTTAATTAAAAAATTATATTTAAATAAATTAATCATAATAAATATATTTTAATTAAAAAAAACATGAGATAAAATTTCAATTTCAATGGTCTAGTAAATATTAACATTTCTCAACTTATAATTCCCAAGGTCTAGGTTACTATTCTGATGGTAATATTTCTATTCCAATAATGAAATTACATAATATAAATACCACATCTATATATCACTAATTATTCAACTCAATTCCTACCAATGTTTAATATTTCCATTTTACTTAATTTTTCTAGGCATTTCCCTTTTTACTTTTATTTCTGGGCAATGATTCTAGTAGACAAGAGGGATCCGGATATTCCCATTTTTTTATATGAATTTCCCTATTATAATTTTTGGGAAATAATTTGTTTCATTGATGAATAATGATAATTTTTTTGGTTATGAAACAATGTTCTTTTTAGTTTATCTATAATTTTGAGTATATTATTATGTTATATAATAAAAAACAAATTTATTCTGTATATTTTTTACTAAAAAGGATTGGACATTAAGTCCTTATATCCTTTATAAATTTCTTCCTTGAAAATTTAACCCGT
This sequence comes from Viscum album, assembly GCA_963277665.1. NCBI lineage: Eukaryota > Viridiplantae > Streptophyta > Magnoliopsida > Santalales > Viscaceae > Viscum > Viscum album. The sequence goes on from OY728148.1 coordinate 151,785,430, forward strand.
ATAAAAAGGTCATAATATATGGGGTTACTTTTGTTTTATTATGTAACTTTGTTCTTGAGTCTCCCATTTATACATTAGGTTCCTCCACACAACATAAAAAATGTAATTTTAATTATTTCAGGAAAACTTTTCTCAATAGTCTATGATAACCACCATCTATTCAACATATGAGATGTCATTATCTAGTTATACCTCTTATAGATTATGTAAATATGAAGGATCAAGTACATAATTCTTTAAGAGTGATATCTGCAAAATGTCATGAACATCATCCAAAATTTTAAGAAGATTAAGCTAATAGGACACTACTTCTTCGCAATCGATGTTATCTAAGGGGCCAATGTACCTTTTGATAAGTGTCCCTTTCATTCCAAACCACATGAATCTAAACCATGGAGATGTTTAAAGGGAATGTTATCTCCAAACATTGAACGCCAAATTATTTCATTAGTTGTCATCATTAATATTTTTCTAACACTTATTAGAATTTATCTATTATATGATATATTATACCTTCTCTATCCTATCATGCACTAGATCATGTCAATGTAGAATTCATTCACCCACTTCATCCTGAAATGATGGAGTTCTATATCACTTTCCATAGAGAGATTTATTTGGAACAATTCGAATACACGAGTGCAATATCTTTTTTTATTAGAACAAATCCAATTTGACATGTTGTTCCCATCATTAAGTAAATTTCAATGAGGAGGCTCTTATCATTTTCTAGATAATCTGAATAGTTCATTTATATTGACAATAATTTTAGGGGTTATAAAGCATGATAAAATTAAATTCAATACTCAATACATGTTGAATACTTCCCATAATTTAGAGGTGAACCATGGATCACGATCATAGAGTAACAAATGTGGTACCACTTGAATCATCACTACTTACAATATATATATATATATTGGTGTTTTAATAAAGTCATAGATATTCTGGACTAGTGATAATGTTGGAATCCTTGGTGACTTGTTTCACCAGAACACATATCGAATTATTTCTTTTTGATGTTTTCATATGAACAATGATAATATACATAATGATGTTCTACAATTTACATAAGGGTATATGAAATAGTTTCATCATCCAATTATACTTGTATCACATATATTGAAATTTCTTACATATCAAAAATGTTTAGATATACTTTTTAAAATGTCTTTATGTTTTTATTGCACAAGAATTATTTAAGAAAAACATGGTATATGTTGTTACATCTAGTATAGATAGACAATGATGATCTATGTACATTATCCAATATAACATTTTTTAAATCAGATGATAAAAGATAAAAAAGCAGTGTTTGTATGTAAATAGAACCATATCATCAAAATAGAACCCTTGTAGCTTCAATTACTTTAACTTTTCACCTTATTTTTCTCCTCCAGATCATCTACTAATGCATCCTTAATCATCAATTAGATTGATTGTTGGGATATCGTATTGGAATGGTAGGATGTATTCCATACCATTATTATTTCCGAATCCATCCTATTTATATCAATGAATATGTGGCCTTTATTAATCCACATCACAGATAATGTTGTAGTTTCTTTTCCAAAAATATCATTATCTACCTTGTTTGACGATCCAAGATGGTATTGAATAAAGAAATCATAGTTTTTTATGAGCTCTGATAATATTCATTGATGCATGATGAGTTCCTTTTATTAGAATATATACATTATACTATTTCAACTAGTATATATGTCACTCTTCAAAATATAGAGGTACAACTGCCCGATTATCATAGAAAAAATAATTATTTATTACTCTCGATCATGTGTGTATTAATTTTTATAGTGGATCTTCAAATTTATTAAGGCATATACTATCAAATATTTTTTTCCTCTATATATAACACATGAATTCATTTAATGATTTGTTATATATAAAAACATCACCTATACAAGTTGGTAGTGTGTGTATATGTGGATTGATTTGTCTCATCTTGAGTTCATTTGTTCATTTATCACATTCATCCATTAATACATACATTACCCTAATGCATGATTACATTCATAGTTTGTTATATAATCAAGATAATTTTTTCACAAAACATCAAATATACATTGATAATGCAAGAAAATTATATATTTCCAGCACTCAAGTGGGTCTGGTGCATTACATAATTAAAATTTTTGGAGGTTCAATAGAAACTAAGTCAAATACGATGACATAACTCAATAATGAGATTTTATACATCCAATAGTCATAAAAGTTGAACATGTAGTACAATTACTCCTTCCATAATGTCACTAGAAGAGTCCTTGTATTCTATTCATGATCCTCCATTGACTTAGAGTACAAGATAATATCATCGATAAAACCCACCAAATATATGTTGTGGTTTTATATAATGACTCTATTCATGAAATCCTATGTATTTAATGGGAATTAGTTAGTGTTAAGGGAATCACTATGAAATCATATTACCCATACCTTCTATGGAATGTTTTTTTCTAAATATCTACAAACATAATCTTTATTATGTGATATACAAAATTAATATAAACCATAGATAAGTACCTGAAACATTAATGTTTTTCAAATAACTCATAAATCCATGGAATTTGATATATGTTCTTTGTGGTTATATTTCTTAAGATCCCATTAATTGATTCTAACATGCATTGATCCATCCTTTTTCTTTGAAAATTGAATTGTTGCACCCCATGGTTTTTCACTAGGGAGTACGAACAATTTATCGAAGTGGTCCGGAAAATACTTCTTTAACCCCACCAGTTAAATGTGGGGAATATTTTATGGAGTTTTTTATATATGATTGTATGTGGTTATATGTTCTATTTAGAACCAGACCTCATGATCTAGGGGGAATTCGAGTTCATTGTTAAGTAAATAAATCAATTTACACCTTAAATGTTAAAATAGTCATGTTTGATGCCTTCATTTTAATCAACTATTTTGGAATGTTATGAATCTGTACATGGTATCAAAACCCTCACGATCGATGTATTTTCCAATAGAGGATCGTGATATTCCTTTAACATAAACAAGATCATTTGATGGTTTAGAATATAAAAAGGGATATCCATCTCCCAAAAGATGATGTGAAATCAATAAAATGAGATCCAATCCCGACCTACTATATTTTTGAATTCCCTCACTATAATCATTTTGAGATTAACTGAATGAATATTCCCTCATATGCCAACAGGAGAAGAGGAGAACTCTTGGGTTGTAATGGCTACACATCTTGGTGTTTTATGGATATTTCTACATCAGTGTATCAACTGTTAAATTAAATTGTCTTAGTGAACTATATATTTATAATGGAATGTGTAGAACTATAATGAAATGAAAAAATATCAATTCAATAGTGTATAATAAGTTTAGATTGTACCTAATCATATTCTTTATCCACATTAACAGAAGTGATGGAATAATATTTCTCTTGATCTTTTGTCTTTGGTGGAAACTAATGTTGATTACCCTCAAGGACTTCGAGATTAGTGAATTGAATGTTGTAGTTTAATTTCCCCTAATAGATGAAGTATTGATCAATGGGTGGTGAATAAGGAAGTTCCCTAATTTCCTCCTTCATATTGGTTGAAATTTTCATATATCTTATACATTATTGATCTTGTTGGCCTTCTCTCCCAATCCTAATGTATTTCCACACCCCATTAAGACAATTTTATTGATGATTCATGAATGAATTTTCACATTTGGGTTGTTGGATCATCCTTTATCTTTGTCATTTAACCCACCATCACAAAACACATTTATTATCTTCTTATTTCTAAAACCAAATGACCATTATCATAACTCCATATCCTTATTAATATCACAACCAATAATTTATTCATTTCTGATGATATCTCGCAAGCATAGTTCCTTTAATTTTTTTTTGTTTTAAACAACTAAATAAAATATAATTGTATATATTATTATTAATCAAAAAAAATTAGGTAATTCTTTAAACACATGTGAATTTCAAATTGTATGTATTTGAATATTAACCTTCATTTTTCATCATCTCAATGAATTATCACTCCATAATTATTCGATGATATTGTGGGAAATAAATGGTAATAAATATTTTCTTAATGTGTTACCATTCCATATATTCATTTCCTTCATTGATAAGGTGTTCTTAATCAACATCCATAAATGAATTTCTTCTCTATCTAAAATATAATCAACTATAGTGACCCTCTCATACTCATGACATTGGGTTATAGAAAATATCTTATCCATTTGGTAAACCAACAGTTCTTCAAAATGCAGATTATATATTACACTACACATCAATGGTTCTTCCCACCTAAAGGAAACAATTCCTATTTTATTCCTATTTAGTGATGTTTGAAGTTCCACATGATTCTTATTATTATTCAATGTTTTTTACTGTTGGGTAGTAATTTAAATATTTTTTAAACTCCACCTCCAATTAAACAGGGTAGTCATTTGATAAAACTTTTCACATTCCCCCACATGGGTTATTGGTTCTAGGTACCCTAATCGACAATATTTTAAAAAATAGAAAATGATTGAAAAACAAGATAGTCACCAAAAATTATGAATAAATAATTAGTTCTTTTGCGCAAGTTACACTAAACGATTATCTTATAAGATCACAATGTGTGTACATTTTTTAAAATAAAGTTTATTCTATATTTAAATATAAATAGACTTATTCTATGGGTTTTCACAAATATTCCCAAATCCTAATTATAAAAAAACAATGCTTTGAATCCAAATACAGAGTCCCTAATTTTTAATACATGAAAACTAGTTCAATTTAGATATAAATAACATAATAGTATTATAAATTGTAGGATCAAACAATTTCATGACTTGGAAAAATTAAAATCATACATATATATTAAATTATAAAACATAAAAATTTTTTTATTCAATATTCTATAACGTTAAAATGGTTCTCATGTTCCTATTTGGAAAAGTAATCACTTTATAATATACATTAATGCATAGGGTGATCCAAAAGATAATAATGAGGAAAAATATGGTGTATGAATAAATATATCATTAAGGAGAATAAGTATCATCATCATAAGATAAGAAAATGATTTTTTAAACATTATTATAGAATAATGGATAATGTAATGTAATGTTGCAATTCATAAATATAAAACATCATGTCTAACATATTAAATACCACATATAGTTTTGAATAGAGATAACATCATGGTTGTGCATAACATATGTGCATAATGATAACATAACCATTGTAAACATAAATATAATCATGTTCAAACATATTACATGTCACATAAATGACATATTTTAAAGGTATTTATCATTTATTTTCCATTCATTTTTTGTTTTTGTGGTTTCCCAAGCTTTTATGGAGGAATGGGGGAGTTTTCATGAATTGGGCCAAACCATGAGCCCAATTCCAATTGTAAAAATAAATTTTATATCTTTTATAACTCATCTGTTTCTCAACAATTTTTGTCCAATAAAATTCTTAATTTCCCTCCTATGATCTATTAAGAAACCCATGTCAATTTTATGACTTTATAAATCCATAACCAAGGTGTATTTGGGTTTTTATTTAATGGATTGGGCCTGCCCGGAAGGCAATTTTTTGTTTTAAAAATAAATTCAATTTCCATAATAATTTATTCAATTTTTAGTATTAATAAATAATTCTAAGCCTCTACCAAGCCCATTTAACCTAGACACACACCCAGCCCCTTTCCTCCCTATTTAGAGCTTATATCCATCGCGATTTAGTGCCGAACATCTTAGGGTTTCAAAAATCGGATAGATTTGAGGAGGTATGTTTTTTCCATCATAACTCTCTAAATTATTACTCTTCTTCCTCCATTAAAGTTCAAAAATAACCCCATAATTCTTATTCAAAAAACACTATAATTGTGGATATTTTCAATTTTATCTACTACGGTTTTGTGGAGATTTCTTCATGATCCCTCAGGTAAGTTAGTCCATTTCATTCTTCTTTCAAATTTCTTAATGTTTCATTCTATTTGTTTAGGGTTTCTTCTATTTTATATGAAGTAACATGTGACCATGGTGGTAGTTTTTTGAACCTAGGGTTTTAACATGGGTTTTCATGGTCAATTCATGTGGTTTTAGGTTTTCTCTAAGACCCTCTTGGTGCGGTGGTGGTGCGACTTGATTTTCCCACGATGATTCATGGGTTTTCTTTACAATGGTAGGTGATTACATTTGTTATGAAATATTTGTTATCAAGGTGTTTTGTTTGTGGTATTTTCATGTATATTTAATTTTAATTTTTCTTCCAAAATTGTTTATTGTGGAAATTATAAATCAATTAAATTTGTTACGCCAATTTCAAGTGAAATTTGGGGGTTTTTCATATAAATATTTTTTTTGGTTCCATAAGGCCAACCCTATAATTATTTAGTTGATTTTATTGAACTGTATTATGTATTAAGAAAATTGTTTCAATTTTATTATCTTTTAGTGGTTGCTTCGAAATTGGATCTTGGTGACGTTCATTACGAAAAAAGTTTTTGACTACCCATTTGGTGTTGAATTAGGTGCTTTGTATGGCTATTCTATGTGATTATTATTGGGGGTTGTTTTATAACTCATGAAATGGGTTTAATGAAATGTTTATGGTTATGTGAATCTTGTTTTGGTTAATTTGAGTATGCACATGGTGTTCAAGTGGGGTTTTCCATGTGTTTTTGGTGCAAAACAAGGAAAGATTTGGAGAAGTTGTTTTATTGAAACTCCCTGTGTTTTTATGTGTGTTTGAAATGGTATAGAATCCGTGTTTCTACTGTATTGTGTGAATGTGACCAGTAGTGATGTTTTACATGAAAATGGATATGTTTTTTATTCTGAAATTTTTTGAGAACAAAGGGGGGAAGCCTGGGTACCTAGGTGGGGTGGATGTGTACCTGTACGGCTCGTGGACCAGATGGGTTTTGTCCCTGTTTCACATAGAATTTTGATAAAGAAAACTACATATAAACTATGTTCTTGATTATTGGGGACCACTAGGTTATGGGAATGTTTTCTACAAGTGGCTCGTGCACGATAAGGAATTTACTATGGTTACATTACACCGAGGTATGTAATACATTGGGCCCAAGACTATTTAGTGACTTAGGGTGTTCTCGATTTTGTTGCTCATTTTGATTTTGGTATTTTCCCTTTTATTGGGGTGTTTATGGAAGTACATTACAGTATCTAACATGTATATTTAAATGTATGAACATTCTGAAAATTTTGTTTTGAAGACTGCTTCTAATTTAAAGTTGCATTTCTTGGAATTTATCACTGTTTTTCTTTGCGTTTTAAAACAAATTGCTTTTTCACATTGATTTTCATTCTGTTTGAATTCATTGGGTGGTATCCTATTTCAAAGAGGCTCACACCCTACTTATACCCTTTGGGTGTAAGTATACTTTATTTTTCTTGACTCAAGTAATGGGAAAGCTATGGGTGATAGTGGTTTAGGGTGTTTGTCCCAATCCTTGTGGCTGAGTTGTGGAGACGGCTTGTGGGAAATCACCCCTTGTCATATGGAGTCTATGGGGGATGTCTTGATACTATATTTAATTTTATTTGGACCACTTTTATTGTCTTTAAACCAATGTATCTAGTTTTGGTATTTTATTAAGACTTGTTTGGCTAAAACATTTCAGATTTATATTATGGACCGTTTTTAATGTTGTATGCTTTCATACTCAGGTAAATAGTTCCCAAACCTATGTTAATGATACCTGGGAACTTGTTCTAGCCCATGGGGATAGATAATTCCATTAGGGTCTTGTCATGGGTCAGGTTTGGTGTCGGTATTGGTAGTGACCAGATTCAGTTCGTTACAAAATGGTATCAGAGGATGTTAATGTTTTTGGGTTATATTGCAATTTTTGGATGAGTTGGGATATACATGATCTAAGACTATTGAGGATTAGGAATTTGTTTGTGATTACAGTTCCTGGCCTGCACCTCTCGAGGAAGACCACGAGTCACCACAGGATGTTGGAATTTACGGATTGACTTCACTTCTAGGTGAGATGTGTGGGCTGCAGAGCACATGTGGACATCAAGCTAATGAGGAGTAGTTGTTTTTTAGTATAGGAATGTGTATAGTTTATTTATATTTGATATATTTGATTAAAATTTTCAGAATTGTGTTATTGACTATTTTTTTGTGGCTGTTTCATTTTATAGAAACATGCCTCCCGAGAAAGCTCCCATGCGCCCACGGGTGGAAGCTGGAAAGAGTTCTCCCACACCGATTGATCAGAGACTTGTGGAGGCTGTGGTCCGGGCTATCCAAGCTTTGGGACAGGGACCATGTCGTATTCCTATTTTTTTAGGGCAGAAGAGACAGGTCCGAGAAAAGATAAAGCACAAGAGTTTCTGAAAAACAATCCACATACCATAAGATATAGCTCAGAAACTGAGGAAGAATAATAATTGATCGAGAAGATCATGCATATGTTTGAGTTCCTGGAAACACCCGAGGATCTCAGGGTGTTGTGTGCCACCTTTCTATTGGAGGGTCCCAGCTGTTAGTGGTGGGAGTTAGTGCTTCAGGCTTGGAAGAATGAGCAGATGCGTTGAGGAGATTTCAAGGTCGTGTTCAATGAACTGTACTGCCCTGGGGTGATGGATTATGATAAATCTAGTGAATTCATGGACCTTGTTCATGGGAATCTACATGTGATGGATTATGCTAGTTGTTTTTTTATTTGGTTCTGTATGCTCTAGAAATCATCTCCAATGAGAAAGCAAAGGCCCAGAGGTTTGAGAAAGGAATGCGAACCGAGATATATGCACAAGTGATCTAGTTTATGTTTATGACCTATGCTATGGTCGTTGATCGAGTGTGCATGGTGGAGATTGATCGATAAGGTATGTTTGGTTTCACTGGTTCAGTATCAGTTGTGGGCAGTGGAACCTCCTCAGAGAAGAAAAGTATGTGGGAGGAACATGTGATGAAAGGAGGTGGCAGTTCCGACCACTCTTCCAGACAGTTTTTTTGTGGCTGCTGATGCAAGATCATTTTTGTGCTACCAATTTGAGAAGCTGGGGAACATCAATCCAGCATGCCCACTTCCTCTGAATCCTTGTTACTACTGTAGAGGAATGGGTCATTTAAAGCGCTTCGGCGATGTGCCAAGCCCACTTCCGAGTGGGGCAGCATTAGTGGCTTCAAGAGGAGTTTCAACAGAGTCTGAGCCATCGAGGATGAGGAGATATAGATTTGGTCATCGTGGTGGTTGTACTGGGTCATCTTTTGGGCAGATACAGTTCAAGGAACATACACAGACTAGCAGTCATCCTCAGGAAGAGACCGGACATATTTATGAAGTGGATTGGGCAACCGCAAGATCAGTGGTTGGACTGTCGGCAATTAGAGGTACCATTTTTATTGAATATTCTATAATTTCATTTATTTTTGATACTGGTTCCTATATTTAATTTATTTTTTGCCCATTTTGTGGAAATTCAGGATTTTCCTACTGAGTTGATATATTTCGCGATGGAGTTGGTGACACCATTGGGAAAGAAGTAGAAGGGCCTCAGGTGCCCCTCGTGTGCTCTTTCTATTTTAGGGGTTGAAATGGAGTGGGAACTCCTAGTTCTAGATATATAACTATTTGAATTAATACATGGCATGGATTTTAAAGTAACATTCTAGGAACACATTTATTGCTTCAGGTGGCGATTGGGTTTCAATGCACCTGGTGAGAGTCGCCAGGTTTTTCATTGAGAATGGGATCCTCGGTCGTGTCACACATGTCCTCCAATCCTAGAGTTGTTATGTCGTACCATATATTTATCATCAATCTTGATAGAGGTTGATGGTATTTCCCCAGTATGTGCACTACCTCATGTTTTGAATGAGTTTCCTGAGGTATTCTCGGATGATTTCTCAAGTTTTCCCTCAATACGGGATGTGGATTTTTTTGATTGATTTGGAGTCGAGAACACAGTCTGTATCACTTCCCTCTTATCGCATGTCCCCCACTGAGTTGAGGGAATTAATGATACTGTTGGAAAACTTAGAATCCAAAGGATTCATTCTCCTGAGAATTTCTCATAGGGCCGCAACTATGTTGTTTGGGAAAAATGCGGACGGATCCCTCCGGTTGTGTATTCACCTCTAGAAGCAGAATAGGGTAACAATTAAGAACAAATACACTTTTCCATGAATATATTATTTATCTGATCAGTTTAAGGGTTGAAAGTGGTTCTAAAAAAATAATTTTGATCGAGCTATCATCAGCTCAGGGTGAAGGATTCAGATATCCCAAAGGCAGCCTTCTAAAGTAGGTATACCACATTGAGTATATGGTCATGCCCTTTGGGTTGACCAATGCACCAACAGTCATTATGGAACTCAAGAATATTGTGTTCCATTAGTATCTTGATTCCTTTGTTGTGGTGTTCATGGATGACATTCTAGTATACTCTAGCTCTATGGTGGAACATGAATATCACTTGATGATTATCTTGGGAACTTTTTGGGGTCACTGCCTCTATGAGAAGTTGTCAAAGTGCACTTTCGGGATTAGGGAAGTGAGATTTATAGCGTATCTGATCTTTGAGCAGGGGTTTCAGTGGACCCCGAGATGAATAGTATAGTTTTGTCATGGGAGAAGCAGAAGAATTTGTTCAAGATTGGGAGTTTCCTTGGCATGGCTGGTTATTAAAGGTGATTCATTTGGGATTTTTCTCAGATTGATTCACCTATGATCACCCTCAACCGGAAAGGGGTGAAGTTTGTATGGGGCACAAAATGCCAGGCATCATTCAAGGAGATGAAGAGGCGGTTGACTGCTGCCCATGTGCTAATTTAGCTTGAGGATGGAAAGGTATATGTAGTCTATTGTGATGCTTTAGGTATGGGTCCTGGGTGCATTCTTATGCAGTTTGATCACATGGTGTCTTATGGCTCTCTCCAACTCCGACCACATGAAACGAACTACCCGACCCATGACTTAGAGTTGGAAGCAGTGATGAATGATTTGAATAATTGATGTCACTACCTCTTTGGGGAGATGTTTGTGGTCTACAATAATCACAAAATATTTCTCTATATCTTATCACATAAAGACCTCAACTTGAAGCAGTGTCTTTGGATCGAGTACATGCAAGGGTTCAACTTTGACATTGTCTATACCCAATGAAAGGGTAACATGGTGGATGATGTTTGAGCAGAAGAGGTCCAGAGTAGTCTTTGATGATGTCTAGGGATGAGTGGACTTTGATGGGGCACTTTTCTCTAATGCATGTGGAGAATAAGGAACACAATGGAAGGGCATTCATGGCGAGTGTCCAATTAACTCCTTTGTTGGATTTGATTCAGTGGGAACAACATAGTGATGATCTTTGTCAGTGGTCGAAGTAGTTTCTTCATGGTGGGGAGATATCCTTTGATTGGTCATTGTCTTCCAAGGACTTGTTGTGCTTCAAGGGTAGTTCAGTAGTGTTGTTATCATGGAAGAAGGTGGTGATGGAGTAAAGCCACCAGTCTCAGTGGAATGTCCATCTGGGTGACACCAAGATGTATTATGATGTCCGTCGGTAGTTCTTGTGTCCTGGATTGAGACCCGACATAGTGGACTTTGTGTCGAGATTCTACACTTTCCAGTAGGAGAAAGCACAGCTTCAATGGCCCTACGGTTTGATCCAGCCACTACCCATTCCTACCTATAAGTGAGATGAGGTCACCATGGAATTCATTTTTGGATTACCTCATACTCCTCAGGGTATGAATTCAATTTGGGTGGTGATTGATCGTCAGAAAACATCAGCCCACTTCATTCCGATTAAAGATATAGGTAAAGTGGATGAGCTGAGCCATTTATATCTTCAATAGGGGGTGAGGCTCCATGGCATGTCATCAACAATTATCTCAGATAGAGACCCCAGTTTCACATCTTGGTTCTGGGAAGGCCTTCAAAAGTCCTTGGGTTCTCAAATTATGATGAGAACGACATAAAATCCTCGGATGAATTGTCAGACAGAGCAGGAAAATTAGATTTTGGAGGACATGCTCCATATAAGTGTCTTGGTCTTTGGAGGTTCCTGGGATAACCATTTGGCGATGGTCGAGTTTTCATATAATAAAAGTTACCAATCCTCTACTCGAATGGATCCTTTTTAGGTGCTCTATGGTCAGTCATGTTGGTCCCCTATGTGTTGGGCTGAGGTAGGTGAGACTTAAAAGTTGGGGCCGAGACTTGTGCCAGAGACTACTGAGTAGGTCAAACTGATCAGGATACCAATGTTGATAGCTTAGAGACGTCACAAATAATATGATGACTGGAGGCGTCGAGGCCTAGAATTTTCTGTGGGTGACATGGTATTCTTGAAAGTGTCTCCTCATCTGGGCCATCGTCGATTGGGGAAGCAAGGGAAGTTGATGTCATGATATTTAGGACAATTTGAAATCACTGAGCATATTGGAACGGTGGCCTACAGGTTGACCATACCTTCTCAGTTGAAATCCATCCATGATGTCTTCCATGTCTCCCAGTTGAAAAAGTACAACATGGATCTGTACCATGTGATGAGTTGAGAGGAATCAGAGATAGAGCCCGAATTGTTAGTTTTTTAGTGGATAGTTCATGTATTGGATGAATAAGAGATGGTTCTTGGATGAAAGTCTATTCCATTGGTTCGGGATCATTGGTAGAATGGTAGTGACACACTTGAGACATGGGAGTGGACGTCATGGGTTGTGGAAGAGTATTAATTCTTATTTTTCATTCAATCATCAGGTTGACTTTCTGGGATGGAATGTTTTTATATTGGGGGAGAATTGTCACATACATGAAATATTTTAAAGTTATTTTTCATTTATTTTTAATTCATTCTTTGTTTTTGTGGTTTCCCAAGCTTTTATGGAAGAATGGGTGAGTTTTCATTAATTGGGCCAAAGTGTGAGCCTAATTCCAGTTTTAAAAATAAATTTTATTTCTTTTATAACTCATTCATGTTTATACATTTTTCATCCACTAAAATTCCTACATGTCCTCCTTTGACCTATTAAGACCCCCACGTCAATTTGGGACCTTTATAAGTACATAACCATGGTGTATTTGGGTTTGTATTTAAGGGATTGGACCTACCCAGAAGCCCATTTCCAATTTTAGAAATGATTTTTGATTCCTTGATAACATATTAAATATTAAAGCTGTTTCGATGATTCTATGCCTCAACCAAGCCAACTGAACCTAGCCGTGCTCCCATCCTCTTTCACCCATATTCGGAGCTTATATCTGTCACGATTGAGTGCAGATCAACTTAGTCTTACTAAAATCGGCTAGATTTGAGGAGGTAAGTTCGTTCCATCATAACTCTCTCAGTTATTACTCTTTTTCCTCCATTCTTATTCTTAAATGACCTCCTTGTTCTTATTCAAACAACCCCAGAATTGTGGCAGTTTTCAATTTCAGATAATATTGTTTTGGGATATTCTTCAAGATCCCTCATGTAAGGTTGTCCATTTCATTCCTCTTTCAAATTTCTTAGGTTTTCATTCCATTTTATTAGAGTTTATTGTCTTTTTCATGAAGTACAAAGTGACCAGGGGGTAGTGTCTCAATCCTAGGGCTTACCATTCGGTTTTTATGGTCAATTCCTGTGGTCATAGGTTTGGATAAGTTTTTTAATTGAAACTCGGATGTTTTTATATGTGTTTTAAGTTGTATAAAATAAGTGTTCCTAATTTATTGGGTTCATGTGAACAGTAGTGGGGTTTCACATGAAAATATATATTTGTTTCATGATGAAATTGTCTGAGCAAAAAGGGGGAATCCTGGGTACCTAGGTGGGGTGGATGTGTACTAGTACAGCTAGTGGATCAGATGGGTTTTGTCCCTTTTTCACTTAGAATTTGAATTAAAACAACTCTAACTAAACTATTTGGTTGATTATTTTGGACCACTAGGTTATGGGTATGTTTTCTACTATTTCCACTTTCACAATAAAAAATTTACTATGGTTACATTACTCCGAGGTATGAGTTACATGGGGCTCAAGTCTATCTAGTTCCTTTGGGTTTTCCAGATTTTGTTGCTCATTGTGTTTATGTAATTTTCACTTGTATTGTGGTGTTTTTGGATGTAAATTATAGAAGCTAAAATTTTTATTTAAATGTGTGAAAATTCTGAAAATTATAGTTTGAAAACTAATTCCAATTTAATGTTTCATATCTTGTATTTTATCACAGCGTTTCATTGCTTTTTAAACCTTCTTGCTTTTTCACATTGTATTGCATACTATATGGAATCATTGGGTGGTCTCTTATTGGGATTATGATGAAACCCTACTTATAGACCTTGGGTGTTAGTAGATTTTATTTTTCTTGATTCAGGTAATGGGATGCTAAGGGTGATGGCGGTTCTGGGTATTAGTTCCCCATCCTTGGGGTGGAGTTGTGGAGACTGCTTATGGGTGACAACCCCTTGTCGTGTGGAGTATGTGGGGCTACATTGCATATATATTTATTTATATTTGGAAAAATTTTATTTTATTTAATCCAATATATCTAGTTATGGTTATTTTTCTTAACAATTTTTTGGCTCGAAAATTTCAGATTTATTTTATGCTTTGTTTTTAAATTTTTATGCTTTCAAACTCAGGTAAATCATTCCCAAACCTAAATTAATGATACATGGGAAATTTTTCCAGCCTGTGGGGATAGAGAAATCCCTTTGGGTCTTGTCATGGACCGGGTTTGATGCCGGTATTTGTGGAAACCAGATTTGTTTCATGACATTACACATAATCTCATGAGAGAAATCATATTACCCTGTTAATTGAGTACTATATAATTATGGGCCAAACCACCACATAATATCATTTATATAATCATTCATTCGACATAGAATGTATATCAATAATATTCTTGATGAAAACACATGGAATGAAATATTTTTAACAAGGTTAACAAAAATCATATATTCATGAATATAAATTTTGGTCCCCATATTATTAACGAAAATCCTACTTTGATATAATACATCATTATTATTGAGTTGGTAAAAAGTATTTCAAGAGGAGTAAAAATGATGTTTTTTAAATTAATATGAATTTATAGAAAATAATTATATTAGAAAACATTATTACATGGTATAATAATGTATATATATGATTTCAAAAAGGAAAGGATAGTAGACTAGCATAATATTAACCACTATTCAGTGGATGATTGAATAACCCAAGTTGAGGAATTAGGTTCGAGATTCCATTAACATTAGTTCCACAAATATTACTTCATTTTTTCACCATGTGAATAATTATACTAGATTCAATAATTCATTAGTCCATATGTTGATTAATATCATTTATAAAACTATTTTTCAATGATAATCATTGGTTTATATTTAATAATTTCTCTACATGAAATTGATGAATTTTGAAATTATTATTTTTTAATTTCCCATTTCTCTTTGATTTATCTATTTATTAAAATGTTGTTTATAAATTAGTATAATTAATTTTTGATGTGTATAATGCATATAATTAAATTTTAATACAATGCATATAGTTTATAATAATCCTAAATGATGATTTATATTGTGTTGACATGGAAATGTCTATTTACGTGGTTATATATCATTTGAAGATACATTGATTGGAGAGGAGGATAAAAATGATTAATATATATATATAGTAGTATGATAAATAATGTAGTTAATAATAATTAATGTAAATATATCATACTTCCTAACTAAACGTTTTTTACAGTTTTATTCGGAAAGGGTAGTTGTAAAATTGAAGAGTATAGAATGATGAAATTAAATGAGAGAGTAGTAGATCCTAAAATACTTATTCCTTAGCATATATTCTATTTTATAACATTATTACTCATTTGTTATAGGAATTGGATTAAACTATATCATTCCTATAGAATCTATGATTAATTAGAGGGAATATTTTTTGATATGGGTAATTGGAATCATTTGTAGGAGTGTTATTCCAGGTTGAGTAAGAGTAGAGATTTATATTTGACGGGAGGTTTGTTTATAGAATTAAATATTTACGACACTAATATATCAAAAATTAATCTTGTAATTGATATTTTTTACATTACAAATCAAATATTAATATAATATATTTATTTTAATTCTTTAAGACCCCTTTATAGTTTAGATTTATTACATTATTAAAAAAATGTTGAAAAAACGAAAACATGTTATATAAATGAATCACTATTGACTTTAGTTTTTCAAACGATCTTTTTAGTATTGGAAGATGAGTTTTTTTTTATTTTAATGATTTTTTTTTAAAATTAAATATACATTGTAATGCCCTTATGTTCTATAATTTACTATTTAACTATTGCATAATTAATAATGTAATTTGAATTGCCATGGTTATGAAAAAAAAATATTTTTACCCTTCACTGAAATATTTAATTATTTTATAAATTTACCAAAAAATAACCATTGTATAATATTAATGTTCTAATTTAAAAAATGATATAAATTTTATAAAAATGAATTTCTATAATATGTAATATTATCTTTTAATATAAAAAATATCTCTTTTTAAATTTACTATAATGTGAAATTTATTATAACTTTTTTTATATATTCTATGAGTTTCATAATCTAGATATTTCATTATTTAAATTCTAAAATTATAATTAAGATTATTTGAGAATTATAAACAAGTTTTATATAATAAATATTTAATATAAAATATCTAGTTCAGTGGGCAGGATAATATTTCAATGGGTAAGGTTATAATTCCCAACGATTAATTTAATATTCAAGTGACTATATTACTATTTCAATGATCACATTAATCCTATAAAAAAATAATTCATTCAATTAATATTCAACTTAATTACACTCATCATTATATAATTAAATTTTCTGTAATATTTAGTGTCTTATTTCCAATAGTGTTCATAGTGGGGGTGATTATTCTGGTATATTAGGTTCACCCAAATTTTCCCATTTTAGTTTTTATATTTTATATTATTATGTAGTTTGAATATTTTTTTAATTTTAATTGGTTTTTATGTTGATTAATTTATCAGTATTTTGTAGGAAAAGAAATATATTTTTAGTTTCTCAATATTTTTATTTTTTTATATTTTATTATATAACAAAACACATATAAATTTATTAATTTTTTTTATTAAAAACAACATGTTGTTATAGTATGTGTAGGGAACCACAATCAAATTCATTATATATTTTCCATGCATATTTATTTTTTATGATAAATTAAAAGGGGTGAAAAAGCCTCATCTTTTGGGGAATATTAGTAGCGAAACAATTCTTAATACAAAAAAAAGAAAACATACACTCAATATCTTCTCAAATAGATTACTTTTACATCTAATCTCCTATGCATCAATAGTGCCTACATGAGAACATTTAACCATAGGAAAAAAACATTTTTCTCAAAATCCTACATATTAATGTATTTGGATACATTTTCAGAAACAATATTAATTCTTAATGCTCGTAACATTCCAAAGGTGCTTCGAGATGTCATCTTATAGGACCTATTAAGACCTCAAGAGATTGAATAAACAATCACATATCTTGAGATACATTGTTTAGTGATAAATATTTTGAAATGTTTTTAGGTATTATATTTTAGAAAAAACTATAAAGATGATTTTATGTAAGGGAAAATGACTCCATTTTATGTGTCGACCATACTAGATGACATTTAAATCCGATGAGATTCCATAGATAATGGGTCATGATTCAATTACAATCCAATATGAAACCATTTTTAGTTGGGATATAATGATGGAAACCTATATCCCTATCGTATAAAAATTCAGGGTTATAAGAAATGAATCAATATCCCCTTTGCTTCATCTATCACAAAACTAAATTTGGGGACCTAATGATCAACATTATATTACTAGTCATCTTCTATGATAGTATTTTCTACTGCATTCTAGTAAAGCCATTATTTCAAAAAATATTCGTTAATCTATAATTCATATCACCATTCGCTCATGTACTATGATAATATAAAATGTGGGAAATTTAATGGTGAAAAATATTCATTTTAATCATATGTTTCTCAATACAATTATACAATATTTAAGAGGGATGATTAGATACATCCCGTGACAGTTGTGTTTTCATGAGTTACTTTATAAAATATTCAAGAAATTATCCCATACAATCCACTATAGTGTGTCAGTAAGGAGTATGTGTATCATATATTTTTATTTGAAAATGTGATTTTTTATGTATTAATGTTATCATTAGTTCTTATGATGTTAGTCATGTCAACTGATCCTAGTATTATATAATAATTCTACGTTACTCCTGGCTATAGTGACACATCATAAGGGAATACTCTTTCTTTTTCCATTTAAATAAAAAATACCCTAACATCATCAAATAAATTTTTAAGGGATTTTAATATCACATATGGAGAATGGATACATCAGTGCCTCCAAAAATAAAAATATTAATCTTTATTCTAACTATAAATATTATCAACCATCACTAATATGTCCTGATATGAACATTAATGAAGAGGATGATAATAATTGAGATGAAGATGAAGAGGAGGGGTTGGATAACCTATATGTTTTTACAGAAGCATATTGGAAAGGTGTATCTACAACTATCATCAATATATGATAATAAATTATGGCCATAATGGAATATCCATAACCTACATAGATCGTAATGACTATAAACATTACATTCCTTGTTGTATATACCTCTTTAAATGAAATTCTTTATCTATTTTCATATAACTTTGTAGATGTTTTAGGCCACATTGACATGTGTCTTACCACCACCTGGACCTTCTAGAAGACCATTTTGGTTACAAGAAAAAAAACTGAATAACACATCACACACATACATTAAATATTAATGACTAATTTTTTAAATCCTAAACTATAACACCATTCATGATTTTAAATAACTATAATTGAATTACTATTTCATCCATGTTAATAATAAGAAGATCAATATCAGGGTTTTTATCAACTATTAATATATAAACCATTATTAACGAAAATATTACTTCCATGTATCAATTATAGAACTGAAAATTTGTGGAAAATATAATACTAATACTTATACATCACACTTATCTATTCATGACATAGATTAGTCATAATATCTCATGATGATGAATGAGTCACTTCCCAAAAATCACCATATATGTTATATTAATAATATTTTATGTCCTTGGACCTAAAATAAATTAGTTCTTTATACTAGAATTCCATCCATTGCATCATCAAAGCATTTCAAGGAATTTTACTTCAGCGATACACTAAAGATACTAGAGTGAAATGTTGGCAATGTTTTGGCCATATTTTTGACATTGATGTATTCAATAAGTAATATAATTGTTACATAACAATGAACCCTTCAAAAGTATATTTATGTTATAATTGGAAATGTTCAAGTCATCTTATTACACCATCATGGAATCAATTTAAATTAAGAAATGAAAATTCCATCCTTGACATGTCGCCTCATCAGAACATTAATAAAATGATGAGGCTTCAAGGATGTAAATAATAAAACTGAATCATTATGTAAAATAATTTTTGATGGTGTTTCTTATTCAACACTTTTAGGAAATTATGGTTATCAAATTAATTTAGAGATGATTTTTAATATGAATTTTACAGTGATGAGAAATATATCATGAGTCTACTCCTGTCATTCCCACCTATCGAATGAATGACGACCATCTTATATGTGATATCCTTAGTATGGTAATTGGGTTTCTATTTAAGAAAAAATAATTGTCTATGAAATGGAAAAAATTATACATTAACTATTTTTAACCATCTTTTATACGGTTTGAAACACCTTGAGATATTAAATTAACTCTATATTCGATTGAATATATGATAAGCAACACACCACATAAATGAACCTTGATTTTAATAAAATTTTTGTATAATAACTTATCCATTGAAATAGAGGATATGACTAGTATTATGAAAAATATGTAATATATTTATAATATATCGTAAAAATGTTTCATTGATTACTTATTAAGAAATAAGTATAATAATTTCTGAAATATTCATTTATTATTCATAAATATGTTTTCTTCAAAATATTTTTTCACATATTTTTATGAAAAAAATATTATAAATAATTCAAGGATTATATACAAATATTATTCTATAAAAATAACTTAATTTCATGAAATGAGCATATAAAAATTATTTTTCATTGTTATTTTGGGATTTTATTGACAAGATTGATTTTCATGTGAATAAAGAAATAAAAAAAATATTGACAATTTATATTTTTATTCATGAATTTAATTATTCAAAATGTGATAACTATTTAATAAAAAAAATAATTATATAATATTATTTGAAATCTCATTAAGTAAATTATAATTAATTTATTATTTTAATTTAGTATCAATTTAATTTTATAGAGTAGGTTTATTTATTTAAAATTGGTTGTTATTAAATTTTTTGAAATTAATTTAAATTATAATATTCCACTTTTATGGATAGTTTTTCGAAATATTTATTCCATATATTAAACAAGTAAGTTCATATTAGGTAAATAGGAACCATTTCAACTCAAAAAATTTAATAGTAACTATGGAATAGATTATCACCTCAACGAAGGGTAAATAAGGTGTATCTAGGTTGAATATAATTGATAAAGAAAATTTTAATTTATTAATTCATATTTTTTGAATTTATTTCAATATTTATCACCATATTCTCTAAACAGAATAATTTAATTGACCATTTCCCTATCAAATACAGATACAATATTTAATTTAAATAATGTCACAAAATGCTAGGGTCATAGTTTTAAATATCTAAAATGTGTACACAAAGAAGAAAAAAGATATTCAGGAATAATAATATATTCTTTGATCGTAGTGAAATTATTTTGTGGAAATAAATATATTTATAATTATTAAAAATTATATAATTCCATTAAATTCATGAGAAACAGAAACAAAATATTTATTCAATTAAAAAAACAATTTTAAAAACATTAAATGTTATATAATTAAAATTACTTAATCTGGGCAAATAATTTACCTATATATATGTGAAATATTTTAGAGGTTTGAAATCATTTTATTCTAATCGCCCATCTTTCTTGGTGTAAATAATGACCTATTAAAAGAATAGTCTAAAAAGTGAGGTTAGAAATATGTTATCTATATGATTCATTATTAAATTATTTAAAATTCATATAAATATTATATTGATCCAAGTTAGTGTAATAATTTTTATATCATCATCCATGTTTCATTTCTGAATCACACTTTCATTTAAAATATCATTATATTCCCTTTGTGATTAAAATAATTGTTACTGTGTCTATGATGAAAAAAATTTAACCAATGGGTTTATAAAAAATACAAGGATTAAAAATATATCAACACATGTCAAAAAATAATTGTTAGATTTTTGTAAACCATAGAAAATATTTATTGTAATTTAAGAAAAATCATTATTCATTTTTCTTTATAACTAAATTATGTTATTTTAATTGTATATAAAATTACCAAGGAGTTAATCCCTTAAATTTTAAAAGTGTACTCATTCTTTAGGTTTTTTAAACAAAATTGTTCCTTCTATACTGACCCACACCTACAAGAATAACATATAAAAATCCCTATAATACACTATAATTTTTGTGTTATATATAATGTATAACACTGGGTTCTTTATAATAGGATCAAAATGAGGTATCTGGTCGAAGTTATAATGGTTTTACCAACAAATTTTATTTTTTTCTCTTTATTACTCTTCTAAATATGTATTTATTCTAATAAAATGGTACCATAATTATTATAAATATAATAAAATATTATAATGGTTGTTCAATTTTCTAAATTATCCACCCTCTTTCTCATTATATTTTATTTGAATGTATCTGTCAGGTGTATGTACAACATTCCATCCCCATAGGGAGATAAAATTAAATTTTATTTACAAAATATTTTGGATGAGAGTTAGGATGAATTTAATGTTTATATTATATATATATATTATTTATTCTTTTATAATGATAATATTATATCATCCACTTATAATTCAACACCATTGGGAAACCATAATGTCTCATGTGTGTTTTTATGGACTTTTACCTCCATGAAGTAATGTGTTTCATGTTGAATTTATATTTTTAATGTATTGTAATAAGGAGGTATAATTTGATTTTAAATGTTATAAATGATATTATAATGAATCTTGAATGTTGAATTATCATTCACCATTCCTTCATTACATCCGTCGAAATGTGAAAATAGAGTTTATGTGTACATATGGCTTACTATCATGGTGAATAGTTTATTTGATTTTATATATATAACATTTAAGGATTAATATTAAGAAATATTTAATAAATATATATGATACTTATACCATTATTAATATTCTCTATATTATGTAACCACAAGAAATATACAATGACCGAAACTTTTTCTCCAAAACATGCATGAAAAAAAATTCAATTATAATAATAAATAATGATTTCACAATGAATTGTTACTAATCAAGATAAAAATTACTATCAGTATTTCATATATTGTATAATATACATGATTATGGTTCTATAATTGATTTATATTAAATATTTAATTATTATTATGGAGGTTGAAATTAATGTGAAGGAAGTATAACAAGAGGTAAGGGTTTATTTTAAAATATATTCACTATTTGGGATTATTTATAAATAAGTTCCCACTTTTCCGGACCCAGATGGATGGAAAATGTTATCCAATAATATACTATTTTTCCCTACTGATTTTAAAATTTTTTTCACTATGAAAAAAGCAACATTCTAATTATGGGTAGATGGGTTAATTGAGTATTATAATTAAAAGATCCAAAATATTTTTTATATGAAAATATGTAGATTATATTTTACTACTATATATATTTTTTCACGGATTAGTAGTCTACAAAATCATGCTGTGTCTAGAATAGTTTTTCTAACATATTGACATGTATTATAATAGTTTTAATGTCTTTCAAGTTGTCTTATAGTAGAAATGACGATGATTTTTTATATGATTTTAATGTCAAAAGATGAATGAAAATAACATAGTATAAGAATTGTGGATGAAATGTTTATAAAATTTTTTTTATATAAAATTAAGTAATTATAATATATATGTTATTTACTTTAAGAGGAATTCATGGTAAAATAAAGAGTCTGTAGAATAATATAAAGTGGGAATTCAATCAATTTTGGTAACAGTTCAACTAAATAAATATTTGCAGATGCAAAAAATTTCTAAGATATGAGTGGTTAATGGTTGTTGAAAAATGTTGTCTTGTAGATGTAATGGACCAAAAATACAATGGTCTTTCCAATTCATCTGAAAATATGATCGACAAAACTAACCATCCCTTATGATTAATCATCCATCACATATAATCTTGATATAAAAGGATTTATATGACACTGGCCCATTAGAAAATATATTAAACTATTTAATAGTAATGTTTCGAAACATATAAATTTGAAGCATTTTTTGTTTTAATAGTACAACACATGAAAATAACTATCAATAGAATATTATAATTGATTATAAGAATATGTACATAAATTTTAATTATGTTCACATTGTTTTTTTCAGGTGGACAACGAATGCAATGTGGATAAAATAATGATCAATTGGATGCGGTCAAAGACAGATAATTTTAGAAAAGAAAAAAAAGTACATAAATTTCTTTATGAATATTCATTATAGTTTATATTGTTCAAGATCTTCCATACAATTACATGATTCTTGTACACTATAGGGAATCAGAGACCAGTCCATCATATTCATACTAAAACTAAAAAGTCATAGAATACTTGACATTATCAGATGCAGTTGTATTGAACATTAGATTTTATAAAAAACTGAATAAATTGATGACCTATTTTGAGGATGTTTATATTGGCTTCTCAAATACTTTTAAACTTATAAATGTTTCAATGTTAATTTTTGGAAAAAAATGATGAAATTTTTAATCCAAGAAAATGAATCCTGATTGATAGGGTGATTGAGAATAATTACCAATGTGAGAAATCCAATATAATGAAACTGATGATAAAAGAATAAAAAAAATTATGTGTAGAAAAATATAAATGTTTTCTTGGAGAACTAGAAAGGGATTCTTTTAGGTTTATTATTTTTTTAATAAAATATAGAAAATTATAGAGTCATATATTATCCAAATGAAATTTAATTTTGGGCTGATAAATATATTGGATGTTTAAATAAACATGATGTTTTTATAAGATTAATGATGATCAAAATGAATACCAAATGGATAAGAAGTGATAAAATGGACATTGCGGAATTTTAAATGAATTTGAAATATCAGTTTCTAAAATTTGGTAAAGGTGGAAAATATTATTTCCCTTTCTCGTTCTATTTGTGGAAGACAAATGGATAGAGGTCAATTAAAATGTATGTTGGAAAATTTCGCACGAATAAGAAAGAAAGAAAACTAGTGTTTTTTAGCTAGTTATCGTAGAGTAAATGTTTCTGGAAATTATTTTTTTGTAGAATTTATTAAAGATTTAATGAGAGTAATAAATATAAAGAGATATGGGTTTCAAGATCAGACCCAAAAATCCACCTAACAATTAATGGGAATTAAATAATCTATGTATAATTGAATCTAGAGTATATACAAAATAATTTTTAAGATGGAAGAATTTGAGGGAGATATCATATTGAGTTTTCATATAAATTCTTGTTCAATTATTCCTTACTTCTACTGGGTATGAATGTTAATAATTGAGTTTTAATGACATAAAATACGATATGTTGTCAATTAATGATAGATACATGTTTGGAACCAACTATTAAAAGTTTATAAAAATTATATAGATTTTAATTTACATTATTCAAGATTGAAAAAAATACAAGGTTGTATTGATTGTAGTGAAATATAGTTTTAAGGGTGTTTTAGATTGTTGTTTCCACACAAATGGATTGTTTTCGAGTGGATTTTGTGGTATTTGATTATTTATAAACTATTACAAGGACTATCAACACTTTTTGGATAGTGAACCTCAAAAAATATTTTGTTCCTCTGGATGGTTGGCTATTTTTTATTCACCAATGTAAAAAATAATTAGTATGAGGATATGGTTAGTATGTAAGAAATTTGACATAATAATAACAATATATAAATAATTCACCCATCTCCATATTTCGAATACATTGATCTAATTTTGTCCCTTTAAAGTGGTATATGAGAAATGTTTCCCTTCATTTACATATTTCAGATGTTTTTGAAGAATGGTTATTATTTATAATTTAAATTATGTGGATATTTAATAATTTATGGTCTTCATTGGAAATAACTATCATATATGAACATGAAAACTATTTTTATATATTGTGTCTTTTGGTTATGATGTTTTAGAAGCTAAAACATGTCGGTTTATTTCTCTACATTAATATTCTCCTCATATATTTGTGGATATGAAGAATCTAGGAAATTATGGATGATCTACGAATTATTTACTATCCTGGAAAACATTAATGTTAATTCCATAGAGTTAATGGATTTTCAACTTGTCAAGACATCTATTATAAGATAAAAACATTTATGAAAGAAAACAATGTATAAGAAGTAATTATTGAAATATAGTGGTTTTTTATAAAGATAAAAATAAGGGAGAGTATGAATCTATTGGTGACTTCATTACATGGGTGAATAATATTATAAGCACCACATGATATCTTATTGATAAGAATGGATATTCTTATGTTTTTTATTAGATCATATGAATTACTTATATATTGATTGATGGAAATGTTTCATCGTTGGAATATAGTTATATGAAATATCTATCATAGGATGCTTGTAACAATTCATTCATTATTTATGAATGAAGATGGGAGAATCTTATGAATAACTCATCAAAATTGGATCATGAAATTTCCTTCAAGTCTATAAATATATTAATATCTATGATGATTCTTGATGATGACCATGATGGTGATTCTGACTTCAAAAATCATGCTAGAAATTATCTTGATGAATTTTATCATAGTTTTCAAAACATTTAATAAGAGTTATAGTAATGTATTGTAGATTGAACCCTATAATGTTTATATTGTGGAGATTTTTTTTACATTACAATGAATTTCCATTATAATGGGAATGGAGAAGGTAAATAGAAATATTATTGTTATCCAAGAAGATGATAGAAGATAAATGGGGATAAATCTTATCCATATACTAGGGGAAAATATAAAATTAAATCCAAAGAAAAAATAATAATATATTCATCTAAATATGTTTCAGAATCAAATATTTATCATAAAGCTAAAAGTATTACTAATGTTTATAGATAAAATAAATTCAAATCAATAGTTAATGATTAATAGTTCTGAAGAAGAAAAAATTATGATGAATATATTGAGTCATAATTTTATCAAAAAATAGAGTTGAAATAAATTCTCATAAATATTGAAAACATTATAGGAAAATAATTATGTTGAATAAAGAAACCCCTACCTCATACAATAATTAATTAATTTCTAAAGGGGAAAAATGGAAGAGTTTGTTTTATGGGGATGTATCATGAAAACGAAAAGAATTAGAATGAACATCTTCAAGTATTAATTACAAACAAGGAAGTGATTGAACATGTTAAGAAAAATATCTACAGAATTGACCAAGTTGGTATATGTTTCAAGGAATATATATCTGATGTTGGAGAATGTTGTCTAAAAGGTATAATTGAGAATAATTTACCAATGTAACATTAAATGGTTGGAAAGAAAAGTATAAATGTTCCTCTAGAGAAAAAGCCTGAGAAAATCATTTATGTGGACATGCAATGTTGGAAATTCATATGTTACTAAATTTATTGAGTATAAAAATAAGGATTCATACACATTTTTTTCAATAATTTATGAAATAAATAAAAATTTTAGAAGAATAGTATGATTGAAAATATAATTTCTGGGAATAAATAATGTTTTAATTTGAAAGATATGATATTTTTTTTAAAAGTGACTACACAATTCCAGCTTGTATAAAAATGAGTGTGGTAAATATTATTTCAATAGTTATTATTGGTACTATAACAGATTTGGGAATAAAAAAAATATGTATTCATTTATCCAAAAAAATTACTATTTTCCCATGTAATATGGAATGAAATATTTTAGTGGAATTCATTCAGGCCAATGAATGAATTCAAAGAAAAATGTTTTAAATGATGAAAACTGCTTCTAAAAATAAAACAATAAAAATAAAAATATGTAACGCACTTGTAAATATTGAAAAATGGTGACTTTTTTTCTTCCATAATTTTTTTTCTTATAATCCTCATAATCAAATTATAATTAAGAAGAAAGGGAAAGAAAAAGATATTTTCAAAGAAACTACTCTCATTGCTAAAAAAGGATAATGAACCTGTATTTTTTATTGTGGGTTTTATTCCAATATTGATGGAGATTTTTAATTATTTAATAATGTGAAATATTTCAATGATGTTATGGTTTCATTTGTCAGTAATTAATCCCATTTAATAAAATGTGTTTGTTCCATTATTATTGGGGATGAAAAGATAAAATCCGTGTAAACATTTAATTTTGATTGGTGGAAACACATTATGTTGTTTATTTCAAAATATTTTTTGAAGTAGATAATTATTTTTATGGAAAATATGTTTTTTATAAAATGTATTGATGATTTAAATTTTCTTACAAGAGTAAAATTTTCAAAATTAAACATGATTTAGGTTGGTAATGTTCAAAATTCAGGTCAATCGAGAATGGTGAAAGAACATAATTTATAGCATAAATGGTTGGAAGATTTTTTAAAAGAAATACTTGAATGATATCAACATAATATTGTGTCTTTTTAATTCATGGTATGCAATGATGTAGTTATTGGGGATATCAAATTATTTAGAATGGCCAGATTTGAAACATTATGCATAGGAATTTGTATTTTCGTTAAATATATTCAATGTAACTAATTCCTTCTAATATTTATGTTCCAAATAACAAAAATTTAACACTCATAGATTTGTATATAATTTTACTTTTTTGATGGATTTACTCGGATAAAATGGATTATATATTTAAATAATAAATAGGATGATATTAAAATTTTAAGAGTGTCCAGAGAAGAGATGAAAAGAACATGGGAATTCTATAATGAAGTTGAGAATTGATAATTGTGGTGAATACAAGAGTGATAAGTTCAAAATTTATCATTACTATATTTTAATTTTGCATTTTTTTAGTACACCATACATGATATAAAAAAGGTGTCTGGTTAAAAGGATAAATACTAGTTTAGTTGAGATGTGTAATGAAAAAATTGATTCATCATAGTATTTCTCACTACATATACTATCCAATAAATATAAAAATTAGCTATATTTAGAATCAGTGTTTCCTCAATTAAAAATATGACATGACTCCCTATGAAATGTTTTATGATAAAATTACAATTATAAAAAAAATAAGTGTTTTTAGGAGTACATACCTAAAAAAGTCATAATGGTGGAAAATAGGAAAATATTGATCAAAGAGTAAAGATGGATTATTTCACTGCTATCCAATATTTGAAATATGATATAGATGTTACAACAAAGAATTTGGAATAATATATTTTTTTTTGTTAATGTAAATGTTCTTGAAAATGATAAGGATGTTTCTTCAAAAACACATTCAGATGTGGCAAATGAAGAGGGTGAAAAAAATATTGTTAGGAAAAATGAAAATAATTCTATAAAATTTGGTTAATTACAAATGAAAGAATCATGAATAGTTATATTTTTTGATGTGGAAGATCTTTATACATCACATTATAGTATAAAAATAGGTGTAATTTGAAATATATTTTGGGGATTAACATCAAAATGGTCAACAAATAATAACATGAATGTTTGTTCCACACAATTATTTTGATGAATAAAATTCATTTACAATAAAATTGTGTGTCTATTTTGGATTATTAAAAATAAATTTTTTTGATTTTAATGATCTTATATATGATGAAATATTGTTCTTAATATTTATTCCAACAAATTAATTGACTATTTTATATTAATCATATTCAGGTAGTATTATATTCTGGTTCATTTATGCTTGATGTTTTATGTTGAATATGATATTGATCATTTTTTTATAAAATATCTGTATAATACATCATATATCCCATGATAATATCATCCTAATACTTGGATCCACATTCTATATCATCATCATATATAAACAATTACTCTTATATCATCATCATAATTGGAACCCCATTACACCATCACATCTTCAGTCATCCCCACCCTTTAGTTATAAAATATCAAAAACAAAAAATTTTATAATTTAATAATTTCATGAATATATATCCAATTAGAATAAAACATATTAAATGTAATCCTAAATATTAAAATTCAATGAAATTCATTGTAGAGTAAAATAAGGGGTTCTAACGTTTAACAAAAAATTCATGGCTCACTCATACCATAATAAATGATATAAGTAATCATTAACTTTTCATTACAATTTATAATTATCTATTTATGAAATAATAAATACAAAAAGTACCAACCATTCAACATCAAATGTCTTAATATTATTTAATTAATATTTCATTCCACCTAAATGTTATTTTACATATATGAACAAATTAGATTATAATTATTTCATCAATCCTATTTTAACAAAAATGTTTTACAATATTTATGTTTACATATAATATGATCACATATAAAACATGCTTTATGAATAAAAAATACATCATTGTATCTATTTTACATCCAGAGTCAATAATAAATCTACTTGATAACCAAGTAACACTAAATAAGTAAATTATCTTATAAAATTATCTAAACAAGTGATAAATAAAATTTCAAATATAATTATTTCGTAGTTATATATATAATTTTAATCATAAAAATGTCAAATATGTCATTTTCCCATGATGCAACTATTCTTTTGTCTCTCATATATAATTTATTGGATAATTATTTTTATTCTAATATATGAATTATTTATTTCATTATTCATCATGAAATGAAATATATTGTAAAATACATTTTTTAGATTCATATAAATATACATAAAATTTTTTTAATGGAATTTTTAAAAAATATTAAATATATATATTGTACCTCTTTTGAATTAAATATTCAATGATAATTAATAATATCCACCCCATGTAATATTAGTATTTATTTACTAATTTAATAATAAAAATATCGAGTTTATCATAATATATATGAAATAATCATTACTTCATTCCTAATACATTGTTAAGATATTAATACATATAATGATCCTCTATTTAATTTCTTGAAAAAAAATCATTAACAATAAAACATTACAGCCCTTTCACCCTCCCCTTTCAAAATTCCCAATGTACCATAACTTCAAAATAAATGTGATTGATATAGATATTTTTATCTCATTTTTATTAACCACATCCATTTATCCAAATAATCCAAACCATGAAAAATTCAAAATTTCAAATAAAATAATCGATAAAAAAAATTCCTTACAACTTTGATGCATAATAAAAAACATCAAAAAATGGGAGCTGGAGAGAGTTCTGTTCATGATTCATAGATGAAGTCATGAATGAATTTTAAAACTCTTAGTAATCTCCAAGAAAAAATTACATCTCCCCTAACTT